>CM052538.1:173140633-173162937 GCA_028533065.1 Trachops cirrhosus
AAGCCCAGAGCTCTGCCTTGTGGCTGTGTCTTCCCTTCTCTCAGCCCTGGGGCTAAAAATACCCAGTTCATCTCATGAGACAGTTCTACTTGTCCCGTATTATAACTATATTCGGACTCTAGTACTTTGGTGAAGCAGGGAGGGGCTTAGGGAAGGAAGAACTGATGGAATTATTCAACCATTTCTTCTTTTTCCCCTTTTTTATATAAAGTCCATTTTCCCATCTCAGAAATAAGGAGTTCTAACAAATAAGCTACAAATGTGTCAGGGGTTGGAACAGTCCTATAATGAAGGGATTCGCAGTAGTGGATTTTTTGGTTCCTTTTCTTGTTTCCTCGTTTGGATGACATAACCCCTAGATACTTAACAATCCACTCACACTGAAGTAAATACAAAAATAAACTTCCCACCAAGTCATTTGTTATTTGAAAGCTGGGGACCACCCTCATTTTTACCCATGAATATGGACTATTATTTCGGAAATTCGTTTCTGCCTGAGGCTTATTTGTCAAGTCAGCACAGAGGAGACTCAGAAGCCCTTTGTTAGTCATTTCTTCAAAGCCTTCATTAATTTGCTACAATATTAGTGAATGTTTGCTGCTTCTCCCATTTTTTAACAGTGTGTGTTGCTAGAAAACCATTGAGATTCAGGCTTTTAGAAGATACTTAGACTTTTCATAAAGAAAATAAACCCTTCTTTATTTGGAATATCTAACCTTTGATAGGGAAAAGGATGAAACTAGCATCTTTAAAAGCTTTGCATATGACAGGGGCTACTTGGCGTCCCAGAGACTAATGAGAAAAGGAGTCTTTTTTTAGCCTCCTAACTGTGCATTGTATTATACTGTAAGGTTCTTTGTCTTTGAGTGTTCCTGAGATGCACTTGGCAAAGAAATTAAAATATATAAAAGGCCCTACTTAAGGAAACGACGCTTTTTATCTGCACAAAATTCTAAATTCTAATCAGCACATTTCTTGAACATCCTTTATGGACGATAACTTTTCATATACATTATTTCACTTAATCCTCAGTACAGTGAGATTACACAGGAGCAGACAGGTAAAGGGACTTGATTGTGGCAATTTAGCAAATGATGCCACTGGCATTCAAATTTAAATCTTCTTACTTCGAAGTTGGGAATCCAGGTAATTGCAGGCATCTTGCAATGTGACCAGTAGGTAGAAAGTAGTAGTGGCTGATTCCTAAGTGTCAGCCTCACACCTTCTCAGTGTGTTAGCAGTTTAGAGAAGCCTGGAGTCCCAGGCTCATTCACCTGCACACTCACAGATCCCATGAGTGTGCCTGTCATGGAGAAGGGTGGTATAGACTCTGCTTGATCTTATTCTGATGACATTAACTTGTCTCCTGGTCATGGCTAAAGGTACACTGAAAAAATGTTAGTAAATCTGGTAGTTGGAATTCAGGTGGAATTCTTGACTTTCCCACATACATCATTGGTGAATGAAAGAGAGAGCACCACAGGGCAGAGCGTGCCTCCTCACAAATTCGGGCCAGTGTTCCCGAGATCAGCGTGTGTCCCTGGCCGGGTTTCTGAGCATTAACTTCAGACCCTGAAGCAACGTTGCATGGACGGGAGCTCTGGGGGTCTGCAGCGGACGGCCCCTGGCAGCCAGCTACCCATCATGATGTTTCAGACTGCAGTAAGAGTCAGACCCACTGCCTGTCTGATTTTTGTCTTGGCACTTGGTGTGTTTTCCAATGGCCAGGGCATTAACAAACTATAGGAGCTTAAGCATTCTTCATTCTATTGACTTTATTAGTCTATGTGTGTTTATTTAATGAGATTACTTTTCTCCTTGTGTTCACAACTATTTAAAACTGGGAACTTTCCAAAAATCAGTTGCATAGGCTTGTTTTCCTTCATTTACCTTTTCTTAACTCAGACATATCCATTAGTAACCAGCAAATGGTTATATAAAAGTCTAATTAGCTTTTGCCTGATTCAGATGCATACACATAGACCTTTATCCTCCAAGTTTTAGATTAACTGAAAGCAAAAGAGCTGAGCCTAAAGAGAAGTCAAGGATGAATATGACATTGACCATATCTGAAATCGCTCTCCAAACTTATTAACCTGTTCATACCATCTTCCAATAGAAATGCCCACCCAGTGTGTAGGACACTTTCACTTATCTATACCTTTCAAAGCAGCTAAGAAGAATATTCTTATCATCGCTCAATTACTCAGTGTCATCTTATCATCTAGTCTGAATATTAGAAATTTTACTTTGTGTGGCTTCGCATGGAGTGCTGACCTTATTAGTGGAAATAAACCACTTGCAGGAAGATGACTTGGAGGCAAATGACATGATTATCAAGATGACCCATATGCTGCCTGAACTTACTTTTTAAGTTTTAAAACTCCTTACAGACATGAAGGATCATTATCGTCTTTTCATTCCTCTTGTACAAGCATATTTTCCCTTAAAAATTAACTCAATATACTCTCCATACAAAGAAAAAAGGATTCTTGTCATTTTCCTGATTTTCATTCTGTTAAATTTTTCATGGTTTCAGGGTTTTAAGGTTATTAAAAATATAATAACAACATTGGATGCCTTGTTCATTAGTGAATATAGCAAAACTTCATTTTCCGTTCTCGCTGGTAAAGTTTAGCAAATTCTACTATGTACACAGTAATTTCAGGATTTGGAAATTCCTTTCTTCTCAGAAAGGAAAGTTTCATTGTTTTGGCCCTAGTTTCATCTTTAAAACGTTTGCAACTGTTTCCACACTGTTTAAAATTATCAACAAAACTGGGGTTTTCTAAGGTCTCCAGAAAAAGGCTGGTGACACGACATAAGTCACAGGAAACGAGGCAGAGGGAGGACTAGAAAGGACTCGAGGAGAACAACAGATAATCCTCAGGGTTGTCTTACTTGAGTTTCCTCTCTGGCAGTAATCCTCTTAGAATTAGACATATAAAGCAAAATGTCTGTCTGAAATGAGTACTGGGTGACGGTTTTTTTTCCTAGTTCATTAATTTTGCTTAAAATTGATTTGAAACACATGTAAAGTACACGTCAAAGCTGACACATTCACTTCAAAGTTTTAAAATGTACTAATTTGTTCTAGAGGTATTTATAGCAAGGAATCTTAGTGATAGATAAGTTCTTCAGACTCAAGACTTGTCTTAAATAGTTCAATTATTCATTGTAGTAATTTCTGGGTTTTTTGTGTGTGTATGTGGTGGCAGTCATTAACATTTAGAAGATATTTTTCTTGGAGAGTTATATATATTGGTACATATATTTGCAGTTTTTGAAAAGGAGTCTTCTTCTTTTAGCTTGTTCTTAAAACCCTTTGCATTTTATGTCAGCTTCAAAAGTAAGATCCTCCAAGAAGCTCAAGGTTGAAACTCAGGGCTCTAGAACTTCTTTACAGGTGTCTGCAAGTTACCCTGGTGGTCTATTCTTGGAGCAGCGCCTGAGGGCAGTGGAACTACTGCAGTACAGGCTCCCTGGGGGTGTTTATTAAAATAGATTTCTCTACCCAGCCCTACACTTAGTGAGCAGTGTTCCTGGGGGTGAGGCATGGCGATTTGTCGTTTAAACTAGCTCCCCAGGAGACCCTGTGCGTGCGAAATTCTGCGACCTACTACCCTTTTGATATATGCCAGAGGCTTTGTCTTGCAGCGTCATTCTCTAAAATTCAGTAGTGTTTTGGTCCTCAAAGTTATGGTTGAGGGAGGCTTGAGTTGACCCAGAATGAATGTACTTCTGTTCATTTAGCAGCCTGTAAGTCCAGGTCCTTCAAATCTGAAGTTAGTTCCTTTCAATTGAGCAGCTGGTAATTCTTGGGTTTCCAGGTATTTAGGGCACATTGATTTATTAATGACTAAGGGGGTAGATCCCATTTTTGTTTCCCCCTAAGGAAGATGAGTGTAGAACACATTCCTAAAAAATTGTGACACATTGCTATAATACCTACGTCATTCATTGTTAAAATCTTAGTAAATTCCCATCGGTTTGTTAAGAACAAAATAGTTTTATTGTTTGAATCAAATATTTGAAAAGATGTTCTTAACTTGATGTCTGTGGAAAGAAGTCAGAAATCTGTGAACTTAAGTGGGAAATAATTTTACATTTATTTTCATTGACCCTGTCAACCGATGGTTGCGGTGCTGATTCAGCACCAACAGGATTCCCCAATTCGGGGCGTGGTGAGGAAGGAAACTATTCAGTGCAAGCAGCTCGATTATGATACAGCATGGCTGTGGAATGATATGGCTTTGAGGCGAGGCCCCTCTCTGGCTAGACAGCTCTGCCAGCTCTTCTCCACGCTGGTCCGGAGAGACATCTTCATTGTTTTGCCTTGGTGTTTTGTCTTTGGTGTTTCAGCTCTAGCTGGGAAAACGCAGTCTTCTGTGGAAAGAGAAGTTCATTCCCTGAGTCGGAGGGGAGCTGACTTACATAGAGAGAAATTCCTACCCCAGACCTGTTTGGTTTGTCCTCACGCAGATGAGGACTCCAAATCCTTATAGTTTGATTGGTCCAAAAAGCACTGTACTGATTGGTTGGAGAAGATGCTAATGGGGATATAGCTGTGCAGCTCTGTTTGGATGGGGAAAGTTCAGTTCTATTGGTGATTGGTTGGAAAAGATGCTAACGGACAGGGAAAATCTCAGTTCTATTTGTTGAAATATGATTCCAGGAACTCCTTTATAAGGGCTGGCTAGAAGGCAGGAACACAGTGCAGGCAGGCCATTTACTTCGGGCTTCTCTGTAAAGCATGGCTTACATGAGAGGCTCCAGTTTAGAAAGAGCCGCTAGGCTCTGTTTTTAAATTTGAGCCCAGGTAGCCATCAGGAGTCCTTCTTGGTAGGTATCTTCTCTCTCAGGGTCCACAGCCCCTAATTAAAATTCAGCATTTCCTTCAATTACGAATATAGGCAACAAACCAGAGAAGTTAGTGTAAGCTCTACCTGTTATTTTTCTGTCAAAAGAAAGCACAGGTCTTTTCATATCATATTGTAGGCTGTTGTAGATATTGTAAAATATTGTATCACTGCTTCAAATTTATAATAGTTATTAGACCAGCTGCTAAAACTTGTTATATAAATCTTTTGTTATTGTATCCTATTTTCAAATTACTTTGAAAACTGAAGTTTCAATATGATTGATTTCTGTTGAAACCTTACGTATTTTATTTTATGCATTTATAAATATTATTCGGAGAAGGAGTCTGTTAGCTTCACTAGACTGCTGGAGGGCATCAAGTATAAAAATGGGTAAGAATGCCTATGCTAGATCTTGTTAGGATGTTTCATCCTAAACCATCTCCTCTTCTTGTTTTGAGGTAGTTCTCTTATATTTACTATTTTCCCTACTCTTGTGGTCATCTCATCATTCTTGCATTTTATTTTATTTTGTTACTGTAGCTGACTCCACTGGAACCCATTCTCTGTATACAACCTACAAAGACTATGAAATTATGTTCCATGTTTCTACCATGCTGCCGTACACACCTAACAACAAGCAACAGGTAAGAGATCCTTGTGTTATCGGTGTTTCTTTGCCCTTGTGTTATTTCCCCCAGAAGCCTAAATGGCAAGTTTGTAAAATCTTAAACCAGACTTTAATGTTGCACCTGCCACAGCAGCAGGAAACTGTACATTGTGGAAGTAAGAAATAGCAAATGAGTTGAAAACAAATGAAGAGACACAAATTCTAGGTTAACAGCCAGCTGGGTGGCTTTGTGAATTAATAGTTTGCTTTTCGCCCACGGAGACTGAGGTTTTTATGAAATCTGAAGAGAACAAGTTGAAATCATGCTGATTAGATGACTCTGCAGGGTTGCAAAGAACGTATATGAGTGGGTGAAGTTTCATCTCAGGAGACCAGTGTACAGAGCAGAAAAGTACTGATGTTTCATTGCATACTGCAAAGGAGAAACTGACATGGAGAAAAAGTAGAGTGTCAGTGGGACCTCAGAAAAATGTCTTTTCTTAACACGTTTGTCAGGAGATAGCAAGGAACATATATAACAATCGCATTTATGAACAGAGTTTCTTTATAAAACATCTAAAAGCACAATGCCTATTGCTAAAATGTAGCCACTGAGAAACTACAATGTGGAAACTAAGAAGTGACAAGATTATTACAGAGCAAAATGGAAACTGGCAGTGAGTATTGTTTTAGGGTATATGGTAGTTATTGCTTTAAAAATATTTCAAAATAAAAACACCAAACTGAAATTTAAAAGAACCAGAGCTACCCTTCTTTCAGTGGCTGTTATAAACACAAGGAGTCCCATATTACTTCTGACCTTAAAATGGGTATGGATTTTGTTATCGGCAGTTTTTGTGCTGACGAATATAGGCCTGCTGCAGAATGAATCACAGCCTCTTTCTTAAAACTTAGCCAAATGCAGCTCTCATCTAACACTTTGTCACTTTGGGTTTGATTAAATCATAAATCTGGGTAATAAAGTTTTGCCTCTTATGATTACCAAAGTAATCAAAATTAGGAAGCAAAGCAGTGAATCATCTATAACTCTGAAATAAGCCAATTTTAAGATGAAGTCCCTGATCCGAGTTTGTTGACAATTTGTTTTCTGCAGATTCCAAGTTTTAGATTTCTCTGAGAGGAAAACATCATGCTAAGAAAAATATGCTAAACTTCTTATTCTGACCAGAAGTAGACAAAAAATTTAATAACATTAACAAGTGATCTTTAAATGGGAAAGTCTTATTCTATCTGATTATTAACAAGATTCCATTAATTGTTTATTTCTAACTAAATGAGTTGAAATGCTGAGCGAGTGAGTTGGCATTTAAATGGACAGCTATCTAAATTATTTTGGAGTCTAATCAAGGCAAAAATATTATCTTCCTAAACTAGAATGAAAGAGTAATTGATATTGTTACATATTAAGAAATTTTAGCAATGAAGGGAAATTGGGACAACTGTAATAGAACAATAATAAAGAAAAAGACATTTTTGTTTTCTAGCTAAAGAATTTACTTCTATGTAGATTACTTTATGCTTGGGGGAGAAAAAATAGAGAATGCATCTTTTACAATCTTTTTGTGCCCTGACTGGTATGGCTCAGTCAGTTGGGTGTCATCCCACAAAGTGAAAGTTTGCTGGTTCGATTCCCAGTCAGGGCAGCGTGCCCGGGTTGCAGGTTTGGTCCCAGGTTGGGGCGCGTGCTGGAGGCAACCAGTCGGTGTTTCTCTGTCACATCGGTGTTTCTCCTCCCTTTCCTTCTCCATCCCTTCCCATCTCTCTAAAACATAAATAAATAGAATCTTAATTTAAATGATCTTTTTTCAGGAATTTGTTTATAAGTATTTTCATTATATTTAATGTGAGATGGATGGGTAGAAGATGGATAGATAGATTTATTTCTAATTGGGCCCTTTATTAAGACATTAATATTATATATCAAGCCATCGTTTGAAGACAGAATTATCAAAAAGACAATGACATCATGTAGGCAGGAGTGACATAATATACAGACAGATCGTATGTGCTTTTGGTATGTCTGTGATCCTGAGTGGAATAATAGTCTTTAACAATGGGTATATTCTGTATGGCAGTCAGCACAGACCAGCCTTTATGTCGGTAACTTCCAATAACATGTCATGTTTAGAAACGAAGTAAGTGGCCTCATTAGAAGTTAATTTGGGATGCTTTAAAATTCCGAAGGTTAAAAGTACACTTCCTGAACATTGTAACTCCCAATTCTCAACCCTAATCTAAAAGGCCATTGTTTCTCTCAGCTGGCAGCCAATACTAGATCATTGATTTTACTGGTATGTGCTTAGTTTATGTAAGTTGGAGTCACTGAAGAATTCTTTTTAAGTTCTATAAATGCAAGCTTGTGTCTAATGGTGGATAGTTTATATAAATGTCATGGTATTTTCCTTCTTATAAAAGCTTCAATATAATAAATATGAGAAATACAAAATTTGGTTAGTTTTTCTTCATAATGTTAAATTCAACAATCTAGTATACGCCTTCTGAAAAGGCACGGCCGGGGATGACCCGGGCGCCTGAAGTTGAAAGCCACCTTTCCCAAATACCACGTAATGTGGGATGGAAGGTGATTTCAGGGTCGTTTTCATGCTACTTAAAGAAGCTGTTTAAACGTGAATTTTATCCTGCTTTTCACAAATTCTGGAATATTACTAATTTCTACTTTCCCAGTTTGTGACACAAAAAGTATATCAGAAAACATCTTAGCCATATTTCTTTAAATGAAGGTATTAAAGCAGAACGTAAATTGTGTTGTAATTAGTTCAGCCATTCTCATCTCTAAAAAAGCGTTTTCCCTATGGCAAGCTCCCTTCTTATAGGAAAATGGAACAAAACTGTTGTTATGGAAACTAAGGATTTAGAGACGCTGGTACTTGGCATAATATAAGATAGATCTATTTGAATCAGCTATATGTGCTATGCAAATTTCAGAGTATTCTTCTCCATATTCTTCCTTCAGTGAAATAAGGCAGGCTAAATACTGACAATAAAGATTACCTGCCTTAATAAGTACTGATTAATAATGAATGTTTTTAGCCCTGGCTGGTGTGCCTCAGTGGATTGAGCACTGGCCTGCAAACCAAAGGGCCTCTAGTTCGATTCCCAGTCAGGGCACATGCTTGGGTTGCAGGCCAGGTAGCCAGTAGGGGGCGCACAAGAGGCAACCACACATTGATGTTTCTCTGCCTTTCTTTCTCCCTCCCTTCCCCTCTGTCTACAAATAAAAATAAATAAATATTTTTTTAAATAGTGAATGTTTTAAATACTGTTACATAAGAGAACTGAGGAGGAAAAAGCAAAACATCATTTATGTTTGCTTATTTTTTCTCTTAGCTCCTACGGAAGCGGCACATTGGAAATGATATCGTAACAATTGTTTTCCAAGAGCCTGGAGCACAGCCATTCAGCCCAAAAAACATCCGATCCCACTTTCAGCACGTCTTTGTCATCGTCAGGGCTCACAACCCCTGCACCGACAGTGTCTGTTACAGGTATGGGTGCTGCAGAAGAGGCCAGGTGGGCCTTGCCTGGGGCACACAGACGGCCCCACCCAGCTCTGCTTTCTCAAGGGGCTGTAGGAAGTCTCTTACTGTTTATTTTTGTCTTTAAAGTATGCGTGCGGATGGTTTGTTCACATGGTGACGTAACCTGATGGCACTGGCTTTACCCCGACGTGTTGGTTAGACACCTGCTGATTCCATTTGCACCCCCTCCTTAGGTAGTGTCCTTCATCCCCACCATCTGGTCACCAACTAATTACTCATACTGCTAATTATATTTTGCTTTTGGCATGGCAAGAACAGAGAAGAATGATCATAGTAAGTAGGGAAGAGAAGGTTGTTTTTTTCTAATTATTAGATATTTAAAGAGCCCAAACACTTGCTCAGGAATGATTCCCTCTGAGATTTCTGACTGCAGTATTAGAGGGCTTTCTGTGCTTTATTAAGCATTTGGTGGAATTGTTTCAATGTCCCAGCTTCATGGGTCTCAGAATTCAGGCATCCATCTGCAGAGGCCTTTGTGAGAATACTGCAGGGGTTTGGTGTTGAGAGGAAGATGCTGGGTTGATAGAGGTGTAGTGCCAAAAAACAGATGTGAAAGGACATTCTGGCCTTAGTAAGATGTTTCTAATATGAACCTATCCTTTCAAAATGTGAAGTTATATGATATATTTCAATCCCTAAAATTTGGAAAATGAGGCTTGGTTAATTTTGGATATTCATTTTTGAATTAATATAGCCACCTATGCAGAAAGTGGCCAACACAGATTGGTAATTGGACTGTTGTGAGATCCACAACTGTCTCCTTCTAGGTGCAGTGCACGTTCATCTACACAAGGTGTAGAACAAGCAAGTTCAAAAAACAAAACAAATGAAGGTTACTGTGGACTACTGCTGACTGTCCGCGTCCTTGGACACTCCACAGTAGCAACATGTGTTGAACTCTTATTGTAAGCCCTGCTCTATTTTAGGCATTTTACATGAGTTGCCTCGTTTAAAAAACCAGTGAGGTAGGTACTGTTCCCTAGCACATGGGGAGAGGTAACTTGTCTGAGGGCAGCTGGTACTGGGCAGAGCTGCAGCTCCCGTGCACCGAGCCTGATTCTAGCGTCCAGACTCTTAATGCCTCACCCGTGTGCCTTGCAAAGAGGAGTCTGCTGCCCCTGCTGCTGACTTACCAGCTGGGTCTGTGGTTTCCTCGGCTCAGGGGTGGAAACGTAAACAGAGGAGACATAGATCTAAAGCCTCTTCTCTAGAACATGACCTCTGAAAGCGTATTTAGTTAGGTGTGGAATAAAAGTAGGATATTTGACAATAATTGGAATGGGTAACTGTTTGCATTTAGAAAATACCCCAAGCCATTGAAACATGCTAGGTACTGGGTTCCTGCGGAGGATTTCATGTTGCTTTGTAGATGGGAAGCTAAACCTTTTAAATGATCATTAGGGAGTTTGGGAATGTGGGAGCCTACATGTGGGAGCCTTGCAGTTTCGTTTAAGGAGGGATTCTTCTTCAAAAGTCTTGGTATCCAATAGAAATATCATGCAAGCCTCATGTAATTATATAGTTTTAATAGCCATGCTTTTCCAAATAACAAGAAATAGGTAAAATTTTAATGGTGTATGTTTTTGACCCAGTAATATATTTTATTTACCTGATAACACCTAAATATTATTTCAACAAGTAATTTTTTAATTTTAAAGTTTTTGAGATACTTAAGTTTTTGGACTAAGACTTTGAAGTCTAGGGTGCATTTTAGACTTATTGCTCATCTCAGGATACTCAGTTTTATTGGAAATAATTTGTATTTAGATTTCTTAAAATTTGCAATTGGAAAAGTAAATTCACGTACTCAGATTTTTCTATACATGCTTTTTTTAAAAAGTGTTTTAAATAACTGAATGGGGTGTCAGTGGTTGAAGTGTAATATACTTTAGTACTCCTCGGCGCACTAGCCCCACTGGAGTGCTCAGTAGCCACACGGGGCCGTTGGGGGAGGGAAGTTCTCTCCGCCTCCTCCAGCGCTTGGCTAGATGAGGAGGCGACACCTCTTTGTTCCTTTCAGGCCTGCACCTCCCACCCCCAGCCTAATAATCGTGGTTTTTGCTGTCATCATCTTATTTGTAATGAGTTGCCTGGAGAGTCCATCTCCTTAGCCCCTCGTGTGGTGTGGGGGCCTCTGCAGGAGGCCCCAAACACCCCTGCGGAAGACACGCAGCTAGTCTGGAGTCTCCTGGGTGCCACGCCTGTGTGAAGACCCAGTTCACTGCTTGTAACTGAACTTTTGTAAATCCAAGCCAAATAGTCAGTTTGTAACATCACTGAAAGAATCACAAGAAACTAAAACAGTCTTCTTTTCCCTCCTGCCCTAAACTTAAGGCACAGTAATTTTTTTGGTCCTTCTCCAACTGAGGTAGGCATGTTTGCTGGGAGCCCATGGTGGGGTCAGGAGAGGTTTAACGGCCCAGAAGAAGTAGGGCACGTCTCTCGTAGTCTTCAATGCCTGGGGGAGGGGATCTGAGGGGTTTGTTTTCTTGTGAAAAGTACAATATTAGGAAGTAGAATGGAAAATTTGTGTCCATTTTAAGATAAAATGTGGCTTTTCAAAGAGTTTTTATACCTGTGAGTTTTCTCACACTTCAGCCACTGCCCATCCTCCTAGGGATATGAATCTATAGACCTCCTTCGTCAAGAGTACTTTGGTTGAAAAGTTAAGCAATGCATTGACTTATACTAATTTTAGTTCCTTTTACTTATACTAATATTTAATTTTGTTAAATTCTATTTAGTTATTTAAATTTCATTTATTTAAATTTATGTAAATATCCCTAAGTGATGTAGAGTGATTGAAATGCTTTTGATCATTTAAAACCTCCTGTTCCTCACTTTCTCCACTGTGAGCACTCACACTTGTTTACGGACATCTACTTGGTGCCTGCAGTGGAGAAAGTGCGAGGTTTGTTTTCTCAAAGGAGCTTCTTGCTATAGTTATGCAGAGAAGTGTGGGATCCGTGCAGACCTAAGTCATAAGAAATGTTTAACGAGAACATGGGATTTGGTGTGTGTTTCCGAGCACAGATGGATGGAGTGCAGTGGGGAAAAGGACTAGTTCTAGCAGTGGCCAGCAGACCGTGCGGAAGTGCAGCCTCAGGAAGGCGGAAAGCACAGGAAGAAGGCTACTGCTGTAGGACAGCTCACCAGCCGGTGGAGGCCCTTAGAATGCTAGGCCGTCCAACAGCACTGTGCACTGTAAACAGGGTTTTAGGAGAGCGTATCCAGTGTAACCATACAGGGTAATCTCAGACAGATTTAGAATTTACTGTTGTTATTCGTTTGTTTTTCACCATTCTTGACAGCCCTTGCCATGTATGTGCTGGGCACTCTTCTAGGCCTGGGATGCAACAGGGGAACCAGGAGAGAAACATCCTTGTGGTAGATGTGGAAATGAGGCCCTGAAATGGGTGTGCTGTCTCCCTGGAAACTCTACGTAGGAAAAACTGACTAATTCAAACTAATCCAAGAGACCAGCTAACCTTGAGTAGTAGACAGAGCCAAGAACTAAGAAATTAATCACCAAGTCTGTGTGCTAAAGCTTATGCCCATACCTGGTAAGAGAGCCTCTGGTCTCTATTAATTCATCTGTGCTATTACAATGGGCTTAATTGTATGGTCCCAGTTGATGGAGCAGGTTAGAAGCAACGAATCAAAAAGATGAAGGAGCTGTTTAGTGGCAAGGGTGTACACAAAATATCAGTGAGTTATAACTGATAAGGGAGATGCAGAAAAACTGTTCACATCAAAAATACAAATTCAATAAGCACTGCGGTCTGGGGTCATTTGGTTTGGGAACAACCAACCAAATATACCTGAGGGCCTCACTGAAAAAACAGTGCAAAATTATTTTTCACCATGTTTAACAATTAATGAATTAATGGATATAGGCATTAATCGTGAAAGGCTACTGCAAATATCACCAAAAGAGACAAATGTCAGATAATGGGAGAACACAGCCCCATGAATGCATTGGTCCTGTCCCCACCCCACCTCCTCAAATTGACTCTGAATCTGATCAAACCTCTAGAGAAGCCAACTCATAGGAAATACAAAAGATAGAGCATGTTTCTATTCAGCAAATTCAGACTCTGGGCAACTCCGTGTGACAAACAGCCCAACTTCGTTGATAAAGAAATTACAAGAAATAAGAAAGAGAGTGGAGGGGAATAAACAGAACAAAACATTTTTAAGATAAAATTAATTGCAATGTGTTGGCCTCATTTGGAACAAATTGAGACCAAAAGGCTGTTAATAAATCTTACGATGTCTTAGTTGAAAATTGGAACATTGATTCACCATTTGATGAAATGAAAGAATTACTAATTTTAGAACTAGTACAGTAATGTGTTTGTAATAATGCCCCTGAGTCTTTGAAATAAATGTTAAATTACGGTCAGTAACTATGTTTAGGAAGGTAGGAATATGCATTACTCCTCTCAGGAAGATTTGCGTATCCAGTGGTTAAAATGTAATACATGTTGAAAGGCGTTAGTATGATGTAGCCCAGAAAGCACTTGGAATCCGACCAGACTGTTAAACCTCTCAGATCTTAAATTTCCCTTCCTGTGCAGTGGACGGTTGCTTCACATTTTAAAATCTCATAAGTATCTCATGTAGGCAGGGAGTGTGCTGCATGCACATCAAATGCCCTATACTTTTTCTTCTCTTGAAAAAAAATAAATAAATATGGAAACTTCAACTAGCAAGAGAAATCAAAGTGGGTCAAGTGGTGGAAATGTCTTTCAGAAAGTCTATTCCAAGCCATAGATAATTAGCATTCCTATTGTCCAATGTAGCTGAACTTCCTACGACAATGATCTGAGCATGTCACTCTTCGTGCAAACCTAAACCACTTAGGGTGAAGCTCAGACTGCCTAGCAAAGCCTACAGCGTGGAGTCCTTCAGGTCTAGCCTCTCCTGTCTCTCAGCCTCCAATGGCCCCTCAGTCAGTCCTCTCCTCACTCTCTATCTCATTCCCGAGACATGTGGAGCTACTTAGAGCTCCCAGAACACACTGTACTCTGCCCCTCCTCTTTGCACGTGCTGCTCTGGGGACAGGAATGCCTCTCCTCACACACACTCCCGCCCCTCCTTCCTCTGATGAATTACTGCTTTTCTTTTTTCTCTGGAGGGCTCCCCTTACCTCCCAGGACTAGCTAAAGTGCTTTCCTGTAGCATTTCTAGTAGCACCTTGCACCTCCCCAGGGGAGCATGCAGACCACTGGATAGAGCCCCCTCCAGACTTGGAGCTTCTGGAGGGCTGAGCCTGTGCTGTCCAGTCCTTGATCCTCAACATTAGCACAGTGCCTCGTGTGTGGTTGGTGCTCAGTGAGTGCTGGTAAATGAATGCTGGGAGAAGTCAAAAGCCCCCAGGCAGAGAGTGATGGGCACACACTTGTTCTGCCACTGGCCTTTTCTGTCCTTTGCCCGGCTCTGCTTTCTTGAAAAGCTGGAAATCTGATCCAGACTCTAAGAAGGGAAAACTTCCCTCTACTGTTTTAATGCTAAATCCCTTCCTTTTAAATTTGGGGCTGGGAGTTGTTTATTGCTGTTCCCATGGTGTTTCAGGAGTTCAGGTGTCTTATTCTCACTTTTTTCCACTGAGACTTCCGTCCAGATGTGTCTCTAATATTCCCATGTATTAACTTGAAATTGGTTCTGTGTATCAAGAACTGCTGTTTCATCCAAGGTCAGCAAATGTTACAAGGTACCAGGCCCACTAGAAACAGCCTAAGGGTGGTCTCTTTGGCCATGTGACTCTTAATGTATGGTCCCTTTTTCAAGTATCTCAAGACTAGGAGGTTTAAAAATATTCTTTCAGGGAAAATAAGTGTGGTCTTGTCATAGAGCAGGCTGTTGACTGTCCAGAAGCTCAAATTCCAATCTTGGCTCTCTCCAACAAGCTCTGGGCAAATCGTTTTACTTCTCTGAGTCTGTTTCCTGGAGAAGTGAAGAGTTCGTACCAGCTGTTCAAATGCAGGTTCAAGGATGTGTCAAATGAAAGAGACACAGAACACCTCCCCAGTCCCTCAGTCGTACTCCAAGATTTTGGAGACAGAACATACTTTGTGTTAAAAGGAACACAAGTATTCTTTAGTAGAATGCAAAATCAAGATGAATTTTAAGATGGAACTCAAGATTTTCTTGGCAGAGTTTGAGGAACATTGAATTCTCTAAGTTTCCTTTCCCTCCAGTGCTCACTTTCCATGACTGTTTCAGCCTCTGAACTTCTGTCTGTGTCCTCTAGGTAACCCTCTTGAGTAGAACACCCTAGTCCTCAACAATTCTGAGTAAAGAAGACATGGCTGTAATTTTAAAGAATGTGTTATTCTCCCCCTCCTCTTTTCTTTATTGTTGTTCAAGTACAGTTGTCTCCAGTTTCCCCCACCACTCTCACCCACACCAGCCATCCCTGCCCACCCCGCCCCCCGCCCCCCGGCTTTGGAGATACGGTTTTCCTAGGTTTTCCTAAGGAGAGACGGTGTTCCTAAGGAGAGACGGTGTTGCATACATGGCGAACATGAGACTGCCAAGCAGACGCCCTTTGGAGTCTGCTTTCTAAAATAGCAAGAACCATTTAAAATTAATACATTTTAAGTACCTATATATATATAGCAAACTGAAATTCTAGAAAGGCTTCTTATATAGACAAAAATATTCTTTCTACTTAGTTTTTAGGCAGCCTTATTATCAGGCATTCAGAAGTTGTGGCATATAACTCAATGAGCTTTTAACCTTGTAGATAACCTTGAAAGTTAGACTTACCCAAAATGAAACCCCTTATTTGAAAAGAGCATTCTAGGGTATCATCTTCCTCATCGTCTTCAATAAGGATTCTATTTCTGATGATGTAAAGCTGATTTTAGTGTCTGTATTGTCTACCTCCCTACCATGGTGAATCAGCGATAATTACAGGTTAAGGATTCAGTTCTTTTCCTCATAGTTCATTCTAGAGGCTTCTAATTATTGTGGGGTTTTCAGTATATGTTTGTCTCAAGTTCTCTCAGTTAATAAATAAATCTGTAGAAAACCAGTGAGTTTAAGGGGGAAAGTAGATGGATGGTGCTCATATTCATACCCCCTGCTAAGTATTTTCCTCTCCTTATTTAAAATAAAATCACAGCTGCTTCTTGAGAAAAAATGATTTGAAGTGAAATTAGCAAGAAAAGAAATTGCCAATTTAAAAATGAAAGATGTTAAATATTTCTGGATCTTCCCAGGATTCCTCTTAGAAAAACCAGCAAATCTGAATTTTAGCATCTTTGCTTGACTTTAAAAAAAATGTGATCAAATTTAAATTATACAGCTGTCAGTACTGAAGCCCGAGAGTTCACAATAGACGGGAAAAACTGCTTCTCTAATACTGGTATGATTAGGCTGTGCTGCATATGGAGGTCTCTGAGTTCTTTCTCCAGTGAAAAAATGGAGTGTTGCTTGCTGCCTTTCTTTGTCA
Source organism: Trachops cirrhosus (assembly GCA_028533065.1). NCBI lineage: Eukaryota > Metazoa > Chordata > Mammalia > Chiroptera > Phyllostomidae > Trachops > Trachops cirrhosus. Next base: position 173,157,146 of record CM052538.1, read on the forward strand.
TGAAATGAACTAGGCAGTCTTTTTAAAAAAATAAAAAATAAATTTCTGAAACAAATAGGCCATTCCATGCCATTTTTGACAAAATAAATAATTTACATCCTGAGGTTGCTATTTTTAATTTATTCTGTTTTCACAAGAAATCATCTTTTTTTGAAAAACAAAGCCAAGTAGATAGATAGATAGATAGATAGATAAAATAATGAAGCAGAGGTCTTCAGTTTAATTTAAAAGGTGCATGCTGTATATATTCTTTCCATTCTGGGAGTTCAGAAGAAACAGGTTTTGTATTGCTTTTCTCATATTTAGTACAATTGTATAGTTGACTCGCTTTTCAATAATTAAGTGGTTTGAGGAGGGGGTGCCTGACTGTCTCCGATCACTGCCAGCCCTCTCAGACTGTGCTGTGGTCCCGCACGCGCTCCAGGAACATGACATAGGGCACACGGCCTTGTGTTGTCATCAGACTTCTGTTGTTGTTGTTGTTTTAGGACATTTTTTCCCTTCTGAGATTAAAAATAATGGATTATTACAGATGTTTATATGATCCTTTTCTTAGGCCCAGTTTTAGCAATATACAGAAGTGACTGGAACGTGTTTTCTTAAGTCAGTCTTGCGTAAAGGAATGGGAAAAGGGAAATATTCTCCTCAGCAACAAATTGTCAAACACCAAAAGGGAATGTGGGCCAAAAAATAGCTCCGTTTAAAAATAAGGTTTTAAAAGCACTGTTGCTATTACTAAAAAGATCAAAGTCATTTTAATATCTTACTCAAATGTCAGTTTTCATTTTTAAGTTGTGCTTTTGGTGTGTTGCATAATGCCTGACACATAGGCCAACAAGAAGTGTTTATTTAGTTAGAAAGAATTTTAATCCATGTCTCTTATGTCGTGCATCTTTTGATATTTTCACAATAAGCTGTCCACTTTTGGACCTCATATCTAAAATGGAGACCATGTTAATGTTCTTATAGAATCTATGTTTGTTCTGAAAGGTCATGTGATTATAGTAACACTCCTTGGAAATAATCAGTAGGTATTTAAAATGTCTTTTATGAAGACTATGTCGGTAACTCTTTTTCATGGAGTTACAGTTGGATTACTACGTGTTAATGAAAATAACATTTTAACTTTAAGTTTTTTGGCTTAGAAAAAAATTGTTCTATAAGTTCTAAATGTGGTTGAATGAAAAAGTGTGCACATGTTAAGTGGAAGTGTGCATTATTTCTTGTGGGACAGTGACAGTTCTTTTCCTTTTGAGGGACATCTTAGTCTTGGGGAAAGTGTGTTTCATTCTCAGGCTTTGAGACTGAGAATTGTTGACCCGCCCCTTTCTCATTAATCTTTGCTTTTTTTTCCTCTTAGTGTGGCTGTCACCAGGTCCAGAGATGTGCCTTCCTTTGGACCTCCCATCCCCAAAGGGGTCACTTTCCCTAAGTCAAATGTGTTCAGGGACTTCCTTCTGGCCAAAGTGATAAATGCAGAAAACGCCGCTCATAAATCAGAAAAGTTCCGGGCTATGGCGACGCGGACGCGCCAGGAATACCTGAAAGATCTGGCAGAAAAGAATGTCACCAACACCCCTATTGACCCATCTGGCAAGTTCCCTTTCATCTCTCTGGCCTCCAAGAAGAAGGAAAAGTCTAAGCCATATCCAGGGGCCGAGCTCAGCAGCATGGGGGCCATTGTGTGGGCCGTCCGAGCCAAAGACTACAACACGGCTATGGAAATAGACTGCCTTCTAGGGATCTCCAATGAGTTCATCGTCCTCATTGAACAGGAAACAAAGAGCGTCGTTTTCAACTGCTCCTGCAGAGATGTGATAGGGTGGACCTCAACTGACATCAACCTCAAAATCTTCTACGAGCGAGGGGAGTGTGTTTCAGTGGAGAGTTTCATTAACAGTGAGGATATCAAGGAAATTGTCAAAAGGCTGCAGGTGAGTCTTTTCCTCCCACTCACCCAGGTTCAGTTTCCCTTTGACAAAGTTTTCAGTACAGACCAGAGCCACGTTACTGGAGCTCGTACTCTTTATTAGGTCCTCAGAGAACTCCCCTTGCTGGTGTGAAGCAACACCAAACTTATCTTAGAATAAGCTGAGAGGCCACACTTACTCTGTGTTTGTGTGTGTGTGTGTGTGTGTGTGTATGTAGGAAACCCATTTGCATGTGGCCTGATCCCACTGCCCTGGTGACTGATGAGGTGGCCCAGCCAGTCTGCTTTAGTTGTTGCAAAGCATCGTTTAATTGGGCATCTGCTGCTTTGAATTTTTAAGGACAAAACAGGTAGCAGAATGTGGTTTCTCTTGTCTGCCAGCTCCTCGTAGGTTTGTGTTTGAGGTTTCCTTGTAACTTCACTGAAGCTATTGAGTTCTTTGGATGCAACAAGTGTGTTGCCTTTGGCCTAATGAATGGAGACTAGTGAAGGGGAAGTAACCAGACAGCTGGCAGTAGGGTATTCAGAAATGACCCTGCTTACCCTGTTTTGCTAGTGCCATGTCTACCACTTAATGCCCTCTTTCATTAAACGATGCTGTCTTCTGTTTCCTCATCTAGTTTGTGTCAAAAGGTTGCGAATCGGTGGAGATGACTCTGCGCAGGAACGGGCTAGGACAGCTTGGCTTCCACGTCAACTACGAGGGCATCGTGGCGGACGTGGAGCCCTATGGCTACGCCTGGCAGGCTGGGCTGAGGCAGGGCAGCAGGCTGGTGGAGATCTGCAAGGTGGCAGTGGCCACTCTGAGCCACGAGCAGATGATCGATCTCCTGAGAACGTCCGTCACGGTGAAGGTTGTCATCATCCCGCCCCATGATGACTGCACCCCACGGAGGTAGGTCTGAGTTGGCAGTTGGGAGCCTGGGAGCCCAGGGCCAGCCCTGTGTGCCATGAAGTGCTCCTGCTGGGTAGGGGAGTAGGGTGCGATGCTGGACGTTCTCTCCGTGGAAAGTCTGACTCAGGACACAGCTTCCTTTTGGCATGTGGCAACAGCAGCTGGAAAGAATGACTAACTTGGACCGTTCCCAGGACTTATAGCTCTCAATTTATAAAGTTGCTGTTGCGGATAGAAGAGTCTGGTAATAGCCATCTTAAATATCTTGCACCAGTAGCTGAGAAACATTGCACACTTAGCATAAAAGATGCTCAGTAGCACACACTGTCACTCTTTCCTTTTGTGTTTTGTGACACACCTGTTCTTCTGAACCTCCCATTTGTGCCCCATTGCTGTCCAACGTTCCAGGTGCTGCTCTGACCCCAGCTGTCTCAGCCTGGGGGGCTGAACGTGACTGACCGGGCTTTTTCCTAACTGCATCTGTGTGACAGGAACTGGCCTCAAGTGAGCTGATCCTGCTCTTGGTCCTTTGGCTGTTGGTTCCGGCCTTTTCCCAAAGGGAAGCCCACCGGCTCCCTGCCCCTCCCAGCTGCTGGCAAGCCAGCAGTGCTGTTGAAAATTTAATTTCTCTGCCTCTGGGGAGGTTTCTTGATGGAACAAATTTAATCAACTGTTTCTTTTTTCCTTTGGGCACACAAATGCTATTTTTGCTAGCCAACCCCCCAGACTGTTAACTTGCTTTGAACCCATTATTTTCTAAGAGTTTATCTTAATATTTGTCAGCGACTCGCTAGGCCTTCTAAAGCCAAGACAATCCTCCTCATCCTGTGTTTTCCCCGAAACATGACCAGTCTGCACCTGAGCTTCCAGAAATTCATGGACATCAGGTGGTGGAATGTCTGGAAGTTACAGTGGGTCATTACTGTCATTTAAAAAATAAGCAGCAATGACCATCTAAGTGTACTTCAGTTCCTGGAACCAGACATTACATACCAGACTGGTGGCATTGCCTAATACTGCTGATGTCCTCGGTGGCCCGGAGACTCATGTGCCTCCGTCAGAGTGTCCTGACACCCCTTCATCGAACAGCTAGAGGAAGTGCTCCGTTTTGGATGATTGGATTTCTCTGGAAACCAGAATATGTACCACAAGCTTTTTATCTGAGCTTTTTTGGGAGGTGGAAGGAATTATTCTGAAATTGCCTTGCACACATTCCCTGCCTTTTAGTTAACCAGGTCTCTCGTGGTTCCTTCAGGCTCATCGTCATTGAGCGTCAGCGTTTCGCTGACTGGGATTCAGGAATGGCTGCTGAGGTGCATCAGAGAGGTGGTTCGGTTCTTACACACCCTCCCGCTGCTCTGCGCTTGACTGTCATCTGTCCCTTGAGCTCCTACAGATTGCCTCCTCTGTGGCCTCTAAATAGGCCGTTATAAACTGGAGAAGAAAACCAGGTTTCGTAACTTCTCAACCTTAATCGCACACAGCAGCATTATAGCTACTAGTCCAAGGACTGATCTACCCAAAATGAAGCCTGGAGATCCTGTGCCACCGTCTCCTTTGTTCAGAGATCCTTCCCCTTGTTTCTAGTCCCCAGTTTGTATTGGGGACAGGGAGGGTGAGGAGGAAATCGGTGTGCAAACATGTGTAAGGAAACAGGAGGGAGTGGGCAACACTGCGGGTGGTCGTTTCTGGGGAGACGGGCCCAGGGGCCTGGCCCTGGGTAGAGAGGTCTGTGATGGGAGGGGTTTATCTACCATAAGATACTAGACTAGGTATGTCTCCTGTGGTGTGTTGGTAAAAACAACTAACATTTGCTGAGTGTCTAATGAGCCAGGTCCTGGAAAAAGCACTTTTACATGGGTTAGTGCCTTCAGTCCTTATAACAGCCCTGTGAGGTAATACTGTTAATATACTCAGTCAAGCTCTTAACTGCTACTTTGTATCATTGGGGTGCAAATCCTTTCCTCCTATGCCAGCATAAGCAGGAACTTGGTGAACTGGCTTTCTGTTGGCTAGAAGAACCTTGATTTGGAACGTTTGTGGATTACTACCGTGTAAATACTCCCATTGCAGCCAGTTCCAAGCTACCAACTTGACCCCACTGAATGCAGAGTTGGGATACTGGCTCGTCGTTTGCCCCTGCAAACCTGGACAGGCTGCTCCCTCCCACCCACCCCGGAATGAATGAGCTGTATTGTCGTCTGCTCCCAGCACTGCTTCCAACTTGCTAGCTGCCGTCCTCTCTAGCCCGTGGAGCTGAAAGTGACAGGACCGAGAGTGTCAGGATGCAGGACAGGAGGCTGGGACAAAGGATCAGTGCAGTGCACAGTGCCTTGGGCCTCGGAGATGCACTCTGCTCCTTTCACTGCAGTTTCCGTCAGAAATGCCCCTCCGACCTTCTGCGCAGGTGTGACCTGATGCCACAGACGCCTCTGAGGACTCAAAGCCCTGCTCTCCCCATCCATCCTTCAGACTGACATCAAAGGAACAGTTGAAGCATTAGCACCTTGCTACAGTTTTCAGCAAAATAAGATAATTCTCTTCGTTTTACCCTGTCTCCTCCACACTTCACACTCCCACTTTTGTTTTCCTAACAACTAATTAATTGTTCTCTTCTCTGACTAGTCACGCTCTTCATTTGTTACTGCTGTGCTGTGTGAGGCAGAACGGGCCTCCTGGAGGCACACTGCACCGCCCCCCACACCCCACCCTCCCCACAGGGTCACCAGGTACCCGTAGAGGTGATCTGGTGATCCTACATAATTACGGACACCCATGTATGTTTACATGGGAGGGTCATTAGTTTTGAAAAGGCAGCAACTTTTTAATGAAAAAAATCCAGTTTAACAACAACAAAATGAAGCTTCAATAACAAATGTAAAATAGGGCTCTTTTCCCTGTTCTCAGGAAATTAAAAAAAAAAAAGACCCCTCTCTGAATATTTTTTGAAGTAAAGTTTTTTAAGGA
>CM052538.1:173163437-173185176 GCA_028533065.1 Trachops cirrhosus
TCATTTCAGAGGATTTTTTTTTACATAATTCTAGAAGAATCTCTGGTGGATATACAGTGCCAAAGACAGACTTGAACTCGATCCCGTTCCCTGGATGAATAGTGTTTTAATTGCTGAATTGTGGTAAAATGCTGTGCTTAATTACAGACTCGAGTGTCTGATTTGTCAGCCATCGCTGCTATTTGAGACCCTCTGGGTTGTTTTTGCCGTCATCCGCTGTTTGCTGTTTGCACTGGCATCACATAGGGTCTTATCTCCTTGGACGCATCTAAGCGGGGCTGTCACTTCGGAGTAGAAAGCAGGAAATGGAGGCGTAATTTAGCCTATACTGCGTCCCGACTCGGGAAAGATTTTAGCATCAGTTACACGGATACTGAGAATTCCTTATCCATGAATTGATAAATTGTAATTGGTCACAATCTGAAGGACCAATTTAAGAACAGTCTGTCAGTGTTAGCACCGTGTATGTAGCCCTGTGAATTGGTTTGTGGGAAGGATGTGGTGGGGGGCAGGGGTAGTTTTATTAGAAATCGGGGATTTTTTCAGCAGGTCTTTCCTCTCCTCTATCCTGGTGTGACACTGCTTCTGTAAAAGTGAGGCACTGAAGACTGATCTTGGACCGTCTTTTCTGAAATGTCCATCCCCTTCAACTTCGCTTTCATTGCTACGAACTGCCCTGCATGCAAATGAAAAGCTGGTGTTTACCCTGCAGACTGTGGGAGTGCTGTCTGCTGGGCTCACGAGCGTGCCTTTTCCCATCTCTGCGCTCTTTGTACAGTCAGAAAGCCCTGGTGTTTTGTTTCTGCAGCAGGGCCTAATAGAAAGCATTTAAGAGAACATTTAACATCAGTTACTTTAAAAACATTTAGTTATTTCTTGGCTAAATTTATAAAAATATAGGGAAGAAAATCTGAAATGAATAATGGTTTAGAAATTTCCTTTCTAACAGTGACCGGAGTATTCTTCAACAAGATTATTCCACCGAAATAGAAGATCTCACAGCAACTGAAAGATGTAATAATTTTAGTCCTCTTGACCTATTTGGGCCCTAACATCTAGAATTTCCCAGGCTCATCAAGACTAAGAGAAAGCACAAAGATCTGGTTTTATCTCAGAAGGGAAGGGAAGACTTGTAACCTGTGCTACCTCTCCATTGGCCTCCGCAACCTTTAAAGTAGAGTGAGTGGGAGGACAGAGAGTCCAGAGGTCAGCTTGCTCTCCCTGTGTGAGCCAGTTGGGGTGCTCTTTTTCAGAGTGGCAGAACGGCGACCAGCCCAACATCCAGGAGTGACCAGCCATGAGCTATCTCTAGCAGAAGTGGGCTGCGACCAAGGGAAGTGTCCCTCCCTCTCCCTGAACTGGTCTGTTCTCAAATAGTATTTGTGTGATAGCATCGAATTCAGAGTATTTGGAAAGGGTTGTAAGGCATGAGGAGAAAGGATAATTGTGATTTTTCCCCCATGATACCTATAGCTAGAGTCCTACAAACATTTAGCTGCCGTTGCATCAGTTGCTGTGCGTGTGTATTCTGTGTGGGTGAACGGCCAGGAAACAAAGCCACTATTGAGTTATATAAATGCAGAAAAGGGATGCGAATGAATGCTGGCCTTCTGGAAATGCTATTTTTCGCTTTGGGATAACTCCAATAACCAAGTAGAATTTTCTGATGCACTTGCCAAATAAAAGAGCTGAGGTTGAGAACGAGCATGAGAAATTTTAGCTTAACGTACATTTTGGAGAGCGGGGTAAGAAATGCAGGCTCTAAGTACAAATATAAATGTTACATTTTTGACTTTCCCTGTGGAATCATGTTGTCATTTCTTCATAGAAGCATAAACATTTTCACATTCACCATAAACATAAATCATTGGCATTACTTGTTTACCCTGAAGAGAGTTAAATCTTCAGGCCCAGCCGTGTTAACATTCTACTGCTGTCTCCTTTTCTCCCATCTTTCTGGAACACCTCCTCCTCGTTGCAGTAAGAATCAAAGCAGCTACAAAATGAGACTGTGTTTGAAGTTTCTCTGTATTAAGTGCATATGAAAGCCAGACTCTTAAGGCAGAAAGTAGTGTGGTCTTTTGTACATTTGGGTTTATGCCGTTCCTTAATCCTTACTCAATTTTTCTTCTTTGTACTCTACTTCTCCCATTCCTCCCCCGCTGCAGTCCCTCCCAGTTATTCCAGAAGAACTGGTGAGATCTTTGGAAGATGTCATAGTGGAAAAGCATAAAGGGACGCGTGTTTTATGGTACCCGGATAATGTATTGATCTTTTATCGAAACACATAGTCCAAAGGAGGGGTGGGCCAGCGTTCCAAGACCCCGCAGTCTGTGACCCCACCGTCACTGCCCCACACATGTCCCTCTCTTGACCCCGGCATCCTAGTGAGGATGCCAGCCACGTGGTTAGCCCTTATTTCTCTGAAGCTGTGTGTCAGTGACCAGATTAGATTGGTGATGTTAACCTGAGGGCCGCAGGAACTCTGCCTCTTTGCGTCACATTGTCCAGGGACCTAGGATTCCAGGTCGCTCCACTTGCCCGTTCCACACTCCATAGAGCTGGCATTGCCAGCATATATGTCAGATTGATGGTATATGTGCAGGGGTGCCTGGGTACAATTCCATCATCCCCTTTTCTCACATTTGAAGAAGCATATTAACTTTGAATGTGTTACCATATTTAGCAAATCATTCACAAAATCTTGGCACTTTATTATTAGTGGCCATTCTTTATCTGATGTAAACCCACCATTGCTGCGAGCCCCTGGCTGGGGGCACCTGGAGTAACTGGGGCTCCTTATCCCGAACCGCCCGCAGTACTTCATTTTCTGCATTGCTGATGAGAATTCCCTTTCAAACGTGTTAAGCAACCAGAGATAGAAAAATAAGCAGGGCTGAGTCCTGCCCCTTAAGGGCAGACGCTGGTTGGTGGGGTCGGCGCAGGTGAAAGTAACCATTCCACAGGGTGTGCTGTAGTGGTGCAAAGAACAGACTGCCGTGAGGCTTGAGGTTCGCATTCGTCTGTGAGTTCAGGTGCATGACATTGGAATCAGGCCTTGGATGAGAAGGGTGTGTGTGAGTGGAAAAGGGAGAAGGTATTCCAGGCAGAAGGGACAGGCTGAGTAAAAGTATGAGTTTGGAGGGTGTGTCTGAGAAACAGATCAGCAGGCGGCAGACCAGTTATCTTTGTCTGTTGTCCGGCCTGGCACCCAGGGTGCCTGAGCACACAGTTCTGTGCTCGGTAAAGAGCTGAACTTAATTAGACCGATTGACTGTGGAAGATGAGGAGAGTGGGGAGGGTGTCGATATGTTTAACTGGGAACAACAAATATAAGAGGGGCAGGTTTAGGGCATCAGGGGTGAGAACTGGGCAAAACATTGGTCAGTTTTTTGGAGGTTTGAAAGGAGCTGCTGGTGAGGGTGCCCCACTGAGATATCTAGAAGACAGGTGGGGGCAGCAGGTTTGTTACTGAGAATCAGCTCTCAAGTCTTCCTATGTGGATCTGGGAGTCACACTTTTTAGTATCTATCCTTGTTCTCTTTCTGTGAAAAGCTTCTCATTGGGATCCTATTACCCCTTCTGCCAACTTGCTGTACCTGAAACCCCATTCTTCCTGCTGCAGAGTTTGTAGCTTCGCTGTAGGAACCTGGAATAGTTCAGTGAATCAGGTTCTATCCCCAGGCTTCAGAACTTTGGTTCGAGTGTAAGCTGCCCTTGTGTGCAAAATCGTCTGACTGCAGACGTGCTGCAAACTGTCCTATTAGGAAAAGAAAACCCAGGCTTCTCGAGAGGACAGCAGCAGTTCAGCACAGTGTGGTGGGCTTAGAATCAAAAAGCCTGGCTTCGTGAACGGCCCCTTCACTTGCGCCTCCTCAGCTGCAAAAGGGAAAGGCCCTGCCCTGCCCTACTGCAGGAGTCAAGTGTTTCATGCTGGCCTCCACTCCAGGAATAAAAGATCCTTGTTCCTAAGGTTTAGTTCACTTCGCGTAACAGTTGTTAGCACGTGTCGATATTCCAGTGGTTACCTTGTTGCCAACTAGGGTAGAGGTGGTAGAAGGAAAAAATGTATCTGCCCTGACTACAAAGCTCCAGTTCCTGTCTGGAGAGCCAGTCAGCAGGCGGAAGAATCCATAGCTTTAGAAAAAAATGTATTGGGTGGTTATGCAGAGCACACCAAAATTCATTCACTCCACTTAAACTCAACAGCCGCGGTTGTAGGCATTTTTTTCATGGAAGTTTTTATATGGCAGTGGTACTGTCAACCAAATTCATAAATACTAACTAGCAAAATCTGAATATTCATTCCCAATTCTTAAGCTAGAAAACAAAGGAGCACACAAAGAGTGTACCAGGCTCGCTGTGGTCATGTGCTCTGGCAGAACTGGAGTGAAAAGTGGGATTAATTGCCGTGTTAATGTCACTGGGGTTCACTTATGCTCTACGCTGCCTTACTAGGGGACTGCATATGCAGTTCAGCCCATTGGGTTCTGGCAGTTTTTGGAAACATACATGTTTTCCCCCCTGTTATTTTTGACACCCCCCACCCCCGCCCCCTTCAAGGCAGTGTTCCAGCTGTTCCCTTAGGGAGTAGTTTCATGGGGAAGTTTCTTTTGTTGGCTTCCAGCTGGCTTCATTTTCACTATCTGCATGAAGTCGCTGCCTGTCGCATTTATATATTATCCATCACGCCTGCCTTGGGACTTTTCCCTTTGAATTGTTGACTTCGTATTTTTGGTTTGTACATGCAGGCTGTCTCCTGGTTCCGACATCTACGTGACGGTCTCATCCATGGCATTAGCAAGATCCCAGCAGTGTCGTAATTCCCCCAGCAACCTGTCTTCATCCAGCGAGACTGGCTCTGGGGGAGGCACATACAGGCAGAAGTCCATGCCCGAAGGGTAGGTATGCTCTTTGCCCCATTGTGCATGGTCCCAGCTGACATCGCTGTCATTGACCTGTAATTCAGACATGCAAAATGACTTCCTTCAGCCAGCCTTCATCAACTTACAAAAGAACAAAAGAGAAAATGTGGTTAATATTTCAGATAGAAAAATGTTTTAGTGGCTGGTTCAAGCCACTTCTTAGGATGTGTATCATTCTCTGGTCTCTAAGGACTCGATGACAGAGAAATCAAATTGCATCTGTTCTTCCATGATGTATATTGTCTATTTTTGTAGTACAGATTTTGTGATTTCTTAATATTCCCTCCAAAGTGAACTCAGTAGAACTCAGCTTGCACTCATTGGAGTCTGTTTTGCTGTTAAAGTAGGGGAAATGATCATCATTATCCAAAGCTTAAAATTCTTTTTTCACACCTCAAAAGTCTTCTGTGATTTTAGCCTGTGGGTTGGTTTTTGGTTTTGTTTTTCATGTTTTTTGAAAACACTAAGTACCCCAGAGTGTAACTGTTTGCTTCTGATAAGACAAAGCAAAAAGCTAAATGTACATTAGTTTTGAAGCTACTAAAAAGCAAAAAAAAAATAGGAATATCTGAAGCTGGGAAGGAATCAGCAGCAAAACAGTGCGTGGCATGCCCGCGCTGCGGCCTCTGCCCCGAGGAGAGGCAAGGGGCCCTCAGGGACTCCCTGCTGGCTGTCTCTCTGGGAGGACTTGGGACCGGCTGAAGGTCACATGTGAGAAGTTTACAAAAACTGATGCTTCCGCTCCAAGCTTTCCTCAAATATATGTTTGAACAAATGCACACGTGATTTGTTTATTGAGATTTTACCATGTTACAGAATAATCATGCTTCCAAGAACACCTTCCTAGTGGGTATTTTTATCCTGCAGTGTTTTGTGGGTCTTCGCAGCTGTCCAGTTTGATTTCTTTTTTGTTGGGAAATGGTTGGTAGCAGAAAGTAGATAATAAAACCACCATAACATATACTCCCCTCCCACCTCCCGTCCTCAACATCTCCCCCAGGATTCCCTCGGTAGCACATCTAAAATGCACATCTTATTTTAATTACTTTAGTGACAGAAAAAAATTTAGCTCTTATTCATGAGTTCCTGAAAAAGGTTTTATGAGTGAAGTATTATATCACACCACAGACCCGACTAATTATATTTTTTTAATTAGTAAATTTTAAATGGCCTAGTTTGACTTCAAAAATAAGAATTCACTGCAACTTCAGTGTCAGTGCAGCAATAAAATATAAATGAGCTAGCACCAATAATAAAAAAGCATTCTTTTCTTCTGACCGTGATGTACTTTTAATGTCTCCAAATGTAAGTCGAAGCGTTACTACTGTTTGGTGAACGTCTGTGTTAGAAACCTGGTTCCAGTGCCCGTTCTGCACAGGTTTTCAGTGAGGTGGTGACCACCCAGCCTGATGTGTGACAGAAGCCCAGCACAGGTGGTGGGGAGGGCCGTCACCGCTGCATGAGCTCGCGCAGCGACTGCCGACCAGCCCGTGCAGCGCCCTCTTCAGTGTGGGCAATGCACGCACGGCCGTGGCGCTGGGGCAGCAGGAAACTCCCCCCCAACCTTCAAGGCTCTTTCTCTGGTTTCATGATTAAATCTGCACGCAGTAGATTAATGAGAAAATAGCCACATTTAATTACGTACGTCCACATGAGAACCCCACATACGTGAGAGGTTCAGAGACAGAAAGGGAGACTGAGGTATGTACGACATTCTGAGCTAAGGATGACGTGAGGCACCTCGGGGCTTCAGAGGGAGGAAGGTCATCCCCAGGATGACAAGAGCAGGTGTTCAGTCTTAGTCGTTGATCCTGTCCAATAGGTAGGTCATAAAAAGTTGTCAGTAATAATATCTTAAGGGCAAAGCCACTAATTTAAGTTCTAGATAGTTAAGGAGACTGAAGTTTCTCTTGAGCCCAAAGGGTCTTGGTTCCCTTTAGCTCCACATAAAAATAATCCACATACCACAGAGTCACATCTTGGGGTGACTCATTCTGAACCCCTATGATGCAGTGTTTCCGCTCGATCCCAAGCAGTGTTTGCCTGTATCAGTGAAGCAAGAGGAATTGGTTCACTGTCTGATTCACATGTGTTGCTCATGGGCCAAGTTTAATTCTGAAGTCACCCATACCAAGAGGAAAATTATTGCATCTGCTCCGCAACTCAACCCAGCAAAAATAGGTATGTGCAGGTGGACAGTGTATGCAGGCTGCTACAAACGCACTGATGTGAAACTTTCAAAAGCTTGAAAGCGTGAGGTCATGGCAATAGGCCAGTATACAGTCGTTGTCCATAAGTGTCACCTGCTCCGTTTTGTTGTCCTCTCTCCGACTCAGTGGGCTCGGTGTCTGCACATGGAGGGTGTGTGCCTGCCCACTCCCTGGCCTGGTCTGAGGACTCTGAGACCCTCCAAATCATCTGAGAGGCGACATCCGATAGGGCAGTTAAGCACACTTTCTCCACTTGAGTAGGTGCAAAACAGCACCTGCATGAGTTTAGGACAGAAATGAGTGGCAGTTCAAAGCCGCTCTGTTGGAAAGACTTAGGTGGGGTCTTGTGTCCTGCCGTCCTTGGAGACTCATTTGTGGGCCTCACACTTTGAAGAATGTCGACAGGGCAGGGCAGGGCCAAGGGGAGGGATGGACTGGCTGAATGAGGAGTTTGGAGGCTGCGGTGGGAGGAACATAACTAAGGACCTACACGCTGAAGAAGAGAGTTGTGGGGCGAGGAGGCCCTCCTAGGCGAAGGGTTAAACGTGTCTGTGAGGCACCCCATACCTGCAAATGCCAGTTACAGAGAAGTTGGCAGCCCGTTACGAGGGAGCTGTTTCAAAGCCGTTGGCCTGCTCTAGAGAGCAGTGGACCGGCTCCTGAGGGAGGGACGTCCTGGTCCCCTCACACGTCTCGTGTATCAGCCAAGGGATCACTTAAAAACTCCTTCAAGCCCTGGCTGGTGTAGCTTAGTGGATTAAGCGCTGGCCTGTGAACCAAAAGATCACGGTTCGATTCCCAGTCAGGGCACATGCCTGGGTTGCAGGCCAGTTCCCAGCAGGGAATGCACAGGAAGCAACCATACATTGATATTTCTCTCCCTCTCTCCTTCCCTTCCCCTCTGAAGATAAATAAATAAAATCTTTAAAAAAAAAACAAAAACAAAAACTCCTTCAAATCTGAACAGGGTCTCTTGATCTGTGTTAGGTGTTCCTCCAAACAAAGGTACAATGACTCTCTTCAAAAAGAGGTACAGTGTAGCGTTTGAATAGGTTTTGTCTGAGCTCCTCGAGAATGAGACCTTTGTGACCCTAATACCCTGGCACTCAGTAAATGAGTGGGTGTGAGAACTGAAGTTACAGGTCCACGCGGCCAGAACGCTTCAGCAGAATTAAAGACAGCTGTGCTTCATCACTGATCTGAAACCACACAGCCAGAACAGGGCCTGGCTGTAAATCCAGAGGTTTGAAGAGTTGTGTTTCGTTGCCACTGCTACCAAAAAGTAAAAGCAAAGCCAGAATTCAATCCTAATTTTTCTCTCTGCCTTTTTGAAAAAGTATTAACTTAGTGCAAAGGTAGAGTAGGATCATTCGGCCATTCCAAGGATATTCACTGTCCTAAACTAAACAAGGACCCTGCTTAGGGAGGAGGCGGCAAAGACCATAATTAATGAAAACGCTTTTTTTTGCGGGGAGGGGGATGCGCAGAAATTGAGGTTTTCATAAATCAAGGTTTTGTTTTTAATAACGGAGGTAACTGTTTAGTGGGGCTTGTGATTGCATTTGTAAGTGATTGTCACTTATGCAAAAGTAACTAGGGAGATGGTGTAGGAGGAGTTGGATGAAAATAATTTCCGGCCTTCTTTGCAAATGCTTTCATACAGATTCTTCTCCCTGGATTCATGTCATGGAATTGTCATTTTACAATTAAGGACATGAAGGTGGGACTTGAGCGACTTGGAGTGGCTCCAGGTCTTCCTCTTCCTAATCTCTTGCTCCTTCCAGCACTGCGTGGTGGTTGTCCCCGCGCATTCATCAGTTCGTAGTGAATACAACACCTGCCCTATGCACTGATCAATTCAAGGCCTGCTTACAGTTTTTTAATGCACAGATTGCTTATGTAAGTTCATTAGTAACCATATGCAAATTTGTAAATTTCCACCTGAACATGTGAATTTCTACTGTGGCCCTTTTTCCTGGTCTCAGTCAGAATTTACTGGGCTGTTATTGCTAATCAAGGGACATGCTTTAATTAAGTATATATTGTATTATTATTCTACACAGAGAAAAATAAAACTGGCTCTTTAAATAGCTAAATACTCTTTCCAGAAATAGACATTTGCCTCTATATATGCCAGTTTACCTACCACTAAGGTGCCCTTCCCCTTAAAAGTGGTTTAAAATTTATACATTTTGCAAGTGGTCTCTAAGTAATGTGATAGCAATCTTTGTCTTTCAGACCTTAGAGTGCTTGGAAAATACTTGTTCCAGGAATGAGTAACTTAGCAGATTCAGTGACTTAGAGATTTAGCAGATTGCTGAGTTAAGAGAAACCCCTGAAACGTCCCAACTGGAAGACCGACGTGGCACGTTAAGACCGTGAAATTTTTCCGTTGGCTCTGAGTGACGGTCTGAGGTTGGCTACCCAGGGCTAGAAAAATTGGGCTCTTACTCTGTCTGTGTTAGGTTAGCTCGCTCGGCCCTGATGGCTCCCAGCCTTGTTTACAGTCTCCACACTTGGCCTGCATACCTTTCCGAATGGAGTGCTGTGCTTAGCTACAGCAAACAGTGCCGGCAGCCGTGTTCATAGGCATAAGGGTGAACACACAAGCACAGACATGCAAGCGAAACGAGTAGTACCTGTCCTTAGAGCGTCTTCACTACGCCCAGGACTACCTTCCTGTCACGGGTGAGGTTTCTGATGTCGTCTTCGCCTTTGTTTGGGGACGTCACCACAGGTTCGGAGTGAGCCGCAGATCCCCGGCCTCCATCGACAGGCAGAACACTCAGTCAGATCTTGGCGGCAGTGGAAAATCCACACCCAGCTGGCAAAGAAGTGAGGATAGCATTGCCGACCAGATGGGTAAGTAACTCAGTTTCTACAAAATGCAGCTTGCCTTTACACCAAGGTGACTTTGGCTCCCTCTTGATGATGTCATCAAAGCAATCTGTTCTATAATACAGCCCTGGTTAATAAATGTGAGTGAGAATTAAGGCTTGGTTACATTATGTGTAAGTGAAAGCAACAAGGAAGACCTAAGAGAGAGGTCAAGGAATTCTAAGTAACCCCAGATCTAAAAATTAGAAATGACATAGGAATTATTTTCAGGACTGAAATTAAAATACCAGAATGGGAAACCACAGGTGTCCTGAGCATCTCCCTTCCCCTTCGTTTGTCTGTTTCCTTTTGCCTCTTACAAGTGCCCTGAAAGATTTGTTAGTATTCATACTGTGAGTTTAAAAAAAATTATATACAAAATAAGAGAGATACAATTGTTGTTTAGTCACATATGTAGCTTGGTTAGGATCTCTTTCCTCCCCTATGTGCTTTCTTTTCCTCCAGTTTGCTATTAAGCTGTCAGCTAAGGACATGTCTTAGCAGGATAAAACAGCTGGGTGGGGAAGATTTTCACTAGTGAGCCTTCATTTGGGTGTCTAGTACATAGTCTTCTCTCTCTATAGTGTGCAGTTTGCTCCAATGACACTATAACACTAGCCGATACAATAAAATTTTGCTGTGAAACATAATGAAGTTTCAACACAGTAGCATCAGAGATTGAGGAGCAACACAGTTAATACATCAGGGTCTTGAATCTACTGTTAGGTGTTTTTTCCTTTATCTCATCTTTAGTAGCATTACCATCAGCGTGGGATTAAAAAGAAGTAAATTTCAGGTCTGGTGAAGATACTTATAAAGACAAAGGACCATCTTTTTTTTTTTTTTTTCATCCTCACCCAAAGATACATTTATTGATTCGAGAGAGATAGAGAGAAACATTGACATGATAGAGAAACATTGATAGGTTGCCTCTTGTACCCACACCCCGACCAGGGATGAACCTACAACCTTTTTGATGTACGGGATGATGCTCTGACCAGCTGAGCCACCTGGCCAGGGCAAGGCCCATCTTTTCATCCTCTCAGCAAATGCATTGTCTCGATCGGTCTTAATGACTGTGCCCAGGCAAAGGTACTAACCGTGAACATCAAAGGGACTGGAGATGCATTCAGCTAAGACACACATGAGTTGAGGCAAAGAAATGCAGTTCCTAGGTTCGGAAGATATGCTTTGTTCTGCTAACTTCAGTGAGATGTGCCTTGTTATGGAAGCCATCTGTCACTTGCCACTCTCCTGCCACCCACCCACAGCACAGAAAACCTGAGCATATTCTGATCTGCTGCTCTGCTCTTGACAGAATGTTTTCAGTCCCATATGTTTTGATACTGTTGAGATGGCAACGACACACGTGCAGAGGATCCCTTCTTCATCATGACTGTAGCAGCTTTTTTTGGCTCCTGGTGCAGGCTTTGAACAAAGCTGCCAGCAAGCCCTTTGTTCAGTGCTCAGTGGCACGTTCCCTGCTGCTCAGGTGAAGTCCTGTGAGGAGTGAGAAGGTGTCCTGGGGCTGGAAGGGTGGTTATAAGGTTCGTCCCAGACATGCATTCATCCTTTCACACACGCCTCCCTCTGGCCTCCTCTGCTTAGTGGCATCCCACTTTCTGTGGATAAAACTCTGAAATTAATATCACCTGTTCATCTCGTTAGTAAGCTACACCTTTACTTTTTTTTTTTATTTGCAAGACATCTGTAGAGCCTGCCAGACAAGGCTTTTCACCAGTCTGTGGCCTTTCTCCATCCAAAATACGAGACTTGAAATAAAATGTTAAAATAAAATAAATTGTAAGTTTTTACATTCCAGAAGAATAACCCAGCATTTTCTAATTGGCACATCAGATGGAATCTCTGGGGCTTAGTTGGTATGAGCCATGCTAGGGAGAAATCAATGAAAATAATTATGTTCTCATTACACTCTATTGAGTGTATAAAGGTCAGGCCTTTAAACACTCAGTTTGTAAGAATAAAATTCTCTAATGACTTTCAGGTCACTCATTGAAAATGTCGAGGAAATTCTTATTTGTTAGCCAGACTGCTACCTTTGTCCACAAATGTGTTATCAACTGGTGCCCCGGTGGAGACGAGGAGTTTAGCTTGCTTAATTAACTCCCTCATATCAGTGGATGTTCATTTTCTGCCTCTCTGCTCCTGGAAATGGTTGAAAATCAGAGGAAAAGAGTACGTTGCCCAGTCCATTATGTGCTAGGGATGGTGCTGCAGAAGGCCAGAATCGTTGCAGTTAGCTGCAGGTGTGTTAAAGAAGCAAAATCGCTTAGCTTTCACCTTTGGAGCCCCATCATGAGCGCCAGCTTAGACTCCAAAAGGAAGCAATTGTTTTGAGTAAACTAGTTGCTGTGTGTCTTTTCTGTTGTGCTTAGCTTACAGTTATAGAGGACCTCAGGATTTCAATTCTTTTTTCCTCGAGCAGCATGAATATACAGGTAAAATATTTCCAAAGTGTCATGGTAAGTAACACGTGATTGCATCCATGCCTGTCTAGGTAACGCAGACCAAGCTAGGTTAGCTACACTTTGCAATGAATGAACGTCATAATCAGTCCATGTATTTTAGACTTTTCCCCCAAACCAAAAGTTGTTTCCTAACTCTGCCGCATCGTTCATGGCCTTTGGTCTGGTGGTACTTGGCTGTGCTAATGTGCGTGACATGACACACGGTCACCAGCTGCAAGCTTTACCCATCGGCCACTTAGTTTCCGACATGCTGTCTATTGTGTAAACTCTCAGTAAGCTTATTGCTGAAATTCAGAGTTTGCTGGTCAGTCAACTAAGAGATGCAGTGGCAAGCTGTCTTCATTTGTCAACCCGTGCTTGGATGTGTTTGGTGCCCGCACCATAAAGCCCTGTGCTGTATTCCAGAGCCAGCGTGCCACCTCCCCGCGGTTTCGAAGGTGCTGCCAGCCTTCCGCGAGAGCCCCAGTGGGAGACTGATGCGGCAGGATCCGGTGGTGCATTTGTCTCCGAACAAACAAGGGCATGTAAGTCCACTGTACGATAATAAAAGCGATAGCTTCCTGCGGTGTGAAAATGGTACGGATCTGTCGTGCTCTTCTCCCACGTGGCCGGAGAGGACCCCGTCCTGGCCGGAGGAGGGCGTGTGCTGTCGTGGCGCTGGGATTTCTGCTGCCGGTGGCCACAGGTTTGCTCTGAGATAAACTGAAATTCCTCTTTGGTGTGCACCTGCCACCCCCACCTTCTGGATGGAAGGCTGTGTGAGCCCATCACAAACGATCCTAAAGCGTTAGGGATAGAAATGTGTTAGGAACAGATTTTATTTGCTCACACGATTGCAAGCATGAACTATGGTTCAGCATCCGTCCAGTGGACAGACAGAGCCCTGCTGACTCCCCCTACTGCTTCTCTTACCTTCCGTAACTGCACACATTTTTGTCCTTGTGCCGTAGTTACACACAGTGCGTCATCACCTAAGAATCAGGAAAAGGTTATCATTTCCTCCCCCTTTAAGGGCAGTTGATTTCTTTGGTCTGTCTGTTCACTGGAATGTGTTTATATTCATGTCAATCTCTAGGAGGAGGAAACACTGCATTTCATATTTGCTTATAAGATGCTCAGAGAACTTTTAATGAGAGGGCTCTTGTAAGTTTTGCTCTAGTGAAATGAATGTTGAAGCTAAAAAGCAAGAGAGGGCACGAGAGAGTGACAGACAGAGCACACCCATGTGTGGCAAGTGCCCTGCACAGGCTGGGCAGAGAGAGATTCGCTGATGAAACTCAATGTTTTCTCAGTGCCGCTGGCAACGGATACATTGCCCCAGGCAGTCTGTCCATTTCCTCGCCTTCGTTAGTAATCTTTATATTGATTACGTGGTAAAATAATATTTTGGACAAGTTGGGTTAGAGAAAATACCTTCTTAAAATTAATTTCACCTGTTTCTCTTTACTTTTTAAAATTTAGTCACTAGAAAAATTAAAATTACAAATGAGGTTCAGCTCATATTTCTGTAGGAAAGAAACATGCTTAAACCCTCTCACACGTTTCAATGCAGACCTGCTGCCTGTGAGGTGCTCCGTGGCCACGCGTGGCTGGGGGCTGCTGGTGCCACAGCACGGACACGGGACTGAGGCAGCTCTGCCCAACTAAAATAAACGAAGGCCTGTAACGCAGAAGTTATTGAGAAAAACTGGAGTTGCCTCGGTAGGGCAACTGGGATTGATTTTTGTCTAAGGAGAAGAGATCTTTATCTTTTCGATTTGGGGTGGAGCTCGGGTATCCTCCTCCTTCCTGCACCCACAGCCTGCCCACACACACAGACACACACACACACACTCACACACACACTCAGAATCCCTCCTCTCCTCTTTTCTCTTAATCCCCACTCTGTGTCGGGACTTCCTGCTGCCATCTAATTTGAAATATTAATTTATTCAGATATCTTCAGAAATCTTATTTCTTTGGTAGACTATAAAATGTTCTTTCTAAGTAACTAAGCCACTATATAGAAAGGGCCATGTACTCATTTTACTAATTGAGATACAATTCACATACCATAATACTCACTCATTTAAAGTGTACAGTTTAGTGGTTTTTAATACCACGGAGTTGTGCGACCAGCACCAAGATCTAACTCTGGAAATTTGTATCACCCCCAAAGACCCTGTATCCTTAGTCAGTCCCCTGCCTCTTCCCATCTCCTCCAAGGTCTTGACAACCGTTGATCTATTTTCTGTCCCTGTCAAAGTGCCTGTTCTGGACATTTCACATGAAGGGAGTAGAATATGTGGCCTTTAATGTCTGGCCTCTTTCACATAGTTCCATGTGATGTTTTCAAGGTTCATACATGTTGGGACGTGTGTCAGCTCCTCGTTTCTTTGTGCGACTGAACAGTCCTCCGTTGTCATTGCCTCGTTTCCTCGTCCGCTTGTCAGTGAGTGCACGTGGCGGTCCCTCCTTTCTGGCTGACACGAGTAATGCTGCTGTGAACACTCAGGCGGGAGTTTCTGTGTGAGCACGTGTCGTCATTTCTTTGAACGGACACCAAGAGTGGGACTGCAGCTTGTCCCGCGGCAGCCACCCCACCGTCCATCCCCGGCGGCCGGGCGGCTGGCAGTGCTGTCTGCCCTTCGAGGGCAGAGCCGTCTCGGCGTGTGAAGTGTTGGCGCCTTGTGGTTACGCTTTGCGTTTCCGCAGTGACCAGAGACATTGAGTGTCTTTCCACAGGCTGTTTGGCCATTTGTATAACTGTGGAGAAAAGTCCACGTAGATCCTTTGGTTTTTAATTAGGTTACTTGAAACAGAAGTTTTTAGTTTCGATGAAACCCAGTTTATCTTTTTCTTTATGTTTTGTGTGCTTTCGGTGTCATGTCTAAGAAACCACTGCATAATCCAAGTCATGAGGAATTGTCCTTGTGTTTCTTCTAAGAGTTTACACTTCACTCTCACATTCAGGTCTTTGATCTTTTTGAGTTTATTTTTTATGTGACAAGGATCCAGCTTCATTCTTTGTGGGTATCCAGTTGTCCCAGCGTGTTTCTTGAAAAGACTGTCTCCCCACCCCAGACTGACTTGGCTCCTCCGTATAAATTGCACCACTGAGCACTCCTCAGAAAGCTGTCTCCTGATTGGACGCTAATGGGAAAGCAGCTCTCTTTAGAAATGTCTTACATTCTGCCTTCTATGTACTCTCAGCACAGTAGGTCTTTTCTAATTACAAGCCTTTTGGAAGTGTCATTTCTTTCTATTTTAAAATTAAAGTGTTAAAGACTAATGACAGTTTAGATTTATTTTCTGATTAAAATTACCTCAGTACTATTTCATACTTTGGCATAAGTCAAATAATGAAAAATGGATTCTAAAATAACACTTCCAGTGCTCTCTGCCATCAGAACTCCTGCAGGGGTCTGTCCAGGCACCCCGTCTTACTTCAGTTTGCCGTCATTAGAATCTTCTGCCTTGAGCACCCCGTAACTGGACTCATCCCGCAGGGTCATTCTCGCATTTTCTCCCTGGTGCCCAAGAAGCAAAACCTGCACCTGAGTCAGCCTTGCTTCCCTTGCAGTCCGACAGCCACTACTCGAGCCACTCCAGCAGCAACACGCTCTCCAGCAACGCGTCCAGTGCCCACAGTGATGAGAAGTGGTACGACGGGGACCGCACCGAATCCGAGCTCAACAGCTACAACTATCTGCAAGGCACCTCTGCCGACAGCGGCATCGACACCACCTCCTACGGCCCCAGCCACGGCAGCACCGCCTCCCTGGGGGCGGCCACGTCGTCACCTCGCTCGGGGCCAGGCAAGGAGAAAGTGGCACCCCTGTGGCACAGTTCCAGCGAAGTGATCTCCATGGTTGATCGGACTTTAGAGACGGAGAGCCATGGCATGGACCGGAAGGCAGAATCCTCGCTGAGCCTGGATCTCCACAGCAAGGGCCAGGCCGGCTCCAGCCCTCTGACAAGGGAGAACAGCACTTTCAGTATAAATGACGCTGCTTCCCACACAAGGTAACTGCCCTTCCTCGCTGCTTCGCCCATCCCCGGGCCATCCGAAGCCGAGTTTCCAGCCTCCTCCCACTTCACTCTGCTCAGGAGTGTATAAAGAAAGGAGGTTTTCCATGTAGTGACAGTTATTTATTTTTATTTTTTTAAAGATTTTATTTATTTATTTTCAGAGAGAGGAGAAGGGAGGGAGAGAAACATCAGCATGTGGTTGCCTTTCACATTCCCCCCACTAGGGACCTGACCCAAAACCCAGGCATGTGCCCTGACTGGGAATCGAACTGGTGACCCTGTAGGTCACAGGCTGGCACTCAATCCACTGAGCCACACCGGTCAGGGCTTTTTTTTTTTAACTTTTTATTTTTAAAGATTTCATTTAACTGACAGTTATATTTATTTATTTAGTGCCTTTTATTTGCCACTAGAATACTTTCATTCTCCAATCCTAATGCTTTATTTTAAACTATGAGAGAAGTTTACAGATTTAGTCTTTGTAAAGTTGTCTTTGACTTTATAAAAATTTTCCTACTGTGCACCAGAATTTGAAGAATTTTGTAATTTGAGCTTTCAGCTAGTGATAGAGAAAGCAGAATGAAACAGTCTTTGAAGACATTAAAAGAAAATCTTGGCCTTATTTTTCAAAGGGAGGGATCGTTTCTAAGGCTAACATGGCGTTATTTACAAGGCCGAGCACAGCCTTGGCTTTACGCTGCTTGTCTTTCAGAAAACATCCTTTCCCCATGTTTACCTGGTCATTTTTTCACTAATTGGCTCCTGACAGTAATGTGTTGAAGGTGGGGGTGTAGACCACAGAAAAGTGTAGCTGAAAGTAGACATCCCATCCGCCTTTCAAAATAGAAAAGTGCACATCCCCTGGGTTCTGGAACAGGCAAAGTAAGTACCGTTTTTCATTTCTTCCTTTGGATTTCAGCCTCAAACCCAAAGGATGGTAAGATTCTTCCTTTTGGGGAGGAAAACTCCATCACTGTCTTGGGGCCTGCTGGTCTTTGCGGTGGTTTCTCCTTTTACCTCTTACCGTCGCTGTCAGTCACGGATCAGCTTGTGTGACAGCACCTAGCCCGGCCTCCTCTGGGCCTCTTGTTACCGTGTCCCGTGGGGAGCAGCAGAGAAGCTGGATTTAGTTTGACTTTTTAAATGGGAGTCCAGGCAAAAAAAAAAACTGTCAGTAAACTTGAGATAACCTTCATGAGCGAGAACATCTTCCACTTAATTTGGCTTTGTTTAACTTGATCAGTTAAATAATAGTTGTCTCGTGGCCTCTGTATTGTTACTGGTAAGGTTCTTGAGCATTTCCTACCTTTTAAAATTTCAGGTTGGCCCAGCATTTTAGATGTTTCTTTCTGTTTTCCATTCCCACATTCCAGTAATAAAAAGTTTCTGTGGTGGGTCTGGAAAGTGCATGGCCCCCAAACAATTAGCAAGGTAGTGTCAGTCCTGAGTACCAGGTGTCCAGTTACCTTTCCGAAGTTCAGGAAGTAGAGTGTTTGGGATTCAACTGGGTTAAGGAAGTGTTTGGAAAAGTAGACCAGAAAGCTGGGCATCAAATACCATAATAATATAATATAGAAGAATCACATGACACAGAATTAGGACACTCACTGTTTTCGTCACACCCGATTTTTGAGTTCAGCATAGTTTCTCTGTTTAGATTCACTCTTGTTTCTTTGGTTTCCAGTTCTTTGTTTGGAAAGGAAGATGTCTTTTTTAACAATGATATTCAGTCTGGGGATAGATCTCTGGTCTCATTTGACAGTAGTAGAAGAAAATCAGTTACAGAGGTCTCGTCTAGTGTGGTGTCGGCATGGAGTAAGGTTGGGAAGGCTAGGCCTCCGAGGCCAAAGCACAGAGCATTGGCCATCAGCTGCGCCACCTAACAAATCGGACAGATCCCAGGGGATCTACAAAGTTCCCCCTGGGAAGCAGGCACCTGGGGTTGCATTATCAGAATGTGCTGACCGGGGCCGCCTGAAGACCTCAGAGGCTAATCCAATTTTCTGCTTCAAATTGACCATGCAAAAATTATTTAAATCATCATGTAGAAATAACTCTTCTGTTGAAAGTCAGACTCACTGGAGAAGAGAAGAATGTAGCCTTTCAGGGAGGGTGGCAGGGCCTCCCACCCGCTGGTGGGCTGAGTCACGTTCGTTGCTCGGCCCTGGTACACGGGATGCTGTGTGACTTCAGTCTGTTGATCTTGGCAGAGTGAGCTGGATAATCAGAGCTTTAGCAGCCTTCCGTTTCTGGAGGAGAGGGGACTTGCTACCAAATGCACATTGCTAGAGAAACCAAAATCACTGAAAATTAGAGAGTTTGTGTCCTCAGAAGACGGGAACAGCAATTAATGTAGAGATCTCTTGACAGTGCATAAAAGAGCTTGTACCTGGGACTTGGTGACAAAATCTAAATTACAGTGATTAAGTTCCACTGTGTATTTCTGCTTGGGCTGTGTTCCTACCCCCTCTGTCCTCCAGTCTCCCTGTTGATGAATATGCAAGGGGCGGGGGAGTTATTGTTGTTTTTTCTTGTGGCACCCCATGAGAACTGCATTAATGGGGGTTGGTAGTTACATAGGGTTGTTATATTCAGTTGTCATTAAGAGAAGCCATACACACTAACTTCCTACAATTAAAAAGCCCATTAATTGCTCTGAAGTATTGTGCCCTAGAAAAAATTATGTTTTCTATAAGGTTTATAAAGTTAGGAAGAGATTTTAATTTTATTTTTTTGTAATGGTTTGTTTACTCTCCAGTCTTAAAGACGAATCGTACAATACAGTGATTTGTGGAAAGCACAGGAGAGGTGAAAAGAGTTCTAATTTTAATGCACTTTCACCAGCCAGGTTCACTTTCTTCTTAGAGTTCTGGCCTTGGCCGTAGGCAGTGCCACTTCGTGTGGTGACCGAAGGTGCCCTTAGTGCAGTGCGCGGAGCTGCAGTCCTGGTGACCAGTGGCATTGCCGATGTGAGAACCTGGTTAAAGAGCACACACTGCAAAGCTGAAACCCCTCCACACACCTGACACGTCTCTTCAGTCCCCGATCCGACTTGAGCGTCCAGACTTCTGCACCTGCCCTCGCTGGCCAGCCATCCTGCCGCCTCCCTCTTGCTTCCCGCAGGTCCCTCTGGAAGCCAGTTAGGGCGCACTTAGGTGACCACAGACACGAGTGCCCTCCAGTCCCAGCTGGTCCCTCCATAGTGCCCTCCAGTCCCACCCAGTCCCTCCGTAGTGCCCTCCAGTCCCACCCAGTCCCTCCGTAGTGCCCTCCAGGCCCAGCAGGTGTCTCACCACAGTGTTCATCCCGGCACCTTTGCCCCGCGTGTGCCACTGTGAAGGACAGACAGTTGCTCAGTTCCTTTTGCTGAACAAAGAGGAGTAACTTCTTCCTTAATGTTCCTACTTTTTGCATGATGACTCAAGGCCCCTAACCTGCAAACCATGTCAGAAAGAGCATAAATCCTCAACTCCTGACTCCCAGAAAACCACTACATGTACATTCCAGTTACATGTGTAGAAGGATCAGTATTTGCAGAGAGCTGCACTGCATTACGTATAGATGTGTGTGGGAGAATGTGTGCATAAAGTCCTTGTGCGGCATGATTTTTTAATAGTCATTTCTGTGTAACATTTTTTAAAATCTGCTAAATGCAGGGACCAGCACAAATAACGCCCCCCTTTTATTACAAAATCATAAGCATGCAATTCTGTAACATAACGGTATCACACTCAATCACATCATGTGGCACTTGAGGTGAAATGTTCCAATTGCTGTCCACCTCGTGCGAGACATTCGTGTGCCCTGCCGACCACACTGAAGCCAGCCTTCCTTCTGCTGCACCCTGTAAAATAAGGAGGGGCTTCGTGACAGCTTAGATGCAAATACTGGTTAATCTGGGTATGAGTTGGTCAGTGTCCGAGCCTCCCTAGAGGGGCAGGGGGAGGCCAGGAGAAATGCCCCGCCCACAGCTGTCAGTACAGGTCAGTTTCAGGAACACGTTTTTCTGGTTGACCTAATAAGTTAGCTATTCGTGCCAAAACAAAACAAAATATTGTATGCGTCTTCAGAGGAGAGGTAAAGACGGGCTTCTTTACAGCGAGTTTGCATGAGCGTGAAGGCACGCCTTGCCTTGGGCTGCTGTGTGCGTGTGTGAGTGTTACAGCCGGGTGGTTGCGTTTTATTCTCTGCCCTCTTTGGCATCGTCCATGTGTGCCTTCCTTCTTTGTTTAGGCATTATTTTGTTGTCTTTATCTTTAACGTTTCTCTCCTAAATCTTGTCTTCTTGGAATTTTTTTTAATTGCTGACGATTACTTCCCTCTCATCTGTATATACTTTTTAAAGGTTTTATTTACTTTTTTAGAGAGAGAGGGGAAAGGAGGGAGAAAGGGAGAGAAACATGTGCAAGGAAAACATAGATGGGTTGCCTGTCGCCTGCCCCCTACTGGGGAATGGCCTGCAAACCAGCCGTACGCCCTGTCTGGGAATGGAACCAGTGATGACCTTTCAGCCTGCAAGCTGGAGCTCAGTCCGCTGAGCCACACCAGCCAGGGCTATATTATTTCCTTAAAGTAAGCACATGATTTTTCTAAGTTTTATGGACTAATTCAGAATTGGAAAGTGCAGCCTATAAACCACAGCTGACAAACCCAAGGCCCACGGGCCGAATCCGGCCCTCCACCATGTTTTATCCAGCCCAGCACCTTGTTTCTACCCAGTGGTCGCACCGAGCTCCTTGCTCCTGGTTAAGGAATAATTACATTTATACAGTCCTAAAATTATATTCGGCCCTTTGAAGGCAACCGTGAGGCTGATGTGGCCCCCGGTGAAAACGAGTCAGACACCCCTGCTATAAGTAGGTGAACCCAGGACTTCTCTTCCACCTGGGGCGGACTCAGCTTGCCTTATGTTGATGGATCACTTTCACTGATAATTTTTGCTTTGTGTTCTGCACACAGTTAGCATTCAAGATTCCATTTCAGTTTGCTTTTGTACAGCAGAACTACAGGTGATCTGACCTACGCTTTCTTGCCTCTGTTTCTTCTAGCTTCTGGGAGTGGGTGATTATTTTATCCAGAACTAACCTCAAAGACTAAGAAACAGAACCACTGTGGTTGAAATTTCAAGTGAACATTGAGCAAATGAGACCTCTGTCAAGCCGCAAATGTCAGATTGCTTGATGTGGACTTGCCAACAAAGTGTATCATTACTTTGTTCTGTGAAGCA
>CM052538.1:173185676-173203570 GCA_028533065.1 Trachops cirrhosus
CGACCCGTGGGAGATGTGTGCCGTACCCCAGTGGGTGCCTGACCTGCAGATAACACCGCACCCTACACATGCGTGCTGTGTGTTTTCCTATTCACACACACCTTTGATAGTTTCATCTGTAAATCAGACACAGGAGAAATTAATAGCAATAACTAAGAATAGACTAGAACGAGTATAAAAATGTACTGCAATAAAAGTTATGTGCACGTGGTCTCTCCGTGACAACTGACTCGGCAACTGAGACGTAGCTGCGAAGCGCCCGAGAGTGGGGCAGTGTGCAGCCTGTGGGTGTGCTGGACGAAGGGGTGACTCGTGCCCCGGGCAGGGAGGTCCAGGGTTTCATTCATGCTGCTCAGAATGGCTCGCAATTTAAAACGTGTGAATCAGTTATTTCTGGATTTTCCCGTCAATACTTTCGGAAGGTGGTTGGTGGTGAGTAAATGTAACCACAGAAGCAAGACCTCGCATAAGAGGGGACTGGTATGCCTGGAGGACAGCCTTCAGAATGACCAACCCTCTGGTGCGAAGACCAGCCCTGCCCCTTTGAGGATGTTAATCCAGCCTTTTCATTTCATCTTAACTGGGCCAGGAGGCACCAGAGGGAATATTAGAAAGTAAGTGGCTGCATAGATAAAGGGCTTTTTACAAAGTACAGCAAAAAAAAAAAAGAAGAAGTGATTCATTCCATTATTTTGTTTTGTCTGTACAGAGATTGCATTTGGGATCCATAACCTGTGGTCTTTTATTAATGAGTCTGTTGCTAATTTTGGCTTAGTAGAGCTAATTATTTCCTGTAAAAGAATGATTGTTTCATCAAACTTTTTATTTTGTGTTTCAAATTGGTTTTGTTTCTTTAATAAGAATTTATCTGAGTAGCTTCTAATGTAATTGAACGGAAGTAATTCTCACTTTTCTCTCGTATAATATTTCTCCATGACTTACGTCCTTCAGCGCCCATTGTGCCCTTCAGTCAGCCTTATTGACTTAGTTCCTGCCATCTCGTTCCTTTTGTTCAAGGCGTCATCAGAGTGATGGTAGTGAAATAGCCCACACCAGGCTGCGTGCCTCGACCAGGGACCTCCGGGCATCTCCTAAGCCAAGCTCCAAGTCCACCATTGAAGAGGATCTCAAGAAACTCATTGACCTTGAAAGCCCAACTCCCGAATCCCAGAAGAACTTTAAGGTACAAGACAGCTTGGGGTAAACAGCAGGTAGAGGGAGGCCAGGTGGGACGGAGCTGCTCACCAGGTACACCCTCGAAGAAGTGTCTGTTCCCAGCTCCTCCCACCATCCCCCATCGTCTTCCCAATAATTAGTTCGCAGTGTTTTCCAAACACTCTGTCCCCGCAGCGCGTCCTTCCTGTCTGGGTTTACATCAGCCTGTCCCAGCCCCCGTGGCCCTCTCGTCTCCAGTGCGCCCCGCTCCTGTGCACAAGCTGCACTTTTCTCGAGTGCGCTGCTCCTCAGGCCTCTGCAGAGGCTTCTGTGGCCCCTTGTCAGACAGAAATTTTCCTCTAAGGGCTTCAGTGCCTTCTGCCCAAAGGGCTCCCCTTCTCCCACAAATCGCCCCTGCCCCGTGTGCCCACAGCGCTCTGCACTCTGGCCTTGCTTCTGTCCGCTGGCCCTGGCCGTGCAGACGTGCTGGCTGTGCCTTGTGCGCTCCCCAGTCCAGCACCCTAAGTCTGCACACTTACCTTCAGAACTTCCGGGCTCTCTCTACTTCATGGAGCCTTCTCTCCATTCCCTCCCAGAATTCCAGGCTACACCTGCCTTCTCTAGAACCCAGCCTCCCTGCCCATCAAGTCCAGAGCACTTGCTCAGAATTGATGTTCGTGTGTCAGTGACCGCACCTTTGCATGGCCGCGTGAAAGGGTCTGTTCTGCTCACCTCAGCTTGGAGGACCCCCGAACCTCCCTAAGGCTCCCTGTTCTCATCCTCTGAGGTGTGCACTCTCACACTCCCGGGCTCGGAGCTGGTGTGTGCTGCACAGGGCCCCGAGGTATTGCCCTCTGAGTGTACGGCACTTCTGTCTGCAGTGTCTCAGGGAGCCCCAGGAGATGGGTGTCCACCCCCAGGAGGGTCACGGCAGTAAACTTAACGTGCTCTGTTCACTAGTGCTTAGTTAAATGATTTGTAGTCTGTTTGAAGTGACTAGCAAACTTAATTTACGAACTTGGAGAATCGATTGAAATGGAAGCCAGGCTATTAACTACTGGCCATTCCCCAGCTGTGATCAGAATGCCAGGAAACGTGTCTGGAGGAGCTGTGTGGTCTTGTCCCGTCCCGGCTTTCTCGCCACGATTCCAGCATGCGTGTTCCTCCAGATGGGGCATATATGCCTCCTAAACCTAAAAATCAACACTTCCAGAACTGAAATGTACTCCCAAGACCACTCTGGAGTTCTGCAAAAGAAACAGTTTATTAACATAAACATTAAGATCGTAAATCATTTTAAAGACTTGCCATTTTTGATTTCTGTAATCTGTTTTATAAGCCAGCACTTAACAGTTCTGACTCATCACCCAGAGTTCAAATGGTTTCCTTAGCAACCGTGCAAAAGATAGTGCTTGAAATTTCTTTCTTTATCCATCGAAACCCAAAGAGGTGTATTAAAATGTTTAAGGACCAGTTTAAAAATAAAAATTATTTCACATTTTTCCTTTGATTCAGAGGAAAATTAAACTTGCCACGAAAGGCATCTTTCCTTCACGTCTTAGTTTAACCCGTTCGGAAAGGGGCGAGCTCAAAGCTTTCGTGCTTCTCGTTCACTCATGCACTGGAAGTAATTGAAAGCAAATGTCTGTTTTGCCATTATTTTAGATCTTGGCTTTTATTTCCAAAATGAATTACTTTAAAACATCCCTATTTGAAATGAGGGTGTACATTCTCTGTGTTGTGGTGATATTACTGTCAGACCCTCTGCAGAGAAAATGCTTCTGCCGGTGAAACCGTTACTGGAAGCAGGAGCTGGAAACATCCTGTATTTCCTCCAGCTTCGTCCTGTTTAGTTTGGTTTCAGGTAAGTTCAGCTAAGTAGCTCCGCGTGTCCTCTGAGATTTATCGTCTGAATGACCGTGGCTCTGCTGTGTCAGTGAGGCCAGCGTGCCCGTGGAACGTCTCCCAGGTCAGGCCTGGCTCCAGGCTCCAAGCCACTGCAGCAGGCTTTGGGTGCCGGGAGGGGCCGGCTGCAGGCCCTGGCACTTGAAACCCACGCACACCACATGGGCTTTATCGGCCAGCAAGTGCTACCTGGGAGAGCTCGTTAATTCGAGTCCGGCGTCACTCCCAGGCTGTTCTGCAGCTGAGTGGACACCGAATGTCTGGCGGTGCCCTGCTGGGCAGGCTGCACTGCGGGCTGGGGCTGCAGGGCCCTGTGCAGAGGCTGTGGAGCTCCCACCTCTGAGGAAATGGCAGAGCTGGAGCGTCCCGGGAATCCTCGGCCTGCAGAGATGGAACAACCTCATTTGCCAAGAGGGCTGCTTTGCAGTGGCAAGTGAGCAGGCAGTAGTGCAACCCAGTAGTCCTGCCTTCCTGCCAACACTGTCAGGTATAGACCAAAGGAAGAGGCCCGGGCAGCTCCAGTGTTTAGGAAGACCTGATACCTGCTTATCGCAAGTTCGGGGAACCCAATTCACTGAGAGCCGGGAGGACTGGAAAAGGGAGAGAACAGGAGGCTGACCTGGAGCAAGGTGCCACCTCTCTAGGCCCTGTTCCTAGGCTTTGAAAGAGAGGACCAGAGTAGATCAGTGGTGCTCAAACAGTTTTAAAGCTCAGAAACCTTTTTTTTAAAATAAAATTATCCATGGGGGCCAATATGTAGAACTGCAAAAGCAGCGTTTCTCTGATGGGAGGGGTGGATGTCATGGGCCCCTGGGTTCCACCTGAACATCTCCTCTCCGCAGGAAGTGGCGTTGTGATGAGCACCTAGGGTTCCTCGGAGTACAGTCTGAAAACCCCCTGGGCTGATGCTCTCACATCCCTTCCCAGCAGGCCGTCAGTTTCACTGTGGTTCTTTCCACAGTGGGCCAGTAGCCCCGGGCAGGGCCAGTGGCAATCTCAGGTCTGACCTGCAAGAAGGGTAGAGGGTGCTGCAAGAACCCGAGAGGTGTGCCCACCTTTAAGACTGGAATTGAAGGGGAATGGGGTGAGGAACCATCGGAACGAGTTTGGATGACACTAGGTCCTGCTGCTTTTTGGTGGGCAGAACACATCTAAGCACATTGCTTCCTTCCATCGCGTATCCTGCCTGCCTTTACCGCAGGACGTTGTAACTTCTGGTAAAGCACGCTGCTCGAAGGACCTCTCTTCAAGGCAGCTGTTTACTGCTATGAGGCATATTAATGTTTCCCAAAGGGACCCAAACCAGAGTTGAGGGAAATTTTCTCTCTTGTAAAACCATCAGAGGGGGAATACTCACTGGAGAAGGAAATCCCTTTGTTGAACCCAGAGGAGCTAAAAAAAAAAAAAAGATCAACAGCAGGGTTTGAATGGACAGATCTGAGATCTGACTCGGTAGGCAGAAGCCTGTGTGGAAGTCCGAGAGCCTAGCAGACGGAAGAGAGATGACCTGGTGTGTTTGTAGCTGTTTTAAATTACTCTTGCTGAGCCATTTAACCTCTCTAATGCCCACTCTTCTCTGTAAAGGGAGAAGAGAAATTGTTATTTATGTACCAACTTCCCTCCACTGAAAGACTCACAGAACATTTTTCGTAGCAGCTTCGTTCTCTGGGCAAGCACATGTGTGCCTGGGTTTAGCTCATCATGAATTTTTTAGAGTGAGCACAATTTTTGCACAATTGGCTACTCCTGAGACTCACAATGTTTTTGATTAATACCTTTTCATGTATTTATGCAGCAACTGCGTACCACCTTGTGGGTAATGTTGACTTGATTAACCCTTGGTGTGTTGAATGGAATTGTGTTAGGCCCAGAGCACATGAATGAACCCGAGTGTCACCTCTGTGTCCTCTGCACTCTCGAAATGGAGCTGCTGCTGTGTGATGGTCTCTCTGCCTCTTCAGAGTGCTGTGGAAAGTCCCACCGTGGCTTCCTGCCAGCACTGACTCAGCCCTCCTACTCACATCTCTACCTGTTCCCCACACTGTTCTCCCTGCCACGGTGAACGGCAGTCTAAGAGAAATTGAATAAACAGCAGCTTTATTGTTAACAGACCACAAACTCTGTTGGCTTTCAGGATGCTGAATATTTAATTATTATTAAAATGTCTGTTGTTTCTCAGTGAATGGGATTCTCAAAACCTTGCTGTTTGCAGAAAAATCTCAAGTAAAATCAAGTCTGGTCACAAAGACAAAGGACATCAGTAAGATACAGCTATCTGGAACATGCGTCCCTTTTCTACATGCATAAAAATATTTGTCGTTTATAAAGACAACTTCCCTATTTTCATTTCATGAATAGAAATCTGTCTCAAAAAATAGATGGTTGCCAAAACTCATTAAATATAACTGTAGCAGCTAATCAAGAGCCACCTATTAGTTGGGTTAATATTTTGTGATGATCAGATGCTCCTGTTGCGCAGCAAACATGCAGGCACTTGACAAGCTTCTGAGGGGCCTTCCTGGCGCCGTGGCTGTTCCCTTGGGGGCTCCAACATTATTTCCTAATACACCTTACTGGTGTATGCCACTGTGAACATCCCAGTGTCTCACGTAACCCCTGGTAATCCAGAGAAGTGTCGTGCCCCCGTTTCATGGACTGGGACTTGGGCTCAGAGAGACTGCATGGCCTGGTCAACGACAGAGCATTCCAGTGTGACAGACTCATGTGTGTGGGCTCCTAGTCTTGTTCTCACCCGCGACACAGTATTGACGGATCTCTCAATGACATGTCTGAATTCAGTACTGAGCACTGATGGGCAGCGTGCTGGGCTTTGAGGATGTGATGAGCAGCAGCTCTCATTTTGGCTGTAAGGTGGTGCTGGACCTTGAGGCTTGCTTGTTGGGCTCCGGGATTTGACAGGGTGTGTCTGAGCAATGTTTTTGTTAACCCAGTCATTCCCCCAAACCTGGGTCTTGGGTGTGCAACCGGAAAACTGACCTTCTGTTGTCTTTGCGCTGTTTTTCAGTTCCAGGCGCTCTCCTCGCCGCAGTCTCCTTTCCCCGCCACCCCCACCTCAAGGCGGGCCCTGCACCGCACGCTGTCGGATGAGAGTATTTACAGTGGCCAGAGGGAGCACTTTTTCACCTCAAGGGCTTCGCTCCTGGACCAAGCCCTGCCCAATGACGTCCTCTTCAGTAGCACGTACCCTTCTCTCCCCAAGTCTCTTCCGTTGCGGAGGCCTTCGTACACCTTGGGAATGAAGTCATTGCATGGTAAGTTGGGCCGTGGCTTCAGCTCAGTGGCCCTGCTGGTGATGACAGTGTCCCCAGAAACAGCTGCCATCACTTTGCTCAGGGAAAGACAACTGGAGGAAGTGCTGCTAACATGCTCTTGTTACCTCTGCTTGCCGGCACCCCTCATCTGGCCTCTCAGCAGCAAGCCCAGACCACAGGGCACAGTCAGCCTCACCAGGCCATGAGTCACCTGGGATGCTTGTGGGGTTTTTTTTTAATTAGAGTATAATTGACATACAGCATTGTATCAGTTTCAGGTGTTCAGCATAATGATTGATATTTGTTTATATTGCAAAATGATCACCACAGTGAGTCTAGGTACCATCTGTCACCATACAAAGTTTTTTTTTTTTTTTTATGAGAACTTTGAAGATTTACTTTCCTAGCCAACTTCCAACTATGCAGCACAGTGCAGAATGGGGCAAAAATAGGTTTACAATGGTTCGTATGGAAAATAACACAATAACTAGTAAGCAGTAATACAAGAATAAACTTCGTGTGCCGTGTACTCACGACTACGAACCCCTGTATTATTAACCGTACTCACCGTGCTGTACATCCTCAGGATCTTTCTCTGTCAAACGGTTTACAGCTGGCACAGTGCCCTCAAGGCCCAGCGTGTTGCTAATAGCAAGACTGCATTTTGTATGGCTGGATAATATTTCATGGTGTGTATATACCACATTTTCCTTCTCCATTCCTTCATCAGTGAACACTTACGTTGATTCCATGTCTTGGCTATTGTGAATAATGCTGCAGTAGACATAGGGGTGCATATATCTTTTCAAATTAGAGTTTTTATTTTTGGGGGGTAAATACCCAGGAGTGGAAGTGCTAGATGACATGGCAGTTTTATTTTGAGGAGCCTCTGTGCTGGTTTGCAGAGGGGCTGCACCAGTTTGCGGTCCTGCTAACAGTGCACAGGGGATCCCTTTTCGGCACCTCCTCGCCAACACTTGTGTCTTGCCTTTTTGATAACAGCCATTCTAACAAGCGTGAGGTGACATCTCATTGTGGTTTTGTTTTGCATTTTCCTAATGACTAGTGAAGTTGAGCATCTTTTTATGTACCTGTGGGCAATCTGTAAGTCTGGGGAAAAGTCTGTTTAGATCACCTGCCCCTTTTGTCTTCAGAGTGTTTGGTGTTTGCTATTGAGTTGGGAGTTCTGTGTATTTTGGATATTAACCTCTTATCCGATATATTATTTGAAAATATTTTTCTCCTCAGTAGATTGCCTTTTCATTTTGTTGATGGCCTCTTTGCTGTGCAGGAGCTTTTTAGTTTGATGTAGTCACACTTGTTTATTTTTGCTTTTGGTATCATCTAACAATGTATTGCCATAACCAATGTCATTGCCATAACTGATGTAAGGGGTACATCTAAGAGCAGTGGGTTATGAAATTACCACCTGTGTTTTCCACTAGGAGTTTATAGTTTCATGTCTTACATTCAAGCCTTTAATCCATCTTGAGTTAATTTTTGTGTATGGCGTAAGATAATAGTCCAGGTTCATTCTTTTGCATGTGGTTATTTATTTTCCCAACACCATTTATTGAAGAGACTGTCCCTTCCCCATTTCCTGTTCTTGGCTCCTATGTTGTTAATTCATTGACCATATATGTGTGGGTTTATTTCTGGACTCTTTAATCTATTCCAGTGATGTATATTTCTGTTTTTATACCAATACTATAGTTTTGATTACTATAGCTTTGTAATACAGTTTGAAATCAGGAAATGTGATGCCTCCACATTTGTTTTTTTATTCTTTCCCAAGATTACTTTATTCATCTTTCCCAAAATTATGTTAGTATTTGAGGTCCTTTGTGATTCCAAACCAATTTTAGGATTGTTTGTTCTAGTTCTTTGAAAAATGCCATTAGTAGTTTGATAGGGATTGCCTTGAACCTGTAGATAGACTGCTTTGGGTAGTGTAGACATTTTAATGAAATTAGTTCTTCCAGCCCACCAGCATGGTATGTCCTTCCATTTATTTTTGCTGTATCCAATTTCTTTCTGCATTGTCTCATAATTTTCTCAGTACAGGTCTTTTACATCCTTGGTTAAATTTATTCCTAGGTATTTTATTATTTTTGATGCAATTGTAAACAGAATGGTTATCTTAATTTCTCTGATAGTTTGTTTTTAGAAACATGACAGATTTGTGTAGAAACATAACAACTTTTGTATATTGACTTTGCATCTTGCAACTTTACTGAATTCATTATTAGTTCTTACAGTTTTTTGGTGGAATCTTTAACACTCTCCAATATGTCATCTGCAAATAGTGAGTTTCACTTATTCCTTTCCAATTTGGATGCCTTTTACTTCCTTTCCCTGTTTAATTGCTATATCTACAATTCCCAATACTGTGTTAAATAAAAGTGGTGAGAATGGACATCCTCGTCTTGTTTCTGACCTTAGAGGAAAGGCTTCAGCTTTTCACCATTGAGTATGATGTTAGCTGTAGGCCTATATATGGCCTTTATTATATTGAGGTACATTCCCTCTGATCCACTCTGCTGAGCATTCTTATCATAAGTGGATGTTGAATTTTGTCAAATGCTTTTTCTACATCTATCAGATGATCATACCATTTTAATGCCTTTTTAAAAAATAGAATCACCATAGGACCCAGCACCCCTTGGGTTTATTTATTTTTAGAGAGAGGGGAAGGGAGGGACAAGGAGAGGGAGAGAAACATCAATGTGTGATTGCTTCTTGTGCACCCCTCACTGGGGACCTGGCCTGCAACCCAAGCATGTGCCCTGACTGGGAATCGAACCAGCAACCCTTTGGTTTGCAGGCTGACACTCAGTCCACTGAGCCATACCAGCCAGGGCGCTGATTTTTATACTTTATTAATGTAGTGTTATATTGATTGTTCTTTCATTTGTAGATTTGTAGATGTTGAACCCTCCTTGCATCTCTATAATAAATCCCACTTGATCCTGGTGTATGATCCTTTTAGTCTTGTTGAATTCAGTCTGCTAATATTTTGTTGAGGATTTTTGCATTTACATTCATCCAGGATATTGGCCTGTAATTTTTTCTTATGGCATCCCTGTCTGGTTTTGGTATCAGGGTAATACTGGCCTCATAAAATGAGTTAGAAACTGTTCCTTTCATTTCCATTTTTGAAAGAGTTTGCAAAAGTTAATTTTAATTCTTTGGATGTTTGGTGGATTTCCCCCCTCAAGCTCTCTGGTTCTGGACTTTTGTTTATTGGGATGTTTCTGATTACTGATTCAATCTTCTTACTAGTAATATATTCAGATTTTTCCATTTCTTTATGATTCAGTCTTTGTAGGTTATATGTTTCTAGGAATTTATTTCTTGTAGGTTGTTCAATTTGTTGGTGTGTAATTATTCATAGTAGTCTCTAACAGTCTTTATTTCTGTGGTGTCATTTGTAATGTCTTCTCTCTCATTTCTGATTTTGAGTCTTCTCTCTTTATTCTTGGTGAGTCTAGCTAAAGGTTTGTCTCTTTTGTTTTATATTTTCTAACAACCTGTTCTCAGTTTTATTGATCTTTAACTTCTTTTTAGTCTTCATTTCATTTATTTCCTTCCTTCTCCTAATTTGGGGCTTCATTTGTTCTTTTTCTAGATCCTTGAGG
Source organism: Trachops cirrhosus (assembly GCA_028533065.1). Taxonomy (NCBI): domain Eukaryota; kingdom Metazoa; phylum Chordata; class Mammalia; order Chiroptera; family Phyllostomidae; genus Trachops; species Trachops cirrhosus. The sequence continues at coordinate 173,195,647 of CM052538.1, forward strand.
TGTAAAATTAGGTTGTTTGAGATTTTTCTTGTTTCTTGATGCAGGCATTTATTACTATAAACTTTCCTCTTAGAGCTGCTTTGGCTGCATCCCATTGGTTTTGGTATGGTGTGTTTCCATTTTCATTTGTCTCATGGTATTTTTTAATTTCCATTTTGATTCTTCTTTGACCTGTTGGTTATTCAATAGCATGTTGCTTAAACTCCACATATTTGTGAAATTTTGTTTTCTTCTTGTAATTTCAACCTTCATACCATGGTGGTGGGGAAAGATGCTTGATACGATTTCAGTCTTTTTAAATTCATTAAGACTTGTTTTGTAGCCTAACATATGATATATCTTGGGTAATGTTCCATGTGCACTTGAGAAAAATGTGTATTCTGTCGCTTTGGGATAGAATATTTTAATTTTCTTTTTCTTTTTCTTTTTTAATATATTTGTTAAGTCCATTGGGTCTAATGTGGCATTTGAGGACAATGTTTCCTTATTGATTTCCTGTCTGGCTGAGATCTATTCATTGATGTAAGTGGAATATTAAAATCCCTTATGTTATTGTATTGCTCTCTATTTCTCCCTTTAGGTCTGTTAATATTTGCTTTATATATGTAAGTGCTCCTCTGTTAATGTGTAAATACCTACAAATGTTATAACTTTTTGTTGAATTTACCCCTTTATTATTATGGAATGCCCTCCTTTGTCTTTTCATCTGGTATCAGTATAGCTACCCAGTTCTTTTGGTTCCTATTTGCCTGGGATAGCTTTTCCATCGTTTCACTTTTAGTCTCATATGTGGTTACATCTGAAGTGAGTCTCTTATAAGCAGGAGGTATGTGGGTCTTTTTTGTTTTTGTTTTTGTTTTTGTTTTTTTACTTATTTGGCTTCTCTGTCTTTTGATTGGAGCATTCAGTGTATTTATATTTAAAGTAATTATTAATAGGTGTGTACTTATTGCCATTTTATTAGTTTTCTTTTTGTGATTCTTCTGTTCCTACTTCTTTCTCACTCTCTTCCTTTGTGGTTTGATGCCTTTATGTAATGGTTAGATTACTTTCTATCTTTTGTGTATCTACTGTAGGGTTTTTGTGTGTGTGTGTGTGTGTGTGTGGTTACCATGAGGCTTACATACAACTTATAAGTCTATTTTTAGTTGATAACAACTTAAGTTTAAATGCATTCTAAAGCCCTATACTTTTACTCTCTCCCCAATACTTTGTTTTTGATGTCAGAATTTACACCTTTTTATTTTGTGTATCCTTTACCTAATCATTAAAGTTATTTGCACTACTTTCATCTTTTAACATTCATCCTAGTTTCATAAGTAATTAATCTACCACCTCTTTATATATTTACCTTTTCTAGTGAGATTCATACTTTCATGTTTTCTTGTCATTAATTAGCACTCACTCTTTTCAGCACAGAGATGTCCCTTTAACCCTTTCTGTCAGGCCAGTCTAGTTGTGTTGAACTCCTTTAGCTTCGGCTTGTCTGGAAAACTTTTTCTCTCCAATTCTGAATGGCAGCTTTAGTAAGTAGTGTATCTGGGAAGTTTCTTCGCTGAGGAGTTTGAATATATCGTGCCACTGCCCCCTGGCCTGCAGTGTCTGCTCGTAGTCTTATGTGTGCTCCCCTGTACCTACCAAGTTGTTTTTCTCTTGCTCTTAAAAGTCCTTGTCTTTAGCTTTTAATGTTTTCATTAGAATGTGTTGTGGTGTGGTCCTTTTGGGGTTTATCTTGTTTGGAACTCTCTTGACACTTTGGACCTGTGTCTGTTTCTTCCCCAGCTTAGAGAAGTTTTCAGCCATTATTTCTTTCACCTAAGTTTTTTCCTCTTTCTCTTCTCTCCTTTCAGAACTCTTATAATATGAATGTTGGTCCACGTGGTGTCGTCTTGTAAGTCCCTTTAGCTTTCTTCACTTTTTTCTCCTCTTTGCTGCTCTGATGGAGCTCCGCTGCCCTGTCTTTGAGCTCACTGGTCCTCTGTTCCTCTTCATCTGTCTGCTGCTGGACCCCCCATGCTGTGTTTCCGTCGGGTCACCATATTCCTCCACTCTGACTTCTGTTCGGTGCTTTCTCATATTGTCTGTCTCTGTTCATCGTTCTTCTCCCAAGTTCAGTGAACAGCTGTACGACCGTTATTTCTAACTCTTTGTCAGGAAAATGACTTACCTGTTTATTAACCATTTTAGAGGTTTTATCTTGTGTTTTTGTTTGGAACGTATTTTTCGTTTATCTCCTGACTCTGTTGGTTTCTCTGCACTAGATGAAACAGCCACTTCTCCAAGTCTTGAAGGAGTGAACCTTATCACTCATCCCCACCCTAGCTCTTTCCTCTCAAACCTTGGTGATGTCCAAGCAGCCAGCTGTACTTGAGTGACTCCCCGTAGTTGAGAGTGTGCCAAGACCTACCTGTCAGTGTGTCAAAGGGGAGGAGCTCAGTCAGTTCTTATATTCAGGCTGGTAGGAAGCCAGATCCTCTGGTAGCAGCTTTTAAAGTCTGCAAATATACATAGTCCTGTGGGACTGTAAACAATGGCCCTGCCGGTCTTCAGGACCAGGCAATCCAGTGGTGTCACCTGGCAGCAACCACAAAATTGAGGTGCCAGATGACTGTATAAACTTCTTCCAGGAGATGCTGGTGAACTGGAGTGAGGACAAGAAGAAAGGGGGCAGCCATCAGCCTCTGTTCCCTGAGAGTCCCTTCATAGAGTCTGGCTGTGTGTCAAATCTGAACTGTCCCCTAGGCCAAAGTTCCCGAACAAACACATAAGCCTTTTTCACAGGAGGACTCTGATTGGTGCAGTGCCAGGAGATCCCGGGAATGCAAGCCCCCTTGGCCACCAGAGTCGGGCAATCAAGGGACCCCCACCCCGCTCCCTGGATTACAGCTGCAAAAACCAGGGCACCAGATGTGTGTGAAAGCTGCCCTTTTGGATCTTTGTTAAAAATACAGATTTCCAGTCCTTCCTCCAGACCTGCTGAATTTGAGTTTGAATACGAAGATTTATTTTGAGCATTAGTATTTTTTACCAAACATCCCCAGCTGCTGTTACATTGGGTAAATGTGGGTAACAGCTTAGCTATTTCTTAGAAACTATTCACTGCCTCCCTCCAGCCACCATGGAACCCCGCTTGCCCCTGTTCTCTGTCGTTCCCAGGCTGTGAAGATGCTGCCTGTGGCGTCAACCGCTTGTTTGTTGACTCTTCCACGCACTGAGTGAGCAAGTATTCCAGGGAAAGGCACGTTGACGAGGGGGCACCTCCACGTTCTTGCCTTCGTTCGTAAATGCCTGTTTGCTCTGTCTGGACCCCACTTTTATGAGGGGCCATATTCTGGGACTGTGGATTTACATTTGTTCTTTTCCTTTCTCCTCTCTCTCCATCCAACTCCATTCCTTCCCCACCGTGACCCAGCACACTGGATACCTGTTATGGAGCCGGTCTTCCTGCTTGTTTATTGCACATACGGCTGCAACCACACCTCCCCTCTGCCCTTTTTCCTGGGAATTCTGTGTCCATTCACTCACACCCACATTTCTTTTCCTTCTGCTGCTGCTTGGAGCAGTATTTCCTTTAAATCTGCTGCTGGCCTGGTTTGCTTTCTCCTTGCATCTTTTGTGAGCTCCCAGCCCACTCTCGTGAACATTCCCCCAGTGTCCATCCCACTCACTGTTCCCATCCCCCCTTTCCACCCTGGCAGGCATCACTTGGGGATCGTGCCAGCCTCCCCTTCCCCCACCCCTATCCAGCTGCAGCTCAAATCTTGCTTCTCTTTGCTCCAGGAGGTCATCCCAAAGAACCAAAACAGACACATGAAATGTCCACTTCCTACCATCCAGACTCTAGGAAAAACCTCCTCGTAGTAACCCAGTAACCAGCAACCTTTTCTCCTTTGTTGTCCCTGCACTGGGGCCACTCTCCCCTGGACTCCATTGCTCCTGCAACCTTCTGCCTACCTTGAGGGCTTTTCTAACTTCCCTGCACTGTTTTCAAACCTTTGCAGCAATAAAATGCTTTGTGAAGGCTTCTCTGCATATGTCTGTCAAAGTAGGCCCTGTCTTCTAGAGACTCATGTTCTAAGAGAGCAGCTCAGAAAACCCACACACAGTCCTTATTCAGCTGATGAAGCCTGGGGTTAAAGCCCAGCCAGAGGAATAGGAAGAGAAGTCTCTTTCTGAGCACCTGTCCATCTTCCTGCTTTCCTGAAGGCCAGGCGGCAGCGCCGTGGTTCTCAACTGGGCAAGCCCTGCTGGGCTGACCCTCAGCCCTGGCAAGGGTGTGAATACACTGCAGCGTGTTTGGGCAGTGGGGAGGCTGACTTCTCTGTTCCCCCGTATGGAAATTTGAGCCCCAGCTCTAAAAGGGCAGAGGGTTATGAGTGACACACAAAATTGTCTGTTCCACCTCCTTACCCTTGGTGGGAGCAAATTTCAATAGAACTGAGCGTTTAATATCTGGAGGTATTTGTTGATTTCTATTCACTCATAATTTTGCTAATTTTAAGCACATTAATAACTAGCAGCTGCACTTCAGAGCAATTCTTCATGTAATTTGAAAGGGAAAACAAGCACTAAATATACCCAAGTTTACCAGGCTGTCATAATTGACGGCTCTTTTTAACTCCTTGTAAACAGGTATTTCTGGAGTTGCTTACATGTTTTTACTGAGAGTGTCACTTTTGGTTCTGTGTCTGTGTGGATGGTAGTGTCCCAGTCCCATTCCAAGGGGTGGGCTCTTCTCATAAAAGGGTGCACTCTGTCCCGTTTCCCGCCACCTCCTGCCCTATTGAGAGCATTTACATTTCTTGAGCTCCACTAGCCTTCCCTCTCTGTTCTCCACACACATGAACTTGAGTGTAGCAGCGTGCCCTTGTACGGCATGGAGTGGCTCCTTCTCCAGTCCTCCCTGCCCTGAGCTAAGCAAAGGTTAGTTGTTAAGATGGCTTACTGTGTGTATTTAAAACACCACCTTAGCAGGGGCACAGGATGCTGGACTGCTGTAACCCCACCCTCATCCCAGGATTGCTCGCTGTGCCCTTGGGAGGGAGAAGAATCCCTTCCAGCGCTAACCCCTTGCCTCTAGGAGAGAAAATGAGACGCTGGAGCTGCCTGGACCCACCGGAGACAAACAGCTCTTCCAAAAGCAGGCTTGTTGCCTCAGTGCAAACCTAACTTTTCCATGAGTCACACCACTAGAAACGAGGTCGTAGGAGGTTATAAGAAAATGATTCAAGACTGGAGGAAGTCGATCTGTAGTTGAACTCAGCTTGGAATGGCCACTAAGGGCCTGCGAGGCTAGGCTGATCCCAGGGCCCAAATGACGTGCACGTCTGTTGTGGTGACAGGAGACGGGTGAGCTCTCACGTGGCTCTCCTGTGGGCGTGAGAAGTGTCTGACCCCTCGTCTCCTCCTGCAGGAGAGTTCTCGGCTTCAGACAGCTCCCTCACCGACATCCAAGAGACCCGAAGGCCCATGCCGGACCCCGGCCTCATGCCCCTGCCCGACGCTGCTGCGGATTTGGATTGGTCCAACTTGGTGGATGCCGCCAAGGCCTATGAGGGTGAGTCCACCGAGCGTCTGAGCGGTCCAGCTCTAGGCTTCGGCACGGCCATGCGGCGGTGTGAGTGCTCTGGTCAAATCTCTGTTTCTCTGCTGCTTCGGACACAGTAACAGCACACACACGTCACTGGCACAGCCAGAAACCAGTTGAGCTGACGGTTATTGAGCACTCACAGGGACACACGTCCTCTGATTCCGTCACGTGGAACCTGGTATTTCCTCCACCTAGGAGTTCGTAACGTGGGTGCTTTCCCTCCCTGTGTGTGGGAAGGGCCGGCGGGAGGGGATCCCAGCGGTCACTTGACTGGGAAGAACATGGCCCTTCCTGTCTTCGTAAAGACATCACGGGCAAGCGCACAGCTGGGTCTGTCAGCACGCCTGCCCTGCTGGGCCCCGTCCCATCCCGGCAGAGGCAGGGACCCCCTTTGCATCCCCTTCACCTCTCCGGAGGGCAGCGCAGCACACGGCGGAGCGCTTGCCTCGGCCGCTGGTTTGTAAATGCAGCCCCTTCGACGGTGCTGACGTCTGCGCAGCTGCAAGTAGTGCTGTCTCGTGTGTGGTCACCGGTTGTCAGGTGCCTCTTTGGAAACAGACTGACTTCACTCTAAGAGCATCATTCCCAACTTGTTGCTGTTAAGTAGTTCTTCAAACAATGAGGATGAGAGCAGGTGATTTCCTTGCGGGGGCGAAGGGGTAGGCGGCAGCGGTGTTTTTATTTGCTCTTCCTTGAAGAATTGAAAGTAGCCATCAGTTGAGCCCCAACTTTCAGGAGAAACTGATTAAGCACCAGACTCCAGAAGTCAGCAACAAGGAACCCCTCCCCCCAGTAGCTGACAGCAGTCCCACACTAACCGATTGTAAACTTCAGTGTGTTGATCACTCGTATTTACATATGTATATAATGGTAGGGTTTTTGTGTTTCTAATGGGGGGTTAATTTGATTTTTTGTTCTTGGATCAAGTTTTAAGTTGGTATATTTTTAAGTTGGTAAGCACATGTGTGTGGACTGAGGTTATAGCCCTGCAAGGTGGCCAGGTGTCTTGTGGAAAACATACTTCAAGAAGTCTTGAGAATCTTAATACTAGCTCTTTAATGCATTGATATCATCACTGAGTGGAAAGCCTTGTCTGGAAATTCGGCACAAGGCCTGTTTCCAGGGAACCGTCTAGCAGAATGCTACTTTGATAAGCGAGAGAAAAGGACTAAAAATCGATTCAGGACAACTCTTTTTTAAAGGAAAATGACAGTGTCATAGCTTAAAACAACGGTTTTTTCCTGTGAGGGTTGGGTGATGGGGTCCACGGTGCCTCCCTGCACGGTGGTTAGAGGTCAGGGTGGGCCATGTGTTGGCTTCAGACCCTGAGTGGTTTCTGCCTCCTTTCCAGTCCAGAGAGCCTCGTTCTTCGCTGCTAGTGACGAAAACCGCCGCCCCTTGAGTGCAGCCTCCAATGGCGACCAGCTGGAGGACCTGGCCCCGATGAAGTCATACAGCAGGTGGGTCCCCCGGGGTGGGGTCCCCACCCGTCACCCACACTACTGGTGGACGCGGCCACGCAGGTTAGCTGGGGGGCGCTCACCGCCACGCCACGGCGCCAGCACATCATGTTTTAGTTAGGGCGCTTTGTCCCTCACACTGCTGCCCAGTTGAACTGTCCTCCATCACTTAAAGTGGTAATTACGCATGTTCTTTGTTGTTTAATGCTGTTGTACAGCTATACCCGTGGGGCTTATCAGGTAAGGTCAGAAAAATCCTTTGCACTAAAATCTCCCCGATTCCTGTGTGGTGAGTCCGTGAGGCTCCTCCACAGCTGCCTGCGGTCATGCACATGTGTGTGTCTGCATCTTCGCTGCGGCCGATGCACGCTGCATCTCAGGCACCGGGGCAGTTCAGGTCGCGTGTCAGATGCATGAGCAGTCACTGAGCCCCAGAGGGCTTTCTTATGAGAACACGGACGTTGACTTCTGGTTAACAGTGCAGAGGCTGACATTCCCCTCAGGTCCACGTGGTGGGATATTTATGGGATACCCCTGTGTGTGTGATGTTATTGTACCGAAGATCTTGAATAACATCTTTGGTTGTAACGTTGATGTGATGCTGTAGGAACATAACTCTTGGTTGTGTCCATTAGCCTGTGGTAACACTGGTTGTTGTAGGTCACTTCACTTAAGGTGACAGGACCTACGCGTGATGCTAAGTGAGAATGTATTGTGCAGGAAGGCACCTCGGCAGTCAGCCGTGGGACACGCAGTAAGCGCTCCTTGATGCAGGATAATTCCATCAGTCTGAACCCTCTTCCCCAAAACCTCTGGAGGATGGCTAAGAATCCAGGCACCTCTATCTAAGACGCAGTAACAGGCGAGGCGAAGC
>CM052538.1:173212725-173240834 GCA_028533065.1 Trachops cirrhosus
ACCCACCTTCTGTGGGAGGGGCTTACTTGCTTGTCTATGTGGACCAGAGGAGCAGGCATCTAACTTAACACATCTAGGGCCCACTGTGTCTTCCCAACAACGGAGGCCAGCAGGCGCCCTGCCTGCCCTCTCCGTCCGCCTCACTCCAGCTCCTCAGTAGCTCCCAGAAAGGCACTTGTACCCTCATCTGGCACCCTAATTTTTGCAGTTTCTGCCCAAGGGACACCTCTAGGTTGCCTGCCTGACTCTGGTGGCTAGTGGCGATTATGCCCATGGGCCACACAGGACTGTAACAAATGGAGAAAGCATTAGTTCTTACTGCCAGCGCATAGCAGAGAGGCAACCACACACTCAGTCTCTCTGTGAAAAAGGCCTGTTAGCTTATTTTCATAGCTGTGGCCTGAGGGGCAGGCTTCTAATTAAACACACATCTTAGGGCCCACTGTAAGTCCTCTCCAAAGGCTTTGGAAGGCAGGAGCAATCGGCACCGTCCCTCTGCCACACTTCACAGGGCTGGTCTCCCCTGGGAAGCCTGTACATGTGTCTGGTGCCCTGATTTTGGGGGGGCTGCCGCCCAGGGGATGCCCCTGGACTGCCTGGCTCTGATGGCCAGCAGGGCTGGTGTTCCTGAGTTCAATGAGATGGTAGCAAAGAGAGAAACGGCTCTTACCCGGCTGTCACCCCGGGGCTCAGTGCACAACAGGGCGTTGAGGGAAAGGCTCGTCTCCCAGGACTTCTATGGGAGAGGGGTAGTTGCATATTTTAAAAAGCTTCTTCCAAAAGGTCCGGCTTACAATCATCCTGAATTGAGGTGCTGACGGAGCTCCTCCCCTTTGGGGCACCAATGGGTTTTAGCACACTGTCCTCACCTACTGGGAGCCACTAAAAATAAAGGAGGCTGCTTGGACATCACAGAGATTGGAGAACAGCCAAGAGCTAGGGAGGGCTTGAACAATGAGCTTCACCTACTGTGTGGGCCACTGCTGATGTGAGGGGGTCGGAAGGTCCAAACTCACAGCTATAAAACAAGTCATGGAGATGTAATGCACAGCACGGTGACTACAATTCTGTATTTTGCTGTGTATGATGCACACATTTTTGCCCATATTTTTGAGGGAAAAATAAGGATGTGCATTATACATGGGTAGTAACTGAAATATCTTATATCTGTTCCTGTGTTTTGTAATTATTTGTTTCATAAAATTTCTTGCACCATAATATGTGCAAAAATTAATGCTCAGATTTCTTTATAATACAAAAAACAAGTATCTAAATATGAATTAAAAACTGAATTAAAAAATTAAAAAGATTTTCCTGAAAGTTGGGGGTCAAAAACATGGGTGCGCATTATTCACGGCAAAATACAGTAGTTATACTGTATTGTATTTTGTATACTGTATTGTATTGTATTGCTAAGAGACTAGATCTTAAAAGTTCTCATCCCATGAAAAAAATTGCAAGTAAGTGTGGTAATGAGCGTTAACTAACTTAGTGCGGGGGTCATTTAAAAATGTATACAAATATTGAATCATAATGTTGTTCACCTGAAGTTAATGTAGTCTATGTGTTGATTATATCTCAATTAAAAAAAAAAGACTAGAATACCGGAAGTTTCATCAGGAGTCGTCAAAGACATAAATACTAATAGCACCTGAGGACGACTGCCCCCTTCCTCACGCAGCCGTGGGGGCGGGGGCAGACCGACTTCAGCTTGCCCTCTGGATCATGAAGTCCCACCGATTCTCACTCCTGTCATGCCCCTCTCCTCCAACCACGACGTGCCTGGGGGTCACCAGATGATAAACATGCCCTTCCATTTTCGTCGCCAGCTGGTCTGAGTGCCGTGGTCAGCCATCGGAAGGGGCTGGCAGGGGAAGAGGACATCATTCTTCCCCCAAGCCCCTCTTGCTACTAAGACCAAGACTCTCCACCCTCAAACCCTGACAAATGTTGACAACTGTTTTGGGTCCTGAGAGAGCCTACAACCCTGAAGGACCAAGAGAGAGCTGGCGCCCTAGGTTCTCAACTCGTTCCTGAGAATGCAGGGTTTGCTATATATTTTGGGCGGCCCTTACAACCTCCAACAGACCAGCTAAGGAGTGCCAGAGAAGAGCGAGCAGGGCAGTCGGGAGGTGGCTGCCCCCGCGGGGAGAGGGACCAGAGGCCCCGGCCAGAAGGCAGCCCAGGCAGAGCCAGCGGCCTCTGCAGAACAATGACAGGGAAGTAAGTGACACACCAGAATCTCAGTCTGTGGGTCAGAGGCACCCTCTGCTTGTCAGAGGAATGGAAGGCAGCCTGGCTGCTCTGCCTTGGGTGCCTCAGCCCAGGGTGAGCTCAGTGTGGGAGATCTGTGCGCTTTATCCCCTAAACACCTCCCTTCTTCGAGCGGTGCTCAGCGGTAAGCCCTGCCAGCTGGGCCCAGGCCCTGAACTTGCCAGAGAACTGGCCACAGGAGCAGCAAAGTGGAATCAAGGAAAGCCCTCAGCTGGGGTGCAGTGAGTATCTCCTGGCGTTACTGTGACTTTAAGAAAGAAGCTATTGAAGGAGACACCCACCTCCCCCTGAGACCTAAATGCCTCTCAACTTCCCGGTCAAGGCCAGCCTCTCTCTGACTTCAGCTTCTAAGTCTCACTTACTGGGGGGTGATGGAACCACCGCCCCAGGTTAGGCACTGCTTCTCCCGAGGCCGCTGCAGGGACTCAGCCCTCCCCTTGGACTGGCTGCTCTGCAGTGCAGGAGCAGGAGGGGGCCTGCGGCGGGGGGTGGGGGGTGCGGTGAGATAGGGGCCCAGCACAGTACACTTTTCTCGAAGCAGAGCTCCCTGGTAAAGGGGCTGTCTTCAGGCAAAAGGGGAATACTGTGCGGCCAACCCAGCCAGGGCCGCGAGGTCCACAACAGTGCTCTGTCTTCAGTACGTAGCCGCCCGAATGTTCGCAGCCCGCCCGGCCCGCATTCTGCGGAGGGAGAAGTCCCAAGCGCTAGAGATTCTTTTGCGCTCAAGCCCCAAATCGCCCCCCTCTAACCGTTACCCAGGAGGAACAAGAGGAACATGTTTTCAAGCAGTGTTTCTGGCCCTCGGCTAATAAGCATTTCACAACTGTTTGCTGTGGTCCTATCCTAGAGGCCCTGGGGTTCCTGCTCCCAGTGCCCCAGCTTTAAGGCTGAGGAGGCCAGGGGGCTGTGGAGATCACTGAGGCACTCAGCCCCGTCTGAGCACAGGCCCATGGGGCCCAGTGCCCAGGACCGCTGTGCCTCCCAGCCCGTCGGGCCTGGTTCTATCCTCCCAACCCCAGAGGGAAGTGTCACCTCTCTCCTGGGGCCTCTTTACACCCCAGTCTTTTTTCCTGGACCAGGCATCCTTGGGCTTCTCATTGCCACGTCGGTCCCCTCACCGCGAGGTGACTCGTTTGCTTGGGTGCCCTTCAAAAAGGCGGCAGGCAGACTCAGACACAACATTCCAGCCCTGGAAACCGCAGGACTGGAAACCACAAATGCCCGGAATCATTCTGGGTCCCACGTGCCTGCGGCGCGGCCGAAGACGCCGGTTCGTGCCCCACCCCCATCCGCAGGAGTTCACGGGCAGCCCTGAAACCTGTGACCTGTTCACATGCAGCATCGGAGGGTGCTCCTTCCGCGCTCAGAACTTGACATTTACCTCCATGACATTTCATCCTATGCGACGTCACTGATTGTTTGGGTCTGTTGAATCTGTCGCTTAGCACAAGCTATCCCTCTAAGAGTGCCACATGCAGATGTGACCCCCGTGCCTCACGGAGCCCGCTGACACCGACCGGAGGCTGAGGGCAGGGCCGGCGGCCACCACCAGCACCATCCGGGCCAGGATCCATCATTTTAAAAGGGGCTCCTTGGGAAGCCTCGTTCAGCCAGCTAGGAATCCCCCCTTCATACTCATCCTTCCCCTTCCAGGGACCTTCCTGGCCCCCACCACCTTCGGGTGCTTCGGTCCAGGCTCCCTGTGGCGTCTGAGCAAGATAACGACAGACCTCGGTTCCTTTGATAAACTTTGGCAACGTTTGCCCCTCATCTCTAAGCTCAGTGTTTCTCGGTGGCGTCTGCCGACAAGGGCTGAAAGTTATGACTCTGAGACCTCCGTGATGCCACCGAGAGAGGACCTTGAAAAACAACCAGGTACCCGCAGTGCGGGACGGGAGTGGGAACGCTTTGAACGTCCGAGCAGACGCACAGGTGCTGCGTGGCGAGACCGTGGATGCCGCGCCGCGGTCGAGTGGAATGCAGACTCCTCTGCAAAGAGCAGCAAGAACTCGTGGCCTGGCGGGGCCGGCCGGCTTCGGGTGGCGCTGGGAGTGAGGGAGGCTGCCTCTGCTCTTTCTTTACATTTTGCTCAAGAAACATGTCGCCCCGGGCTCTGCTGGGACGGGGCTCATCCCTTTTTGGCAACGATATGAGTATGGCACGAAGTGCAGGGGGACCTCGCTTCGTTAGCTCATAACCAACCGGTGCTTCTGATGGAGGATTCCGGGCCCTCAGAACCAGGGTGTTCCTCTCCTGCGTTTCCACGTGTCCACAGATTCAACCATTCAACGTGGCACAGAGGGAGGAGGTAAACATTTAAGTTCCCAGGCAGGCGAGGCTTTGTCTACTGCAAAAAAAGAAAAAAAAAATTTTTAATAATAAATAAATAAATCAGAAATAAAGTTAACTTCCCTCTGTAAGTCTCCGAGAAACCCAAGCCTGACTAGGCAAAAGCTGTGTTTCCACCTGGGTGGACATGTGAGAGCGACATAGGTGATGGATTTGGAAGGAAACCATAGTGGGCCCTTGGGAGGCATTCACTTAAGTAGTTTTGTATTTTCTGTGTGGCCTAGCTTCACCGGGAAGAGCCAGCCAGCTCTCGGAACAGATACGCCTGGGAATCCCAGGCTGAGCGCGAACGGCGGGCTACGCGCGCCCCCTGCTGTCTACTTCTGGGTTTTGCCTGCACGGGAAGGAGGAGCGCTGGGCCCGGGGAAAATCTGAAGGCAAAAAGACCCCAGAACCATGAGTCTCGCCCCTCTCACCTCCCACCCCCGCCACCACCACGCGTTTTGAACCTGAGCAGGACCCGAAGCCCTGTCAACATCTGAGCTGACGGTGGGGGCTGGAAGTAACCCATTCATTGGCCAGGTGACCTCCAGACCACTATTTCCTTCCAAGACTTCAGGTACCGGGGGTGGGGGTGTAGAGGGAGTGTCAGGAACTAAAGGGGTCCTCAGAGCACCGAGCAAGCAATAAAGACTTTACTTCAACCAGGAAGGCATTCAGAGGAAAGGGAGAACTTCTGTTAATTGTTCCCCATTGCTTTCTGCCCAAATCTCCATTTTCCTCTCCTCTGACTGATGGCAAAATGTCCCACCACTGACAACCTCTCTCTCCAAACTGAAAGACTCCAGGGAGCCTGGGCCTTGCGGGAAAGATCCAGGGAGCAGAGATGGAGATGAGACCTTGAGCTCCAGGGGCGCTGCAGGGGCACTGGTTTCTCCGACCAGGAATTCTCCCACAAAGCGATCTGCAAGGGGTGGGGGGTGGGGGTGGGGGAGATCCGCACACGCAGAAACACTGGTCGTTTCTCCCCGAAGGAAGTTCTAGAAACATCGGGGTGGTCCAGGATGGAAGGCCCTGATGTCCACCCTTCCCCAGACCACGAGCTCCCTTCACTTCAAGATTGTGGGAGAGAGAAAAGGAGAAGAGAGTCAGGCTTCCCCGAACTAATCTAGGTAGTGGATTATGATTGTATTGAACAAACTAGTGTGGAAGAAATGTCACATTTCTTACTGTTCCAGATCAAATCGAATCTAGCTAGGTTGACCGGGAATTCTATGTAAGTTCTCTCCTGCCCTACCAGGTTCATGTATAAGGGTCCTGGGGGTCCTCACACGGGAGATTCCAGATCTGCTCACTGAAGCCCTCTTTCGTTTCTCCTGCTGAGGCGGGGCTTGAGGGTCACTGTCCTTGGGGGCGGAGGATCACTGCCTCCCCAACTGTGGTCAGGCAGACTCTCTGAGGTCCTATCACATCCCTGGCACACTGTGCCCAGAACCTGGGAACACCTGTCTCAGGCTTTCTGGACTTTAGGAAAGCTCTCAAAACCTCATTCTAGTCGTCCAGCTTCTCCATGCCCAGCACAGCCCAGGGCCAGGTACCCCAAAGAGAATGGGCCCCCTCACTCACAATGGCACCCCTCAACCTGGGTAAAAGGGGTGTCATCCTGAGCAGGGCCCTCCTATCACACGTGCACACACCACACACACAGTGTGAGAGAGAGCCCCTAGGTCACTCAGGATGTGACCCCCGTGCTGACGCAGTGTCGCCTGTAACCCTAAACACTCTCCTCATTGACACCGTCAGGCTCACAGCAACGCCTCTCCTCATCTTTCGCTCCACGTCTCCAAAACCCAAGGTGGCTGCTGCACGAAGGCCTGCGGGTTCTCGGCTTGTGCAGCGGCCCGTGTGGGGGCGGGGCACTGGCGCTGGAGACCCCTCTGAAGGCGGGCGGGTTTCAGCATCAGGACCGCCTTGGGTGAAGATGGACACATGGATGAACTTGTCAGACACTTCCGCTGAGGCAGCGACAGAGGAGTAGTTTCGTGAACAACAGAGTCGCTTCTCAGCGGCGCTGGGTCCATTTTCTTGCTTCTTTTTGTTCCAGTTCAGGGTTCCAATTCCGGGACGGTCCCAGCAGAGGCATTTGGCAGAAACATTTTGTAATGCTGAACAATTCATAGTACTCTTAAAGACATGTATGTAAAGGTCTGGAGGTAACAGGTTTGAAGTGAGATACTGCTTCATTTTTATTTTTACATTTATGGTAATTTACATTTTTGAGAAATATTTATGAAAATTGTGTGTACTTGATTCACAGCCCCGTTTAAATTTTTTAGATCCTCGAAACTATGAGAACAAGCCAAGATGATAATAAAAATAGAAAATATGAGAGCAGGGCTGAGAAAAGGAAAGAGTCTGAAAAGAAAAAGAAATCCTCAGGGAAATGGACTTGGAGAATTTCTAACACCTGGAAACACAGGAGTAAGCAGTTTGCACATCAGAACACACTCATAGCACATACAGTGGGCTAAAGATAGTTTATTCAATATGCGGTATTGGGAAAATTGGACAGATACACACAAAAATGAAACTAGACCAGTTTTTTATACAACACACAATAATAAATTCAAAATGTATCAAAGTTGTAAATGTTAGACTTGAAACCATAAAAATGGTAGAAGAAAACATAAGCAGCAAATTCTCAGACATTGCTCATAGCACTTTTTTATTGGATATGTCTCCCCAGGCAAGGGAAATAAAAGAAAAAATAAACAAAGGGGACTACATCAAACTAATAAGTTTTTGCACAGCAAAGGAAATCATCAAAAATAAAAATAAAAATGTAACACACAGAATGGGAGAACATATTTGCCAATACATCTGATAAGGGGTTAGTATCCAAAATTTACAAAGTACTTACAAAACTCAACATCTAGCCCTGGCTGGTGTGGCTCAGTGGATTGAGCACTGACCTGCAAACCAAAAGGTCACCAGTTCAATTCTCAGTCAAAGCACATAGCTGGGTTGCACGCCAGGTCCCCAGTTGGGGGCATGTGAGAGGCAACCAATCAATGTATCTCTCACACATTGATGTTTCTCTCCCTCTCTTTCTCCCTTCCTTCTCCTCTCTCTAAAAGTAAATAAATAAATCTTTTAAAAAAGATTGAAAGAAAACAAACTCAACACCAAAAACACAAACAACCCAATTAAAAAATGAGCAAAGGAGCTGAATAAACATTTCTCCGAAGAGGACATACAGATGACCAATAGACATATGAAAAGGTACTCAACATTACTAATCATCAGAGAAATGCAAATTAAAGCCACAATGAGATATCATCTCACACTTGTCAGACTGGCTATCATCAATAAATCAAAAAACAACAAGTGAAGATGTGGAGAAAAGGGAGCCCTTTTGCACTGTTGGTGGGAATGCAGATTGGTGCAGCCAGTGTGGAAAGCAGTATGTAGGTACCTCAAAAATGTTAAAAATGGATTTGCCTTTTGACCCAGCAATCCCATTGCTGGGAATATATCCAATGGAACCTAAAACACTAATTTGAAAGAACATAAGCACCCTTATGCTCATTGCAACATTATTTACAATCGCCAAGATATGGAAGCAGCCCAAGTGTCCATCAGTAGATGAGTGGATAAAACAACTATGGGACATTTACACAGTTGAATACTACTTGGTTGTAAAAAGGAAGAAAATTTTACCTCTTGCAACAGTATGGATGGACCTGGAGAACATCATGCTAAGTGAAATAAGCCAGTCAGAGAAAGACAAATACCATATGATTCACATAGGGGAATCTACTGAACAAACCGAATTAACAAGGAAAATGGCAACAAACTCAGAGCAGAATGACAGCCAGTCTGGTGGGGGGAGGTTAAGTGGTGGAGGGATGGAGCAAAAAGGAAAAAGGACTCATGGACATGGACAACAGTGTGCTGATTGCTGGGGGAAGAGGGGTAGAAGGGGACTAAAAGGTAATACAGAAAACACAATAAAGATTAAATTTTAAAAAGTGCACCATGCCATTATTAAAGCTGACAAAAGAAAACTGGATACGCCGGTGGTCAAGGTGTTCAACAAAGACAAGGAAACAGACGTGAAGTCCTGAAGTAGGTTCGTGTGTCCAGTATTTAGACAGATACCCGTATAATGATGCTTTTGATGGTATTGACAGTGCAATATTTACTGAAAACAATGGACATATTTTAAGTTCAACCGAAATGATTTTGAAATTTGATGCTAGAGTGGACAAAACATGTAATTTGGATAAAAATTGAAGAAATTACCTTTCCAGTGAAGAACTCAAAAATGAGATTATTAATTTATGAGCAATACAGTGAGAAATCATACCTATGTTCAATTTAGCAAATGTACTAGAAACAAAAGTCATGTTGATAACTAACATTTATTATACATATCATTGACATATAAGAAGAAAAGAGTTGAATTTACTGTTTTTTCGTTGGCTTTGCAAATATTGTAAAAAATATTTTGTTCTAAGAACTAAACAATGTTTCCAATTTTAAGCATTGATTTGAAGCAGAGGTCTGCAAACTTTTTATGGAAAGGGCTGGATAGTAAATATTTTAGTCTTTGCAGCTACACACACTGTGCCTCTTGTCATTCCAGCTCTTTTTGGGAGAAGAGAGGCCCCGTGCTAATCCTGGAGGGAGCCTGCTCCAGACGCACATCTCTAGGAAGTGCTGGCAGAGCTCACAGGATCCCCGGCCCAGGAGGCCTGCCCGGCAGGGTTCCTGTTTACAAATGAGCCATGCTGAGGAAGAAGACTGAGAGAGATTCAGTCCGGATTTGTCAACATCCTGTTCACCACCTGCCACTGGAAGAACAGAATTAGACATGCCTGGGGCCCGTTTTATTTAATCATCTCTTACGGATGCTGCATGTTTTCTTTGTGAATATTTTAGGATTTGGATCATTTCACTGGATTTCCCTGTCTTCTAAGGGATCCAAGCCGTTTGACCCACCAAGTTCAGTCTTCACATTGCAAATTCAATGTAGAAGAATTTCCTAGTTCTTTCATTTTTTTTTTTTTAGGCTTCTTTCTGTGGCCCATCCCATCACTTTCATGTTTCCAGAAAAGGTAACATGAAAAGAAAAAGAAAAAAGACTTTATAACTGCATAGGGGTTTTTATTCCAGCCCATCATGCCTATACCCTAAAGGAAGCAGACTGCAGAGTCACAAGTAAAACTTAAAAAGGTGAGACTATATTTCACTGTATGTTAATAAACAGTTTTGTTATTTCAATAATAACACACGCAAAGCCACCTTGAACTTATGGAATGGGCAGTGTGCATGTTTTCCTTTTTTTTTTTTTTTTTTTAATGTACCAATAGGCTGGCCTGGGCTGAGATTGGATACAGAACTTCAGAGAGAAGAAGTAGAAATCACTTGTCTCTTGAAGTTTGCCTGCTGGTCTCCTAGCAACTGGCTTCTTGCTTGAGGCCCAGTTGAGCTGTCTGGGGAGCTTGAAGAGGCACAAGTTCGCTTTCCTACCAGATAATGACATTGTTTGTAATTAATACAAACACTCCATGTAAGCAACAGTGAAGGAAAGAGGAGGAGTCTTGTGAAGAGCTTTTTTGAGTGGCCATGTCTGCCGTTACGTTATGGCAGGAGAAGGTGTGATCTCCATAGCTATGATTCTGTTCCTGTTCTGCTTGTTTGCTTAGTATGTTTTTTTAGATTCAGTTGTTGATAGTTGTGAATTTGTTGCCCTTTTAATGTTGATAGTTTTGGTCTTCTTTTTCTTAAATAAGTCCCTTTAACATTTCATGGAGGGTTATCAGCTGGGAGGGAGAATGGGGAAAAGATGCAGGGAATAAGAAGCATAAATGGTAGCTACAAAATAGACAGGGGGAGGTTAAGAATACCATGGGAAATGGGGAAGCCAAAGAACTTATATTCACGGCCCATGGACATGAACTGGGGGACAATTTTTTAAATTTTCCCTATTTAAAAATATTTCAATCAAACATTTTTCATTTACTGGAGACCCCTGAGGGCCAAAATCTGAACCACGCCCTTGGATTACATCTTTTCTAAGCAATCTTTGCTTTTTTAAAAAAATCTTTTGTTTTCCCATTTCTATAGCCACGCACTTCCCCTTCCTGCAGGGTGAGAACCGGAGTGCGGAAGGCGTCAGTCCGTGAGCCCTGTCTCACTGCACTCTAACGCCTGTCCCCACTGGGGCTCCGGTCCTTCGTGGAAGGCTTCGGTGATGAGAGGCGAGCCCCGGGGGTGTGTGCGGGGTTGGGAGGGAGGCAGAGACTTGCTGAGGGCGTGCCATCAGAGTTTATGGTAGTGACGCGTGTGGTGAGGAAAACCGCAGCTCAGCAAGAGACTAGGGCATGCGCATGTTTGGTCAGGGGGCAGGGGAGGCACAGGCCAACTGGGGAGGCTGAGCTCTGCTTTGGGGTACACAGGTTATGTAGGCAAATGCACCCACTGACTAAAAACAGTAAAAACTGGATAAATTACCAAAGTCATGTTTGGAATGGCATCAAAGTGTTGCAGGAGCGGCAAGGATACATGGAGTAAAGTTTCAGGAAGGGGAGAGCTGTCCAGAGGGGAGTGGACGAGTAGCTGTCCTTCATTCCCTGGGGTCACTTTCCGGTTTGGGCTGAGCTGAGAACCAGAGATGGGCTCCAGCAGAGGCCACCAGCCAGGGTGGGGCAGGGTGCAGAGAAACCGGAAAACTCTCAGTGGTCCTGTGGGGCCGTACTGCTCACAGCAGGGATTTTAGGGGTCTCAAACTCATAGCTACCTCCTTCACAAAACAGTTTCTGAATCTGAGGCTGTGTGGGGGACGAAAGGGTTAGGTGACAGGTTTGAAATGGCAAGAGTGAGCCTTGGCTGGTGTGGCTCAGTGGATTGAGTGCTGGCCTGTGAACCAAAGGGTTGCGAGTTCGATTCCCAGTCAGGGCACATGCCTATATTGTGGGCCAGGTCCCCAGTAGGAGGATCATGAGAGGCACACATTGATGTTTCTTCCTCTCTCCTTCCTTCCCCCCTCTCTCAAAAAGTAAATAAATAAAATCTTCTAGAAAAGAAAAGGCAGAGTGAAATATCCTATGGTCTGCGATGCTGAGAAAACTAAAACGGTCAGGTGTAGGTGCTCCAAAAGCAAAAGGCAACTGATGACTCAAGGGTGTTCAACCTGGGCCGCATGCAGCTCAGGATGGCTGTGAATGTGGCCCAGTACAAAATGGTAAATTTACTTAAAACATTATGAGATTTTTTTGTGATTGCGTGTCGCAATGTATTTAATGTGTGACCCAAGACAACTCTTCTTCCAGTGTGGCCCAGAGACGCCAGAAGGTTGGACACCCCAGTGAGTGGTGCACACACACCAAAAATCCACGGCCCCTGTTTACATGGGTCACTCATTCATTTTGGAAGCTTCTAGAGGTTAGGAATCCAGGCTCATTGCCCCCTAAGCCTGCTGCCGATGAGAAATATGCTCATTTGCTTTGTGTTTCTTGTGGAAATGTGACAAAATAAAAATGAGAACTCGATGAACTCAATTCATGGCAGGTAGTGAACACAATATACTAACTAGTGGGAAGTTAGGTCATTAACATATTCAAAACAAATTATACAGAAGAAAAATATGAAAAAATAAGCCTTGATAGTGAGACATGGGGGCGGGGTGGGGGTGGCTGGAGGCCCTGAAGGAGCCGAGACAGGGAATGGGCCGGTGGCCAGGAGTCCAGTTCACTGGGAGCGTCGTCACTAAATGTGAGACGAGTAGAAAGTTTCTAAGAGAAGTTCTTTGAAAGACTCGAGAGCCTGGCTGAGCGCAGACATGTCATGACAGCCGCAGCATCAGCTGCTCGGCTGAGCGAGTTCTGTGTCTGTCACCCCCATGCTTGGAACAGGTGCTGGCGGTGCGGTGAGGGGGGAGACACAGCAAGGAGCGAGAGAGAGTGAAAATCCTCCCTCTGGAAGTAGGTTAGATTTCTTGGAGATAACCAGCGTAGAGGAGGAAAAGAAGGAAGAGACGACAGCTGTGAAACCATTTATGGGAGAAAAATCGGATTTGTTGTGCCTCATTTATCGATGAGCTCGCACTTAGCAGTGACTCTGAATGAACTGACCCCAGACATCTTAACTACAGCACAACGATATATATAGTTTAGCCCCATGCGCCGAGCAGCCAGCCCTCCCAGCCTGAGCTGGCTGAGGCGTTCGAATAGAGTGTTCTAGGGAATTTAATGCTGAAGGAATCTGCTTTGGTTTGTAAAGCAACACAGTTTTTAATGGCACTTCTTCCTACTTGCTAGGCCAATGAAGTGCAAGCTTTGGAGTCAGGCGGTCTTTGACCCGCGTCAAATATATACTAATGCTGACTTTAGTCCAAAGCGGATAGCGTGTGTTTTGGAAAAGATCTGCAGCCAGCTCCTGTCAACAGCGTGAAGCACAAAGCCGGAAAATACGACCATAATGTGTAAGACTTTGTTCCCCCCTTGGACTGATATTTAAAAGGTTCTTTGTGTCATATAAAACTGTTATTATAGTTTTCTCTGGATTTTTTCTCAGGGCATTGAAAAGTGTAACGTGGTGTGTTTTTATTTAGGTGACAGGAACCGTTCTCTGTTTTCTGTGAAGGGTCTCTTGTGGGTCCCTCTTAGTTCCATAAATATAAAGAAGGTTGACCTCATTAGTCCGGATTCAGGGGTAACAAGATTCTAGAGTTTTTCGAGGGTCCTAGCAAAAGCTCCTTTATCTCATGGAGATTTAATATTGTTTCGCTAGCAAAACTCCCCGAACTGACCTACACATTCCTATCAAAATTGCAGCTGGCTTCTTGGCAGAAATTGAAAACCGAGTTCTAAAATTTGCACAGAAATTCAAGAGATCCATAATGGCCAAACAATATGGAAAAAGAGAACGAAGTTTTATAGTTCCTGATTTCAAAACCTTCCAAATACCTTCTGCCTCATAATTAACTCTTGAGATCCCTGGCAGTCATGAGGAAAAATCTGGCACTGGTCCAGCTCTGCCCGGTTGTCTGCCATTGGTCACATCTTCTCCAGCCCACAGGGATCGCACTTGTACTTTCCTGCACTGTTTAGTCTCCTACCAGTAAAGCTTTCCTATTGCTGATCTGCAGAACACACACACACATCGTATAGACATGCAACCCCCTGATTGTTTATATAGGTTTGCTCTTACCCGAAACTGAAGACAGACAAATACATTTATTACAGTCCCAGGACTAGAAGATGATTCATCACAGTGAACAGGAAACCCAAATCTGCCCTTGGAGCTGAATTCACTCTTGCCTGTTTGGACAGTTCTCCTGGGTGACAGGAGGAAGCTGATACCAATCATTAGATGCAAGAACCGAACCAAACCAACCCAACCCATAACCTGAGGCACCGGGGAACTCTGAAACCACCTGAAAGAGAATTTTGAGAGGCAGTGATTATGTTACTAAGTAACCCGTATGTAGCATGTCCTCCAGAGTAGGAAACTTTTTGTCTGAATAGGCCAACATCCTTGAAATTTCATGTGGGTGGAAAAAATGTCATAATATCAATGACAAATAAATTACAACATGGTTCCTTTAACTCACATATTTATTTGACACTGAAAATAATAGCTTTCATTACAAGTAATATTACGTGATGTTTTGAGAGTATGGAGTTGGGCATTTGGTTACATAAGAATCATTTTTTGCTTTTTAATAATATATGTTATTGATTATGCTATTACAGTTGTCCCATTTTCTCTTCTTTATTCCCCTCCACCCTGCACACCTCCTCCCACCTGCATTCCCCCCAACCTTAGTTCATGTCCATGGGTCGTACATATAAGTTCTTTGGCTTCTCCATTTCCCATACTATTCTTAACCTCCCCCTATTTTCTATCTACCATTTATGCTACTCATTCCCTGTACCTTTTCCCCCATTCCCTCCCCTCCCCACTGATACCCCTCCATGTGATCTCCATTTCTGTGATTCTGTTCCTGTTCTAGTTGTTTGTTTAGTTGGTTTTTGTTTTTGCTTTTTTTAAAGGTTTGGTTGTTGATAGTTGTGAATTTGTTGTCATTTTACTATTCATAATTTTTATCTCCTTTTTCTGAGATAAGCCCCTTTAACATTTCCTATAATAAGGGCTTGGTGATGATGAACTCCTTTAATTTGACCTTGTCTGGGAAGCACTTTATCTGCCCTTCCATTCTAAATGATAGCTTTGCTGGACAGAGTAATCTTGAGATGTAGGTCCTTGCCTTTCATGACTTTAAATACTTCTTTCCAGCCCCTTCTTGCCTATAAGGTATCTTTTGAGAAATCAGCTGACAGTCTTACAGGAACTCCTTTGTAGGTAACTGTCTCCTTTTCTCTTGCTGCTTTTAAGATTCTATCCTCATTTTAATCTTGGGTAATGTAATTATGATGTGCCTTGGTGTGTTCCTTCTTGGGTCCAACTTCTTTGGGATTCTCTGAGCTTCCTGGACTTCCTGGAAGTCTATTTTCTTTGCCAGATTGGGGAAGTTCTCCTTTATTATTTCATCAAATAAGTTTCCAATTTCTTGTTCTTCCTGTTCTCCTTCTGACTCCCCTATGATTTGGATTTTGGAACATTTAAAGTTGTCCCGGAGGTTCCTGAGCCTCTCCTCATTTTTTAAATTTTTATTACTTCATTTTGGTTTGTTACTTCATTTGTTCTGGTTGAATGTTTCTTCCTTCTTGTCCAAACCATTGATTTGCATCCCGGTTTCCTTCCCATCACTGTTGATTCCCTGTACATTTTCCTTTATTTCCTTTTCATAGCCTTCACTTTTTCCTCTATTTTGTGACCATATTCAACCAATTCTGTGAGCATCCTGATTACCAGTGTTTTGAACTGTGCATCTGGTAGGTTGGCTATCCCTTCATCACTTGGATTTTTTCTGGAGCTTTGATCTGTTCTTTCACTTGGGCCATTTTTTTTTTGGTCTCAGTGCACCTGTTACATACGAAGCAAGGGGCAGAGGCTTAAGTGTTCACTGTGTGGGGCACCCCATATCGCTGCGTTGTGATGCTATATGTGGGGGAGGGGTCTAAGAGGGAACAATGCTGCTTGCTCATCTTTCTGCTGGATTTCAGTCACTTCCCCCACTATCCACAATCAAATCGGGCCCTTCTGGTGCTGATTCCCAGGGGGGTGGGTTAGTGTACATTCTAGGACCCTGTGGGTCTCTCCAATGAACTCTCCTGTGAGGCTTGGAGTTTCTCCAACTGCCTCAACCCCCCCACAGGTGTTTTCAATCAGAGGTTTGAGGCTTTATTTCCCAGTACTGGAACCTGGGTTGCTTGGTCTGTCTCACTGCCCAGCTGTTCCTCCTGGTTTATCTGCATGCAAATGTGAAACCACCCAGTCTGCAAGCCACTGCCTCGCCTGGTCCACCAGCCGCCATCTTGCCATGAGTCCTCTCCACCCGGCTGCCCGTCTTCACCCATCCTACTGGTCTGGATGAATGTTTCTTCTTTAACTCCTTGGTTGTTAGACTTCCATACAGTTCAATTTTCCGGCAGTTCTGGTTGCTTTTAAATTTGTTGTCCTTCTTTTGGTTGTGCAAGGAGGCACAGTGTATCTACCTATGACTCCATCTTCCAATTATCATTGTTTATCTGCATTTACCTTTGTTTTTTCAAATCTTATTTTAGAGGAAAAAAATGTAAATTTAAATAATTACAATGTAATTAGGCCATAAAGGAACAAACATTAGGCCAGTAACAAACATTAAAACTCTGACTCCCTGGGATCACATCTTTAGGCCAAGTTCTGGAGTCGAACAGCCCAGCTGAAAGGACTAACGCTGGCTAAAACCGGAGCTCTCTTTCTACCAAAGGAAAATGGGGGGGTAGGGGAGCATATAGAGCCTTGGAGCTGAATCAAACATACTTGAGTTTCTCCCTATTCAAGCCCTCAGCCTCATGATTATTTACTTCTCATCATGGGAAGTAAAGGAAGGTCAGACATTCCCCTGAAAAGGAGCTGGAGTGTGAAATTTATCCAAAGTGAGCTGTCAGGGAGGAGGTTCTGTGGTGAGTAACGCTGGGGGAGACCGCTTACGACCAGGGCAAGGTGGCCGGGCCAACAATCTGGCGTCTGTCTGGAGGTAGCCTCAAGGCGGTCACTTGGGGTGCAATGGACCAAGGAGAGACACAGGACACGCGCAGGGTCTAGCATGTGGCTTGGGAAAAGTGGCTGAGGAGGGAAAGACCACGTGTGTGGGGCCAGCTTTGAACACAGCAGCCAGGACCCCAGAGAGTGCCACGAGGACACTGCTGGATGCCTGGAGACAGGATGGGAATGGGGACTGTGCATACTGGCAGCAGGGGGAGGCGTGTTAGTTACAGTACAACAGTGGGTGGAAAGGCCTTCTGTAAAAGGGCAGTACAGTTGTATTCTTGGATTTCCAGAAACTTCTTGCACAAGCAACTACAGTGAGGTGATGTTTTTTATTTCCATCAGTCCCCTTTAATCCCACCCTTCTGCTACCATCAGCTGGACTTTGCTCTCAGGGGAAAGTTGTCCTAGTGAAGGGCAAAAGGCAAAGTGAAAACCTTCACATTTCTTGGGTTTTAAATTTTCAAATGGACTTGAACATTTCCAGTTGCGAGAAAACCCAACTGTTGAGTACCAAAGCCAAAGTTTGTGCCATATATAATAGGCCTGGGAAGGAATCCTGATGCTGTAATGGGCAGTTTTGCTGCCCTGAGCTGATCAAGGGTCTGCCAGCCAATGAGGAGAGTCTGGGAGGAAGGTCAAAGCCAAGGTGCTAGCACGTGGCCCTGTGCTCTTGCCCCTTCCACCTTTTGGGGGGTTGAGTCTGCGAAACAGACGACCTTACCTTTAGGAATCCAGGAAGAGAGAAGATGTTTGCTTTGCTCTCTATCTGGTGGCCTGAGGGCCTCACAGACGTGTGGGTGGAGGCAGGTGAGGCTGTCATGGCAGCAGAGCTGGTGTCAGTGGCCAATCCTGGCCATCCTTCAGCCCACGGAGGTGAGGGTGGGCAGGTCAGAAGTGGGTTGTCTCCTGTGGGAGAAAAAGCAATGAACACACAGCTAGCGCTAGAAATCAGACCGGGACGACGTCTGAGGTTGCTGATCTATGCAAGAGACTGGGTGTGGGGGACAAAAACTGAAAACCCTTTTGGGATTTGGGATTTTCAGCCCAGCTCTCCTCCTGGGATCAGGAATTCCACACGTTTATCTGTTCATTTGGGTGTTAGTTTGCTTGGTTATTATTTCCATCAGCCGTTTGTTTTCATTGTCTCCAGCACCTACTATATTTTTGGAGTTTAAATCTTGCATTCGCTACTGAACCAGCTCTTTCCAGCTGTAAGGAGCGCTCCCTCGCTCCTCGTGGGGAGTGGCGATCAGATCTGGGTTGCCCTGCACACACCCAGCATGGCTCTGGATACTGTGAGCACACTCACCTTCAGCTGAAAATGTGAAGTTTTTAGAGATTTTAAACCATGGAAAAAGGATCTTTGTATGAACATTTTACAGAGAAGGGAAACACATAGTATCTCTCTTTAGAGTTTTCTACCGCTATGGAGCTATTTCACTTCTGAAAAGATATGAAAGAGCATCTAATTTTCAGAAGCCAAAGACATTTCAACTCTTACTTTTTAGGTGAACATGTCCCTTCTTTGTGGATCTCTGGGTCACAAGGGCTCAGAGAAAACCTCCTTTTAACTCCAGGCTCCTTGACTTGTATTATTCTTCTTGGTCCTGAGTCTTTTAAGCAAATAAAATGATGGCTATGTTCCAGGCATTTCTGAGGAATAGAGGCTTCATAAATTTTGGAAACGTGATGAGCGAGCCATAGAAATGTAAGTGATCTAGGAACACAGGTTTAACTGTTCCCGGAGGCTGTCAAGAGCTGCTTTCTTCAAAATCCTTTTATTCTTAGGTTTCTCTGGAGAAGGATGGGTGGTAAGCAGATGTAAGGACCATAACTTGGGGGGATAAATCAACCTCAACATTTCCAGAAGAATCCATTAGCGTAGCAGTTCACGCTGCAGACACTCTGCTTCCTGTGTGTAGAATACAATATAAGCTTATTTTCTACACATTGAAAAAAAAAAGTGTGTATTTTTCAATACCTATTTTATTTTTTTAAATACTTTATTTATTTGTTTTTAGAGAGAGGGGAAGGGAGGAGAAAGAGAGGGAGAGAAACATCAATGTGTGGTTGCCTCTCACATGCCCCCTACTGGGGGACCTGGCCTGCAACCCAGGCATGTGCCCTGACTGGTAATTGAACCAGCAACTCTTTGGTTCACAAGCTGGCACTCAATCCACTGAGCCACACCAGCCAGGGCTCAATACCTATTTTAAAAGAGAAGTGACTGAGGTATTTTGCCTAAGAAAGCACATGGATGTCTGGACTGGTCACCCTAACAATTGGAGCAACAGTAATGAAATGAAGGGTTTAGTCCATACTGAACCCTGTTAGCTTCAGAGGGACTAATTATTAAATTCCCTGCTTAATGTGACTTGCAAACTCCTACCATTGGCTCCGTGCATGTCCATCACCCCAGTAGAAGTAATGCCAAGTGCATGCTGGTAGCTCATTCTAGGCAGTGACAAGTGCCTTCCTTTCTGGTTGTGTTGAAAGCCAAAGTTTTTTCTTATTGCAAAAAGATGCTATTTAAATTATTGTCTGCTGTGGCTCTGATGTGAGGACAGAAGGAAAGAGTGAGGCTTGCAAAGACCCTTTTCCTGCTGAGATGAAACTGAGAAGGATGGGCTGCAAGCTGAGAGGGCATCTGTGGTCTCCCGTTGACCACAGATCCTGGGGTAGCGGAAAGGCACCTTCGTTTCATTATAGGGGTGACACGGACTCAGAAAGGAAGGTGCAAAAGCCTCCAGCGTCATGGGCTTTCTCTGGGAGGAAAGAAGAGCTAATGAAGGAAGCCACAAAATGATGGCAAGGAAACCTGCGAGGAATGAGTCTGTCAAAAGCAATTTTCCCTTGGCTTTTGTTATGCTTAAGGTAATCCGGTGACATCTAAGGCTGACTCCTCAAGGGCAGTCAGAAAGAAACAGTTTGTCTGACCCAGTATCTGCAGTAGGTTCACAGATTAACTGGGTCAGTATCTCATTTGCAGCTCAGCTGGTGCATGATGCCCCTGCCTTTCAGTCGCTGTTTGGCAGTTTTGTTCCCTGGGCTTTGAGAAATTCATGAGGATAACTGGTAAGATGAAGAAGGGTGTTTAGAGAATAGTTGGTGTCAGCTGAGGTGAACTTGCCTGGGGAACCCAAGCCGCACGCTGAGTAGGTCCACACATATGGTTTTGCTTGTGTGTTTAGAGCCACGGCCTAAGGGACTGACTCACACTAACCAAACCCATGAGGCAGTTGCAAAAACCCGAGTGACGATTCATTAATTTGCATCAAGAAACTTAACGGTTAGCCTGCTGTGTCAGCTGGTCAGTGTGTCGGCTCCCTGGAGGGGTGGAAAACTCCAGTGCTGATGAGGACAGGCAGGTAAAGGAATGCTATGTATTTTATATACATTTTCTAATTAAATCCTCAAAGCTACCATGTGAAGTAGGTATTATGGCCCCTTTTTACAGATGAAGAAACTGGAGCTCGGGGAAGTTAATAACTTATCCAAGGTTACACAGAGGGTCACTGCACATCCCTGGGGGTACTGACATTGCAGACCCTGGAGCTAGTCGGTGCCCAATCCAGTCACTTGTTCAGAGTCAGTACAAAGTGGTGCTGGAACTGACCCAGGGCTAAATCGGTGAGACTGAAATACAGGCCGAAGGGAAAAGACAAACGCCAAGGCAGGATTCGAGAGAAACCCCAAAAGGAAGTGGGAGATGCCACTAGCACATGAGAACAACCTCTCCAACAACTTAATTCTGCCTGTGGTCAATCCTACCCATTGGAAGAGCTGGCTCAGCTGATAACCAGCCCCTAAGACCAGCAACGGGTTGCTTTATCTGTGAGAGAGCCAGTCTTGTTGAACCAGTTGGCTTGTTCAGCTTCTCAGATCTGACTGATTTGGGAATGGGATGAACTTCCTTGACCAGGTGTTTTGACATTGTGTGGACAAGGTGGAATAAACAATCAGCTCTAACATCCAAAATGTCTAGGTCAAGAGATGGCTCTCTTCTTGAACTTCCGGGGGTGAAGAAGAGTCAGAATGTTGCGTCGATCACGAGGCTTTCCCTGTTTATGGTTTGTCCTCTTGCCCTAGCTGGGCTTGAGGAAGGAAACATTTTCCTCAGGCTTAAAAATAAACAAGTCGGTAGGACGCTATCAAAGCCGGAAACGAGAAGAGTCCCTGGAGAGCAGCCGGACAGGAGGGTTATCGAGGTGTGGCAGCCTTCCTGAGCGACGTCCACGCAGCTGCGCGTCAAAGCCAATTGCAGATGGAACAGATAGGCTCGGAGTTCTAGAATGTTGGATCTGGAAGGGGCTTCAGGCTATCCACCTGATTTTATAAATGGGGAAAACTCAAGGACCAGAGAACCAGAGTGACTTACGCAAGGTCACATGCGCGGCAATAGTGGAGGAGCATGAGGAGGAGGCTTCCTGAAGCTCCGCCTCTGCCAGCACAGCGTTCCCACCAACCTGGAGGTCTGTTGGGGGATTTAAAACAAATAGTTGATTTATTAGTGTTACAAATTAAAAAACCTGGTTATTCTCTAAACTTTTACATTCAAGTTATGTCTTACTATTTTACTTATGAACTAGCTCTATTTAACCCAGTTAATAAAATTATTTTAAGTCTTTTAGGCATTATTAAATATATTCTACTTTTAGTTTTAAAGGTTTTTACATGTCTACATTAAAAACAATTTCCAAGTGCTTAACACGAACAAATCTAATAAATGTATCAGACTTACCAGTGCCTATTAATCTTAGGTGCTCTATAAAGTTGTAAAATTCTCTTAACAATCTTAACTACAAAATCTAAAATTAACTCCTCAATCTTACTTTTAAAATCAGAATAACAAGGTAATGTTTTGTTATCTAATAAACCAAATTTAAGACACTTTAAGCATCAGACATACAACACAGATTGTACCAATGTTCACAAAATCTATTCTTAAACTTAACAAAAAAGTGTTTATTCTCTGGGATTGGTGTGCTTCACCATCTCCGCAAGCCTAAGTCCTCCCCAGGGCCATCCCTCCTTCCCAGGCTGGGGTTGCCATCTCAGTGAACCAAGGTTGCTAACTTGCTAACAGAGGCCCCTAAGGATTCGGCTGTGATGGGCAGTCCAGGGCTGATGGCACACGGGGAGTCGCCCCAGCATGCACACTCGATTTTGAACCTTTCAAACCTGTTGCTCGGATAGGGTGGTCTTGCAGCCCAGTATCTCTGGTGTGAGTGAGACATTCTTTCTTTTGAGTAAGTATGTCCTCATTCCCTTCTCGCTCTGCAGCATGTGCTTTGCAAATTGACTGGATGATCTATTCACTAACCTTAGTGTGTTCTGAAGCTTTGCCCCTTGTTCCTGTCACCAGGCCCCAACTTTTATACAAGGGAGGACCAAAGAACCCACAGAATTTATTTATAAAAGATTGTGTATTTATTCTTACATGTTTAAACTTTAGTCATCTTCCAAGTACTCTCCATTTGATGCAATAACCTATCAAGACGTTTTTTTCCCAGCGCTTAAAACAGTTTTTGAACTTGTCAATTTTGATGACTTTTAGTGTTTCTGCCGTTTTTGTTTCACCTCTTCCACATTGGCAAAAGGTTTCCCTTTGAGGACTTTTTTCATTTGGTAAACAAACAAAAAAGTCACTCGGGGTGAGATCAGGTGAATAGGGAGGTTGAGGAATGGGGATCACCCCATTTTTGGTCAAAAACTGCTGAACACTCAGTGTGTGGTCAGGTGTGCTCGTAAATCAGCCATCATGAAATGGGCAAATGGGTTGAGAGAGTCTTCAAAACAAATTCACTAAAGCCAAACGCAGCCTCTCACAACAACGCCAGCTGGTCCACTGATAGAAATGGGTTCCTAGAACACTCACCTAGTGGGAAAACCTGTACTACAAGGGGCCCACCCTCCAGAAGATAATTCTGGGGGGTTTTTGTGTCCCCTCTTGTAAGTATTTAAATGACATCTATTTGGATTCTGTGTGTTTTACAGCTTTGTCGGGGTCTGTGGTCATTTGATCCAATGACACCCCAGAGGCCTCTCCCTCACACAGCCTTTCCCCTTTGACATAGTGGTCAGCCTCTGGGGAAAATCTGGGAGTGACTTGTGCCTGCAGCTCCCTCCCTCCTCTCTTCCAAGGAAATAACCCCCAAATGCCCATTGTCTTAGAGACCTCTGAGGCAGGGCCCAGTTCTCCCTGGAACCAGTACCCCCAGCTGCATACAGCCAGCCTTATCATGGCAGTATATTCACATTGAGGAGATTTTCAGTACAAAGGTTTTTAAGGTAATGAGATTTCTGGTGTCTCTTAACACTTCCTAGGAATATAAAACATGGAGGGTATGTTTGGGTGATTTTTTTTACATCCTCACCTGAAAATATGTTTGTTGATTTTAGAGAGGAAGAGAGAGGGAAGCATTGATGTGAGAGAGAAACACTGATAGGTTGCCTGCCGTATGTGCCCTGACCGGGGATCAAACCCACAACCTTTCTGAGTATGGGATAACACACCAACTAACTGGGCCACCTGACCAGGGCTGGGTGATCTTAAAATAAATAAAATAACGAAAGTTATGTGATGTGCCCAGATTTTACTTAGAAGGACTCCTGGGACCTGCAAAGTTATTGGAAATCACATTTCAGAGAAATGAAAACTTTGGTGAGGAGTAACCTATGCACTAAGATACTGTAAACAGAGAAAACAAGCTATGGTTTCAGATATGAGTCCTAGATCAAAAACTAGCTTTGAGCCCTGGCTGGTGTGGCTCAGTGGATTGAGTGCCGGCCTGTGAACCAAAACGGCGCTGGTTCCATTCCCAGTCAGGGCACGTGCCTGGGTTGTGGGCCAGGTCCCCAGTTGGGGGTGTGTGAGAGGCAACCAATTAATGTATCTCTCACGCATTGATGTTTCTCTCTCTTTCTCCCTTCCTTCTCCTCTCTCTAAAAAATAAATAAATAAAATCTTTAGAAAAAAAACAAATTAGCTTTGAATGACAGGTGTCAATTTGCGTTTCTCATGAGCATATTCTGGGGACAAATGATTGAACAGGCCTTGGGATTCTCTGCACAATACGGTGGTAACCTGGGCTTACTGTGTGCATGTCTAATGCGTGTGCAATGTGTGTGCGCACACATACGGTATGTGCGTATCTTTCAAATTAGAAAAGAATTAAACAGAAGTTCCTTTAGCTACTTTATTTACTTGCAAGAATGTTTAGCTGAGCTTGATAAAATTTCTGAGGATGTGCAGCAGATGTCGTAAACTTGTGTTACTCTCATAGAATCCGGAGTGTAGACAGGGTTAGTTTAGTCTATCAGTCAGTATTGGCCCGTACAGTGTTACCACAAAAAAAAAAAAAAAGAACCCAAATTTAGGAGTAGGAAGGTAGCCTGTAAATATCTGTGCTTCTTGACACTTGGAATACCTGGCTGCACAGGCAGGATTCCACACAGTGACAGTGCTGTCCCCACTAGATGGGGCTTGTACTCTCCAATCCTTCACAGTCCCCATTATTCCCTTTTTCCACCTGATACTGGCAGTTGCTGTTTATCATCACACTCACTGTATTTTTTTTCTTATAGTAGCATAAAGAAGAAGTACCATGATTTGGAAAAGTAAATAACCAAAATAATTGTGTGTTTCAAGGAATAAAAGAGAGCGTTTTTCTGTGTGGAAATAAAATCTGATCCTATGGCCCTGGCTGCTGTGGCTCAGTGGATTGAGCGCCAGCCTGCAAACCAAAGGGTCCCTGGTTCAATTTCCAGTCAGGGCACATGCCTGGGTTGCAGGCCAGGTCCCCAGTAGGGGGCATGCGAGAGGAAACTACACATTGATGTTTCTCCCCCTTTCTTTCTCCCTCCCTACCCCTCTCTCTAAAATTAAATAAAATCTTTAAAAAAATCTGTTCCTATGTTTTTAACATGCAGGGTGGTCTCGGACACAAACAGCACTGACTTGGCGTCTGGGGGTCCTGTTGGCACGTGAATATGCAACCCCTGGGTAGGCTGCGCTTGGGATTAGAGCCTTCCTTTGGCTTCCCGACAGTAATGAGCGTCAACGCGATGTAACTCATGGCATGGAAGCGCGTGAACTTCACCGACTTCCTAGCAGCCTCCTCTGTAGTTTCTATTTCTCACGCTCCCTAAGGGCTTAGAGTGAGCCCTCCTATCTCACTAAACTTTTCGTGCCAGTGACACTAACTCCACTTCACACAAACTTAATTGTCTTCACTAGTGCCTTTTCCTTTTCCAGCCTCCCTTGAAGTAATTGGGTTATTGCATCAGAAGTATTCCTGGTGATGAGAGACTTAAAAGCTAATAGAGACGTGTAACACGGAAGACTCGGAGTCCCCTTAGGAAATTACTGTGCAGTAAGTTGAAAGGGGGAAGATATTAAAGCCAAGATGATGTGAAATGAGATTGAAAAGGAAACACTGTAATTGGGCGAGAGGACAAGAAAGTCATTGGAGGAACTTCTTGATTTTAAAATGTATTCTATTAAAAGGACCCGATTTAGAATGGGTCCTATTCTTAGCTTTTGATGAAAAGGTTGGAGGAAGCAATGAATATTTCAGACTTCGGCATGGGCAGAAATAGCATCATGGATCACTCATTTTAAAGGGGAAAGAAAGGTATGTGTTTCCTTGCCATGAAGGAAATAGTACTGAAAAGGGGGGCACATCTTTCACAAACCGCATCTACTTAAATTCAGGGTCTGGAAAAGCATAAAAACATAAAAGCACTGAGTCACTACGATCATATCCTCTTTTTCACATATGAGACTTTAATGAAGATCTTCTATAACCAACACAATAGACATACAAGATTGACTTCTAAGGTGCAGCCCAAAGCAGCCTATCTGTGCACCCCCCACCCCCAGGCCCTGGCTCAGATCTGCTCTGTGTAGCTTGTTTTCCTGACTCTCAGAGACATCTAGGGCGGGTCCCAGATTGATTTGGTCACTCTCTGATAAGGAAAAATCTTCTTGTTATCTCAAGTCACAAAATCAGTCTTATCTCAGTAATTAGGATGTTGGCTTCCATGAAATAGTCAAAACTCGAACTACATTTATTTTATTTTTTAAAAAGTTTAAACAGAAATGTTCCAAAAAATGCATGTTCTCATTTTCAACAATATTGAAGTATATAATTATTTTTTAAATTATTTTATTGTTGTCCAAGTACAGTTGGGTAAATGCAGACAACTGTACTTGAACTCCAGCTATATTTAGAGTTAAAGGTTTCTTTCTTCCTCTTTTAGCTCAGGACTGCCCGAGGAAAAGGGGGTCTGATTGGATTCTTTAAGATTTCCAGCCTAGCACTGCACCAACGTTCCCCACCCTCCTTTCCGGGTTTGCTAACCACAGTGTCTGTTGGGTCCAGGGGAAAGCAGGGGAGAGGGAGGAGAGGGAAGATGTCAGGAGAGGTTTTACCTGATGGGTATGGAGATGACTGGATCAGGGCTAGGATTAGGGCATAACATTTTGTGACTTCCTTATATAAATTGGGTACCAACCCCTTATCTAAGGTTTGCAAATATTTTCTCTTTTACTGTAGGTTGCCTTTTCATTTTGTTGATTGTGTCTTTTGCTGTTCCAAAGCTTTTTAGTTGGATGTAGTCTCACTTGTTGATCTTCAGATTCTTATAGACTGGAAGGTGGTTGTCAGCTAAGGGTTGCATAACTTTTTTTTTTTTTAAGTAACAGCTTTATTAAGATATAATGTGCATGTAATATTCTTCGGTGAGTTTGTGTATTCATAGAGTTTTGTAATCATCACCACAATTTCAGAACATTTTTGTCAGCCCCCAAAATATGACCCATAGCCATAAGCAGTCACTTTCTACTTTGCCCTGTTAGTCCCTTTAGTCTTAAATATGAACTAATCTGCTTTCTGTCTCTATGTACTTCCCAATCCTGGATATTTTATATAAATGGAATTATATAACGTGAGATCTTTTGTGATTGGCTTCTTAAACTCAGCATAATGTTTTCAATTCATCTGTGTTATAGCACAAATCAGTATTTCTCTCCTTTTTATTGCCAAATAATATTATCTTGCATGGAGAAGTTTCTATTCACATTCTTTGCCCTAAATATTGAATTATCTATCTACTTATAATTGTGTTATAAGAGGTCTTTCTATGTTCTGGATAAAAGTCCTTTATCAGCTATATAATTTGCAAAAAATTTTTCCCACTCCATGGGTTGTCTTTTCACTTTTTTGATGGTGTCCTTTGATGCACAAGAGTTTTTAACTTTTATGACCTTTTTATCTATTTGATGTGAAATTTATCTATTTTTTTCCTTTTGTTGTTTGTGCTTTTGGTGTTGCATCTAAGA
The DNA here is from genome assembly GCA_028533065.1 of Trachops cirrhosus. Classification (NCBI taxonomy): domain Eukaryota; kingdom Metazoa; phylum Chordata; class Mammalia; order Chiroptera; family Phyllostomidae; genus Trachops; species Trachops cirrhosus. The sequence goes on from CM052538.1 coordinate 173,239,799, forward strand.
CTTTGCCTAACCCAAAGTCATATAGGATTAATTCCTATGTTTTCTTTTAAGAATTTAATGGTTTTAGCTCTCCCATTGAGATCTTTGCTGTGCTTTGGAGTTAGTTTTTGTGTATGGTGTGAAGCAGGGGTCCAAATTATTTTTTTGCCCTGAATATTCAGTTGTCCCAGTACTGCTTATGGAAAACATTATTCTTTACTCATTGAATTGTCTTGGTATCCTTGTTTCAAATCAATTGACTATAAATGTAATGGTGTATTTCTCAGTTCTCTTCTGTTGACTTACATGCCTAGTTTATGCCAGTACCTCTATATCTTGATTACTGTAACTTCATAGTAAACTTTCAAACCAAAACTGTCCAACTTTGTTTTTATTTTTCAAGATTGTTTTGCTATCTTGGATCCCTTGAATTTCCATACAAATTTTAGAATCAGCTTGTCAATTTCTGCAAAGAAGCTGGCTGAGATTTTGACAGGAATTGCATTGAATCTGTAGATCAATTTGGGAAATATTGTCATCTGAACAATATTAAAGCTTCTGATTCATGAACATGAGACATCTTTCCATTTATATAGGTCTTCTTTTAATTTCTTTCACAGTGTTTTGTAGTTTTCAGAGTATAAATGTTTCACTCCTTTGTGAGATTTATTCCTAAGTATTCTTTTTTTAAAAATATTTTATTGATTATGCTATTACAGCTGTCCCATTGCCCTCCTCCATCCCCCTCCACACTGCACACCCTCTCCCACCCACACTCCCCACTCTAGTTCATGTCCATGGGTCGTGAGTTCTTTAGCTTCTACATTTCCCATAGTATTCTTGCCCTCCCCCTGTCTATTTTCTACCTACCATCTATGCTACTTATTCTCTGTAACTTTTCCCCTTCTCACCTCCTCCCACTACCCTGTTGCTAACCCTCCATGTGATCTCCATTTCTGTGGTTCTGTTCCTGTTCTAGTCATTTGCTTAGTTTCTTTTTGTTTTAGGTGTGGTTGTTAATAATTGTGAGTTTGCTGTCATTTAACTGTACATGTTT
>CM052538.1:173241334-173253790 GCA_028533065.1 Trachops cirrhosus
TCTGAGCTTCCTGGACTTCCTGGAAGTCTATTTTCTTTGCCAGATTGGGGAAGTTCTCCTCTATTATTTATTCAAATAACTTTTCCACTTGTTGCTCTTCCTCTTCCCCTTCTGGTACCCCTATACTTCGGATGTTGGAACATTTAAAGATGTCCCGGAAGTTCCTAAGCCACTCCTCATTTCTTTTGAATTCTTATTTCTTCATTCTTTTCTGTGTGGTTTTCTTTCTTCCTTCTTGTCCACTCCAATGATGTGAGACCCAGCTTTCATTCCATCACTATTGGTTCCCTGTGTATTTTTCTTCATTTCACTCATTGTAGCCTCATTTTTTCATCTAATTTACAACCAAAATCAACCAATTCTGTGAGCTTCCTGATCACCAGTGCTTTGAACTGTGCATCTGATAGGTTGGCTATCTCTCGGTTGCTTAAAAGGATGAATTCTGGAGCTTTCAATTGTTCTTCTGTTTGAGCCATCTCTCTTTTTTTGTTTTTTGGTCTGGTCGCGCCAGTTATGTATGAGGGGTGGAGCCTTAGCTGTTCACCGGGCGGGGCAACCCAGTCGCTGGGTTGTGACGCCGGATGTGGGGCAGGAGTCCGAGAGGGAACAATGGCGCTTGCTCCACTCTGCCGATTTCAGTGCCTTCTGCCGCTTCCCCCAAGCGAACTGGGCCTTTCTGGTGCTGATTCCCATGTGGGTGGGCTTGTGCACCCCATGGGACTTTCCAACGACCTCTCCTGTGAGGCTGGGAGTCTCTCCCTGTGCCTCAACCCCCACAGGTGTTTTCAATCAGTGCCCTGAGGCTCTGTTTCTGGGCGCTGGGATCCTGGGTTGCATGCAGTGCCTTGCTTTGCAATCACGGCCTCACTGGGTCTGCTGGTTGCCACCCCTCGGCTGGGGTCTGCCAGCCACTGCTTGCACGCCCAGGGTCTGCCCGCTGCAGTCTTGAGTCCGGTGCCAGCTCTCTTTGTGCTGCGCAACCCCTCTCCACCTGGCTGTCCGACTCCGCCCCTCCTACCGGTCTGGATGAACATGTCTATTTTAACTCTTTGGTTGCCTGACTTCCATACAGTTCAATTTTGTGTCAGTTCTGGTTGTTATTCTGTTTCTAAATCGTTGTTGTCCCTATCTTGGTTGTGTGAGGAGGCACAGTGTGTCTACCTATGCCTCCATCTTGGCCGGAAGTCTATTCCTAAGTATTCTTTTTGATGATGTTGTAAATGAAATTGTATTCTTAACTTTATTTTTGGATTTTTCAGAGTAAGTGTGTTGAAATAGAATTCATTTTTCTATATTGATCTTCTATAACTTATGTATTAAGTTTAAGAGTTTGTTAGTTGACTCTTTAGGGTTTTCTATATATAAGTTCATGTCATCTATAAATAGAGATAGTTTTATTTCTTCCTTTTCAATTTGGATGCATTTTGCTTTTTGTTTGTTTTTGCCTAATTGCTCTGCTAGAACCTCGGGTACCATGTTGAATAGAAGTGATAAGATGAGACAACCTTGTTTGATTCCTCATTTTAGGGAACAAGTGTTGAGTATCAAATATTTCACCTTTAAGTAAGATAGTGGTTGATTATTCATAGGTGTCATTTTATAGGTTAAAAACTTTCCTTCTAGTTCTAGTTTATTAAGTGTGTTTATCATGAAGGCTTTTTAAAAATTTATTCAAATTTTATTTTGCATCTTTTGAGATGAACATGTGGTTTTTATCCTTATTCTATTAATATGCTGTATTACATTAATTGATTTTTGGTTATTAAATCAATCTTGCATTCCTAGGATAAATCCTAGTCAGTCATGATGTATAATTCCTTCTTTATGTATAATCCCTTAGGGTTGGTAGAGTTTTCTTGAGGATTTTTGTGTCCATATGAATGAGAGATATTGGTCTGTGACTTTCTTTTGATGTTGGGTAATACTGGCCTCATAGCTTGGGTTGGAAAGTAGTTTCTCCTCTTCTATATTTTGGAAAAGTTTGACAAGGATTGGTATTAATTCTTCCTTAAATGTTTGATAGATAGAATTAGGCAGTGAAGCCATTTGAGCTTGGGCTTTTCTTTGTGAACATATATTTTCTCTCCTCCCCCCCAAATCAATAAATATATCTTCAGGTGAGGTTTAAAAACCAAAAAAAATAAAAATACATATTTACATTTAAGGAGCTCCGCTTCCTCTAGAGTGAAGTACCTACATAATTTATTTATAATTTTCTACATAGATTTCTCATTTATTAATTTATATTTATCAATAATGCATTTATAATAGTAGGACTCCAATTTCATTTCTCCTTCTGTTATATGTAGGTGTTTATAAAGCTGGTTTTTAACCAACTCCTGAGCAAGTTCTTTAGAGTGACTATTTGCTAGCCACAATTTGTGGCTGAGTGAAAACTTGGACTAAATGGCATTTTAACATCCGGGTATACTCACAGCAAGGTTCCTTTGTACTTTATCAACACATTCGCCTTTCATGAAGTACACAATAGATGTGCACTTATTTCACATTTCTGTGGTAGGGAGCCAAGTCCCAGGGCAAGAAGCTTCCTGTGGTTGGGGATGACCATGGCAGGAAGTTGGATTTCTCATGTTCACAAAGGCTACTTTCAGTTTGATTTAGGTGTGCCCTTGGGCTGGTTGTACAGCTGCAATTATAAATTAAGCAGAGTAAACAGACAAATCTCTTGTAGATTATCTGATTAACGTGGACAAGCATGTGTGTTTATATGTGCAGGAAGTGTGGAGAGAGGAGATGGGACGTGGAGAGATGGAGACAGTAAATATTTGCAATAGTTGAGGCTTAGCTCATAATCCGGACGGGAGCCCAGCAGCAACCTAAGGGCAAAACCCTCAGGAAGTCACAGTGGCTTCAGGGGTACGACAGCTTGAAAATCCTTATAGGCACAAAACCAAAAGAGTAGTTTATTTGAAATAGGATGTATCCTGGCCCACTTCCTTGCTTCTTGGTTCTGAAATAAACTAAAGTTGGCCTTTGGCTTTTGGAAGGAAGACCGCCCAGGACTGACTCCCAGGGAAGCTCGTATCCAGTGGGGGAAGGCAGTGCCTTTGCGGCTTCCCAGGGCTCTGACACTAGCCCTGGCTGCTCCTAATGTGCAGTGTGACCTTGGGCAAGTCCTTTAGCCTCTCCGAGCCCCAGCTTCCTTACCTGGAAAATGATACGGGAATGGACTAAGTAAATGATCTCTAGGGTTCCTTCCACGTCTGACCTTTATGTTAGATTTTCTGGCTGGTTGTAGCCCATCTTCTATTATAAAGTGACCCCTGACGAAACATAGAGTATTAATTAGTCTAATATTTTCCTCTTTCTTTTTTTCTCTTCACCCTTGCCTATGCTATTCTTCCCTATATTTATCCAAATGCCAAAATTACTCTTAAACTGGGATAGAAATGAAAAAGACATGCTGCTTCCTCTAAAAGATATGTACCTTTTAGTTTTTAAAAGATTTTATTTATTTATTTTTAGAGAGAGGGAAAGGGAGGGAGAGAAGGAGAAAAACATAGATTCAAAGAAGAAATATCAATTGGTTGCCTCTGGTATGTACCCTGATGGGGCCCAAACCTGCAACCCAGGCACGTATCCTGGCCAGGAATTGAATTGGCAACTCTGCTTTGTGGAACAATGCTCACCCAACTGAGCCACGCTGGTCAGGGGCCCTGTGTGTTTAATAAGGTAGAATGACTGTTTCAATTACTGAAGGAAGACCTCCACAAGCATAGCACAAAAAAGGGTTCTGGGGGGCGTGCCCGACTGTGTTTTCATTCAGGGCATTTTCAGCTCACGAAACATAACTAACAATGAAATAGAAGCAAAGCAAATCCATTTGTACTCATTTGCATTCTCTTCACAGGGTGCTGCCTAATTTTGAAAGTGATGATGAAAAATTACAACGAAGAGCTCCGTTGTTATTCAATTGGTAAACAGCACACTCCAGTTCTTTTCAATACACAGAAGGCTGGGGAGGGGGTCAAATATCATTAGATTGCAAGAGCCTTGTTTGGCAAAAGCTCAGTGAGTTTTTCATCCATGCTGTTCCTGGGCCTCCCAAAACCCACTGAAATACCTTTTCTGCTGAAAGTACTTCACAGAATGTTTTGGGGGCACAGACGGGGGAGAAGGAGAGAGGATTTATGAGGGATCCATCCAGCACTCCATGCCAGAGAAGGCCCAGAGTTCCCCATTTCTCCAGGATGTCAGCAGAGTGTGACCGGAAGCGCACTGGATTTGGGGTCAAAGGCCTGGGTTCCCAACCTGTCTTGTGATTGGAACCTGGGCCTCCTCAGCCCCAGCACAGATCAACGATGAATCCTTGCCTTGTGGGATCATTGGGAAGGCCAAAATTGGATTTGTTCAAGTGCTTTAAAAACAGCAGCAACTCATGCTGGCCATTGTCACAAAGAGGCCACACTGCTTGGAGAGGGAAATGCATTTCAAACAAAACAAGGATTGCTGAGAGGGGGTGTTATGTGGGGATAGTGAGGGTTTTGGGGGTTTGTATCCCAGCCTTTGTCTTCCTGTAGAGACAGATGTGGAGGCTGTGAGAGAGGGCCCGCAGGGATGCTGGGGGTGGGGGGCAGTGATCAGAGGAACCAGCATTGGAAACTCAGGCTGCTGAGGAGTTATTTGAGGACCTCGTGATGCTCCAGGGAAGGGGTAGCGCCCTTGGTGTCTCAGGGAACAGCTGCAGCCTTCCTGCTGAGGACTAGTCACCCCTCTTTTCCAGATAGAACACGTGTTCAACTTAGATGGACAACTACATCTTCTGTTTCTGAGGGTTCAAATAAACATCACAAAGATGTACAGTCAAAGGTCTAGGAGTTGTTATTCCTTTCGGTTCACTCATTTCCTTCTACTGCCCAAAGTTCTTGTCCTTAGCCTTCCGGACAGTCCAAGTGCTCCCAGTTTCAGGGCCCCCCTCTCCCTCCTGTGTCAGGTCCTTCGTGCGACTTTCCACGTACACCCCTCCCTGCACCACTGCCATCCCCAACCCTCCCTCTCTCGCAGTCCTCCACCCCTCCTAGAGATCTTTATTCCTTCCTACAAAATGAACAAGTCCCGACCCTGTATTCTCGTGTGTTGCAAACTCTGCCACGTGAATTTCCATAAGACAGATGCTAATGAGTCTTTGCTGCCTCTACATGGTGTGTGTGGTCGGGAGGAGCAGCAGAGGGGCAAAGTGGGTATGGAAGGAAAACGTAGTTGTGGAATGTGGCGTGGTTTTCTGATCCAGTTCAGGTTAGGTGCCCCACTGGCCCAAATTGGGTTGAGTTTCCTCCTAAATTAACCAGATGAGACAAAGCATGAAAAATTCTGCATCTATGTGTGCTTGTGTGTGTGAGACAGAGAGAGAACAGTCTTAATATCATTCTATTTTTAAGTGGTTTAATTTTAAAATTTAATTAAAATTTTTTCAACTGGGAGCATGAATAGATGATTAAGAACCATTCAGAACAAACTAAAGTAAATGATAATTACCGTAGACATGGAGTGGTCTTGGGCGCCATAGTGAATAGCGAAGACTGTACTACCAAATCCATAATGAGCAGCTCAGGTATCTGACTGAAACTTGTTTAGCTTGACCTAAATGAAGTTTATGAATCAACACATTTTCACCTACATATCATTGAAGATGGAGTAAACCAAGCACATTACAATGTCAAATTCTTTAATGGCTTTAGTCCAATCTGAAGTGAAAATGGGGTTGACTTTAGTCTCTAGGGGTTCAGGTTTATCTTTCAAACACATAAAAATGCATCATTTTGTGTGTCTGCCTCTTCTTGAGCCTGAACACATTGTCATGGTCCATGTTTTCTTTTATTAAAGTGATTCTGGAAGAAACTTTAAAGAAGCTTCAACCAATGTTTGTTTGCTTTCCATCGCATTTTTCTAACCCAGATATCTTTTTTGTTAGCCACAAGAATTTGAAGACTCATTGAAAATTTGCATAATTCATTTAAAATTTTTAAAAATTTATTGAGAGAGTGAGTGAGACAGAAACATCAATTTGTTGTTCCACTTATTTATGCATTCATTGGTTGATTTTTGCGTATGCCCTGACTGGGGTTTGAACTTACAACCTTGGCATATTGGGATGATGTTCTAACCAACTGAGCTACCCAGCCAGGGCTGCGTAATTGATTTTTAAATGTCACTGCAATAAATTGTTCTTCCTTGATCAGTTTTAGCACACAAGAGATATAACATTTTGGACTTATTTGCATCTCTACAATTATAAAACCCAGTTTTAAAATAGGCATTTAAGTACATCCTGCATTTTTAAAATTGCCCACAGCTTACTTGTTATGTTTTTGGAAGCACCATCGTCTCTTTTATGAGATTGTACCTAAGGGATACATTCAACTAGCGTAAGCATATGCTCACGAACACACATGGGCAACGATCAGGAGAAGCTGCCCGGACTGCAGCCTTTGCCATGGCCACGCACACTACAGTCACACCACAGTTGCTTAGGTCCCCTTACCTCAGAGGGTCTGCATTAGTCAGGGTCCTTCAGGGACACAGAACCAATAGGACGTGTAAAGATACACAGAAAGAGATACTCTCCTAGGAATTGGCTCAGGTGATCATGGAAGCTGAGAAGGCCTATAGTCCATCTGCAATCTAAGGCCCAGGAAAACCTGCATTGTAGTTGCAGCCCAAACCTGAAGGTCCAAGAACCAGGGGAACTGATAGTCTAAGTCCCCATTCGAGCTGGAAGGCCTGAGAACCAGGGCTGCTGATGTCTGAGAACAGAAGATGGATACCCTGAACAAGCAGAGAGCAAACTCGCCCTTTCTCCACCTTTTCCTTCTACTCAGGTCCTCAGTGACTTGGATGATGTCCACCTGCATTGGTGAGGGCCATCTTCTCTATTCAGTTGGCCAATGCAAGTGCCAATCTCTCCTGGAAACACCCTCAAAGAGACAGCCAGAAATAGTGTGTTACCAGCCATCTGGGCATCCCTTAGCCCAGTAAGTTGACGCACAAAATGAACCATTGCAGGGTCTGCCTTGGCCTTCTCGGAGGGCACCAGTGTTCTCAGTTTGCTCACTGGTCAAAATAATTTATGAACTGGGAAAAGACCAGGGGTTTGCATGCTGGCCTTTCTAGAGAAAGTTGACAGCTCTCTGCCAGCACCTATCTGTATGCGATCTCTGCTGAGAAAAGGTCCTCATTAAAAATTTTCAGGCAAAGAATTAAACTGTTCTTTGTCTTTGTGGAGAAAATGTAAGAACTTGTGGCAAAGGTAAATGCATGAACTGATTGCTGATTTTATCATTGACCTTGATGATAAGAAGTGACTCACAGAGTTGCCTTCAGCAGCAGAAAATCTTTTCAGGACTGAATGCTCTCATTCAACAGGAAGACAAAAACAAATATTTTTAATTGTGCTTTATTTGATCACAAATAAACGGAAGCTTGAGAGTTGGATAAAGGCAGTTAATGGTGAGGACTGTGAGTTACTGAAGACTTGCAAATTCTTCGGACTGTAAGATGCACCTGGATTTTAGAGGAAAAAAATTTGAAGCAAAAAATGTGGTAAAATATTTAATAACATAAATAACATAGGCTGCCACCTCCCCCCCACCCCAGCGAGCCAGGTAAGCTACATTAAGACTATAAGACGCACCCCCATTTCCCTCCCAAATTTGGGGGGAAAAGTGTGTTTTATAGTCCAAAAAATATGGTACTTACCTGCATTATGGTAAATTAAGAACATTGGTAGTCATTTGTTATCATGGAAAACTGCTTAATAAATATTCTCTGATAGAGTCCGACAGAGGTTCCTTATAGGTGTGTCCAACCCTCAGCCCAGGATGGCTATGAATGTGGCCCAACACAAAACTGTAAACTTACTTAAAACATTATGAGATTTTCTTGTGATTATGTGCTACACTGTATTTAATGTAGCCCAAGACAACTCTTCTTCCAGTGTGGCCCAGAAACACCAAAAGGTTGGACACCCAGAACACCACGTGGCATGAGCTACTTGACCTCTGGCCTGCCCAGGCAGCCCTGGTTTTCACTGATCACTTCTGTTTCTCTGCTGCTTCCTCTCTCTTTTGCAGACTCGGGTAAGCAGGTCACACGAGGATCACTTCCTCTTTGTGATGTAATGAAAGGAGTCCTTATTGACCCAGGAGACGCTGTCTTTGCAAAGTGCTCTTTAAACTTTTTGGCCCAATTCCCAGTGTATAGAGTAGATACTTAATGTTTGCTGTTGAACGCTGTTCAGCTGCTGTTTTGTGGGCTTCCCCGCTCGGGGTATGTGGGCTCTCATTAGAGTTGTCCCCGCTCGGGGTATGTGGGCTCTCATTAGAGTTGTGAAGTGTTCTTTTCAATGTGGCATTCTCTTTGACTTTGCTGGTTTTGAGTGCCTGGTATTTTTGGTCTTTGGCATGCTCTTTTTCCTGGGTTTCCAATAAGTGGCCTTTTAAATAGTCTCTAGGCTTCCTGTGGGTTTGTTGGCTTATTGTTTTTTTAAAATCTTCTCTTGAAACTCTTCTTTTACATTTTCCCCCTAATTAGTGTCCATATAGTGTCAGATTTCTCTTTCCTAACACTGAACATCTATGCAATAAATATCCTTGGTTTTCTCTCTTCCTATGGGTAGTAGGAGAGGGATAGAGTTGGGGTTGAAAGGCAAGAACTAATGTGTTTGACTTTGCTTGCAATTTTAATTAATCCTCGCAAATGTATATACCCAAGATCACGTATAATAACAGCCAATATTCATGGAGCACTTACCACTTTACTAAAGACCCAGGTTTTGCTAAGTGATTTGTGTGTACTACCTCATTTTGTTCTCATGACAATTCTATGGGGTAGGTTATATTATTCCCACCACTTCAAATGTGAGGGAGCTGAGGCTAAGAGAGGTCAAGTGACTGGCCCAGGATCCCACAGCTCTAAGTGGCAGAAGTGGGCACCACACTGAGCCAAAGCTTCTGCAGCTGTGCACATGAACATCCCGCCAACAGGTGCTACGGCCAGGTCTGCAGCCAGGCCCGCCTTCCTCCGTCCACCACCGCACGCCTGCCGCCCTCCCCATCACGTTATTAAATTCCACTCCAGAGCGTGTAATTTAATAGTCCTGTGATTACTGGCCCATGGTGAGAAGGTAATATCCCTACATTGCCTCTAAAGATGTTTAAAGCCATGATATGGCTGAACAACTGCAGGCGTAATTGGGTATTAAAAATAATAGTCAGTTGACCTGGTTTACACTGAATTTTGAATAATTTGCAACAAGTTAGATGACATTAAGGAGTTATTTCTGTACAGGATGCAAAAGATTCACCAGGGCTCTTTTAGCCTGACCACATTCCCATTGGCCCACATTTGTGAAATAGAAAAATTGAGCTTATTAAGGACTCCACTTCATTCGCTCATGAACCCATTCACTCCTGCATTTGTTAATTCATCCATTCAACACATATCACATTAAGTTCCAACAATGTGCCAGGCACTGTTCTAGGTAATGTGGTTATAAACTGAACAAGACAGACGAAGCCCCTGTCCTCTTGAAATGTATTCTAAGGGTGGTGAGAGCCATTGGAAGGTTCAGGCAGGGCTCACGAATTGTTCTGAAGTTGTAAACGGATCGCTCTGGCTGCTGCAGGGCAAGAGTGAGGGAGGTAACTGATGTTCTGGGTGAGAAATCATGGCGGCTTGGATGATCAAGAGCGCCAGAGGTGGGCAGGATGAGAGGAGACTGAGGTCAGGACACATTTTGAAGGCACAGCTAATGGGATTTTGCCAACAGGTGAGTTGTGGGGAGTGAAAGAGAGAGAGAGACTTGAAGATGGCTTCCAGTGTGGGGGCTGGGCAGTTGGGTGAGTGGTAATACTAGTTACTGTGTAGGGGAGCCCCGGGGGAGCAGCAGGGTTCGAAAGGAGTTCCCTGTCGACTACTCTAAGTAGGGCCGGTCCCTCAGGAACTGTCCGGGTGCATGTCAAGGAGATGGAAAATGTGCGGGTCTGGAGCTCAGGGCAAAAGTCAGGCCCACCCTGTGGTTGACCTCCCCTCTCTCCCCAGGTCATTCAGAGATAGACAAACTGGCAGCAGAGCTAAGGTTTCCTGCTTCTCCTACTGGGCGGTGGTTGGCCCAACCGCACAGGGACCTGGAGGAAACACATGCAGCATCCCTGACCTGCTCTCTCTTGAGGCACTGATCCCCCCTCACCCCCCCACCAACATTTCCACAAAAATTCCCACAGAAGACATGGCTCCCAGGGCTCTGGGAGGGAGACCCAAGGGCCAGCTGGAAGAGATTTTAATCAACTGACAATGTGCTACACTACCTCCCCGCCCAACCCCTGCCTAAATCTGTAGGATACTACTACGACTAATGGTAAATACTTTATAATGCCCACAGGAACTGGGCACTGTTCTAAGCTCCGTAGTACCATCTCGTTAATCCTCACAACCGTCCCCATGGAAGGCATTCTTCTTATTCCCTGTTTTACAGCCCTCACACTGAGGCACAGAGAGGGCATGGGACATGTGACCACCAGGCTGGCTTGGCCTGCCCTCCGTCCTGCTGATCCCCATGAGGACCCCCTTCCTCGCCCCTGCAGCTCACCTCACTCCCTCACCTTCCTTGCTGCAGCCTGGCCAAGGGTAATGGGCTTTCTGCTTAGTGCTTAGGCCTAACTCTCCTCCTTTCACCCTGCAGAGCGGATGAAGCCCAGCCCGGCCCCCCACTGTGGGGTCTTTGGTCACATCCTGGTTCAGGTAGGGTGAGACCCACTTCTCTGCTGGACATCTGAAGCACCAGGAGCAGTTGCCAGTTTATCGTGTCTGAGGAAGTCCCAAATCACAAATGGAAGTCCCCCCATTTCTTCCACTGCTCAGAGCACGTTGCCTGGGTGGGTCTGTGTGAAAGCTCCCCACCTGACCCTCTTGTTTCTGCTAGATCACATCTCCTCTTGGGTCTTTAGTATCATTTAAACAATTTTTTTCATATATCCTTGTGTACTTTTTGTTAAGCTTATCGCCAGGTATTATATTTTTTTGTTGTTGTAACTTAAGTTAAAATTTTTTAAAAATATATTTTATTGATATTACTAATACAGTTGTCCCATTTCCCCCCTTTATTCCCCTCTGCCCTGCACACCCCCACCTGTATTCCATGCCCCCCACCTTAGTTCATGTCCATGGGTTGTACATATAAGTTCTTTGGCTTCTACATTTCTTATACTATTCTTAACCTCCACCTGTCTATTTTCTACCTACCATTTATGCTTCTTTTTCTCTGTACCTTTCCCCCCATTCTCCCCCCTACACCTCCCCACTGATAACCCTCCATGTGAGCTCCATTTCTGTGATTCTGTTCCTGTTCTAGTTGTTTGCTTAGCTTGTTTTTGTTTTTTTTTTAGGTTCAGTTATGATAGTTGTGAGTTTGTTGTTATTTTACTGTTCATATTTTTTATCTTATTTTTCTTATTTTAGGTAAGTCCCTTTAACATTTCCTATAATAAGGGCTTGGTTATAGGGAGCCATTCTGCGTGGTGTGGGAATGTAGCTCAGCCTCCTTTGGACAACAAGTTGGGAGTGAGTCGGCACACAGGACCCACACCCATGGACAGGTTTTCCCATGGGGAATCTGGCCTGCATTATACCTAGGCTGCTATGAGGTTTGCTTTTGCTAAAACTCCCTCACCCTGAATTGAGGCAGCAAGGGCTTACTGCAACTTCGTAAAATCTGAGCTAAACCTCCCAAGTATGGATTGTAACCAGTCTAACCACTTTTCCCTATTGCAAATATCCCTATTCTTTGATGTAATTAGCAACATCCTCTCCTCTGTTATCTGTAAAAGGTAACCACCTAAAGCAAACCTGTGCATTGTAAATGAGGACCATCCTCGATGTAATGTACCCAGAAAAACAATAAAAGCCTGTCCAGGCAGGGGTCGGGGCGCTCTCTCTCACTTAGAGAGCCGCAGTGCCACCCCTTTTCTCCACAAGATTTCTGTAGTCTGTGTGTATTTGTTTATTGCAGCCACAACACACATGGATCCAGGTGGCCAGGATCTGCGTCAGTTGGTGATGATGAACTCCTTTAACTTGACCTTCTTTGGGAAGCACTTTATCTGCCTTTCTATTCTAAATGAAAGCTTTGCTGGATGGACTGATCTTGGGATGTAGGTCCTTGCCTTTACTGACTTTGAATACTTCTTTCCAGCCCCTTTTTGCCTGCAAGATTTCTTTTGAGAAATCAGCTGATAGCCTTATGGGAACTCCTTTGTAGGTAACTCCTACAAAGTTCTCCTTATCTCTTGCTGCTTTTAAGATTCTGTCCTTATCTTTAATCTTGGGTAATGTAATTATGATGTGCCTTGGTGTGTGCTTCCTTGGGTCCAACTTCTTTGGGACTCTCTGAGCTTCCTGAATTTCTTGGAAGTATATTTCCTTTGCCAGATTGGGGAAGTT
>CM052538.1:173253890-173272021 GCA_028533065.1 Trachops cirrhosus
ATGTGCCTTGGTGTGTGCTTCCTTGGGTCCAACTTCTTTGGGACTCTCTGAGCTTCCTGAATTTCTTGGAAGTATATTTCCTTTGCCAGATTGGGGAAGTTCTCCTTCGTTATTTGTTCAAATAAGTTTTCAATTTCTTACTTTTCCTCTTCTCCCTCTGGCACTCCTATGATTCAGATGCTGGAATGCTTACAGTTGTCTCAGAGTTTCCTAAGCCTCTCCTCATTTTTTTGAATTCTTGTTTCTTCATTCTGTTCTGGCTGAATGTTTATTTCTTTCTTCTGGTCCAAACTGTTGATTTGAGTCCCTGTTTCCTTCCTTTCACTGTTGATTCCCTGTACAATTTCCTTTATTTCACTTTTCATAGCCTTCACTTTTTCTTCTATTTTGCAACCATACTCAACTAGTTCTGTGAGCATCCCGATTACCAGTGTTTTGAACTCTGCATCTGATAGATTGGCTATCTCTTCATTGCTTAGTTGTATTTTTTCTGGAGGTTTGACCTGTTGTTTCACTTGGGCCATATTTTTTTTTGTCTCGGAGTGCCTGTTACATAGTAAGATGTAGAGCCTCAGGTATTCCCAGGGCAGGGATCCCTTGTTGCTGTGCTGTGACACTGTATGTGGGGGAGGGATCTGAGAAAGAACACTGCCACTTGCTCAGCTCTCAGTCAGCTTTCAGTCACTTCCCTCGCTACCCACAAGCAAAGTGGGGCCTTCTGGTGCTGATTCCCAGGTGGGTGGATTTGTGTACATTCTAGGATTCTGTGGGTCTGTCAAATGAACATTCCTGTGAGGCTGGGAGTTTCTCCTGCCACTGCAACCCCCACAGGTTTTTTTCAGTCAGAGGTTTTGAGGATTTATTTCCCCACACTGGAACCCTGGGTTTTGAGGTCTGTCTTGCTCCCCAGATTTTCCCTCCCAGTTTATCTGCGTGCAATGTGGGACCACCCACTGTGCTAGCCGCTGCCTTGCCCACCTGCCCTCCTGTCGCTGCCTCACTGCAAGTCCTCTACACCCCAGCTGCCCATCTCCACCCCTCCTACCAGTCTGGGTGACTGTTTCTTTAACTCCTTGGTCTTTAACTCCATACAGTTTGATTTTCTGCAGTTCTGGTTGTTTTTTGTTTTTAAATTTGTTGTTGTCCTTCTTTTGGTTGTGCGAGGAGACACAGTGTATCTACCTACACCTCTATTTGGCCAGAAGACTTGAAAAAAATTTTTCCCCACTATATCTACTAACTAGTTACTGTTTACATATGTGTGTGTGTGCGCATGTGTAAAAACTACTGCCTTTGTATATTTATTTTATATTCCTTTAGGGTACTGAACTCTTACTGTTAGCAGTGAATTTTCAGTTGATTTTCTTTAGTTTTACAGATATAGAGTAGTATCTCCAAATCATGATAATGATTTCTAGCTTCTGTTTAATTTTTTTATGCTTCAATTTCTCACTCTGTTCTTACTGTGTTGGCTAGTACCTCCAGTATATTAGCTAATGGTAGTGGTAGCATACTTGCTTCTTCTTAAAAAAGCAAGAATGCTATCAGCACCATTAACTCTTCTCGAGTCACAAAGTAGATGTATCTTGTTAAGAAGTATTCATATATTCTTACTTTGCTGTGTGTTTGGATCAAATAGGTTTATTAATTTTGTTAAATGCCATTTCAGCATCTCACAATTATGTAATTTTCTCTTTAGAGCTATTAATATGGTAAGTTATTCATCGTTTTCATAATAATGAATCATCTGGGCATTCCCCGAATAACCTCCACCTGACCATGATGTGTTACTTTTAAATGAGCCGTTAATTGAGAACTGACATCCGTATATAATACTGATCTATATTTGGTTTGTATTGTACAAGCTTTGACAGATTTCATTATCCTTACTTTACTGGTTTTATTAAAAAACATTGAACATTTCCCTTCTTTTGCCAAGCTCTGAAATGGTTTGCATTAGAATCTGTTCTTTGAGGGTTTGGTAGAATTCCTCTGTGGAACTCCCTGATGCCATCTTGGGATCTCTCTCTCCTTTTCCTGTAACAGAGGCCAGAAATTTTCTCTTTCTTCTGGGTTGGCTTTAGGAAGTTATATTTTCCTAGAGAACTGTCCATTTCATTTGCATTTGGATGCTGTAATTTTCTTTCTTCTGCATCTGCGGTTATTGCCCTCTTACCATTTATCATTCTGGGTCTGTACACTTGTGCCTTTCTCTTCCGGTTGGGCTAGCTACTGGTGTGTTGGGAGCTGGTCCCCAGGGGAGTGGATGCTGAGGTCATGGTGAACGCACAAGGTATTTATTGGGAAATGCTGCTGGAATCAACATCTGTGGAAGGGAGGGGAGGGGAGGGGAGGGGGGCAGGCGTGGGCAGAGGGAGACGTTGCCCTGTGCCGCTGGTCCAACAACCGCCCCTGGTGACTTGGTGGGCAACTCTGGAGATAGAATAGCCACTCGGTATTGTCCCTCACTGGGCTGGATGGTCAAGCCTCTAGTCCCACTCCCAACAGTGAGTGGGTATGGCCCACTCCAGAAGGGCTGTGACCTTGAGTGAGGGGGCTCTCTGCAGCTGCGGCAATCCCAGAGCTGCGGACAGCTAAGGGCTTTCTGCTGACGGGGCTCCCAGCAGCTGGGGCGAGCCTTCCGCAGCAGGGGGAGCTGGGGTGGCACTTCTCACTGTCCCCCCACACTCTCACTGACCCCCACACTCTCACTGTCCCCCCACAAGGCTTATCAATTTTTTACCTCTTGAAGATTCTACTTTTTGACTTATTTATTGCCCCTGCTGGTTTTTTCTAGCATTTTAATTTCTGCTTTTATCTATAATAATTTCTTCTGTTTTCTTTCAGTTTATTTTGTTGCCATTTCCTAACTTTTTGAGCCAGATGCCTAATTCAGATGTTCTTTTTTTTTTTTTTTTACATCTGTGTTTATTTTTACAGGTAAATATTTTCCTTTGGGTACTTTAGCTGTATTCTGTAGGTTCCGACACATCTTTGTTATTTTTTTCTCCTCTCTAGGAAGTCCACCATTTCCATTTGTATTTACTTTTAGATGTCAGAGTTGTTTAAGAGCATTAAAAGTTTGCAAATAGAAGGAACTTTTGTTTTCTGATTTTGTTAATTTCTCACTTTATTGCCTTTGACCAGAAAATGTTGTGTGCACTATTTCTACTATTTAGAATTTATTGAGGTTTTCTTTATGGATTTAATGTACAGTCAATTTTTGTGAAAGTTCCATATGCACTTGAAAAGAAAGTGTATTTTTAATTTTTCAGGTGTGCAGTTTGATGTATATCAGTTCATATATACTTTATTAATTACTTAAGTCTGTATCTTACGTAGTCTTTGTCCCACTGAACGTGTTTTGGCCTGAATCCTACCTGACCTTGTGTCTGAGCTGTGACCTCTGCTGCGTGTGCGTGTCTGCCGAGTCTGTCTTTGCGCAGACTTCCCTTCCCAACCCTGCTGTAGAACATTTCTTTCAGGTGTACATTTTGTGTGCTGCATAGATGCAGTTTTTGCTTTGTAATCCAATCTGAAAATCCTTGTATGTTAATAGGCAAGTTAAGCCATTTATTGATATGACAGATACATTTGGTTTCAGTTCTGTTGTTTTAATTTGTATATTGTCTTCTGTATTTAGGAACATTTTTTTGAGTGTGTGGTCTTTTTTCTTTGCATTGGTATTCTGGGCAGTACTTCTAATATTTAGAAAGTATCTATTTTTTATTTTGTTAATAAATAATAATTTATAATGGAATTTCATTTAATGCCCTTAGTCCTTGGCTTCTTTAGAAAATATCTATCAATTCCTTAATACGAGAAGTATAGATTTACATACTTCCCCTCCTCTTCCTTTTCTCCATCACCGGATTTTTTGTGAAGCATTTGTGAAGCATCTTTTGTGAAGCAGGCTCAGGAAGGCATACTTCCTGAGCATTTTTTTTGAACCATTGTCTATACTTATACTTTGAGTACTTGTTAACTTATGTTTTAAATTATATCTCTGGCTTTCATTTTTACAGATGAGACCATCTGTGAAATTATTCTACTTCCTAACGTCTTTCCCCCTTTCTCTCCCATTTTTTATTGTGTAATTTTTTACACTGTCAAGAATGATATTTTCCCTGACATACAGTGTGCCATTTCAATATGCACGATCAAGGGAAGATCTCTTCAACTTGATGTTTAAATTTTTTTTGTTTTATCGCCTTGGTTTTCTTCCTTCTTCTAATTAAAGGTATATTGGGTTTCTTTGATCTGTTCTCTTAGCCTATCACTGTTTTCTCTACACATTTTAAGTTATTCCTCTGTTGACATTTCATGTCAGTCTTTGTTTCTGTTGTCTGGGTCTCCTGTGATGTGTTCCTGCAATACCTATGTTCCCTGTGCCCCTTCCCAATCTTGCTTTCCCTCCCTTTGATACTTCCTGAGTTTCACTAGTTCAACTGCTAGCTCCTCCTGAGGTTTGCCGTCTCTTCTTTGATATCTTTAGTTTGCACTTTGTGGATTTTCCTTTGTAGAAGAAATTACTTCATCAGTTATTTGACCTCTTAACAAAATATATGTTCACCATTTCCATCCATTTCGTGGAACATTTTTCTGATAGCAGTTTTATCTTTTGGCAAGTTTACTGCTCTTTTCTACCTTTTTCCCCTCTTGGTATTTTTGTATAAATAGTGTGTCAGTTTCTTTACGATTGCTCACCTTTGAGTGAGATGCATTTTTGCAGAAGCTATTTGCAAGAGATTCCTTTGGGGTAGGGAAGCAAGTAACTTTTAAGTCTTCATAATTCAAAGGGTCTGTCTCATCTGCTGCCTCAGAGATTGCTTGCTGTAAACAAGGCTCAGCTGGTGATTCCTTGTAGTCCGTCCCCACTGCTTCTCCCACGCAAGCAGGATCCAGGGGGTCACCTGCCGCGGGCCTTACTTATCTCAGCTTCCACACGTGTGCTGTAAGTCAAAGATCGAGTTTTGCGCTGTGGGCGAGCCCATCATTTTCAGGAAAAGTGTTTTATGGCAGTTTCACAGATACCATAGAACCCACTGGCAATCCTCCATAAGGCTATAAATTATATTTGTCTCCTAGTGTACCTGAAATAGAATTTGTAGATTTTATTTTTCTTTATTGCTTCTGCAAAATTTTCAGGAGAAGGGAAAAGATACTGATTTGTGTAACTTTGGTTATATCAGAAGGTCTGAAGAATGGTCTTCTTAAAATGAAAACCAGTTATCCTCATCATAAAATGCTTCGGCGGCTCCACACTTCATACACAGTAAGTCCAAATTCCTTTGTGCTGATCAGTGTGTGCAGTGGTCGAGTCTGTTTCGATCTCCATTCTCACCTTAAGTCTCTCTTACACACTGAGCTCCAGCCACGTGGATTTGGGGGTGGGGACACTCTTGGGACATGCCGAGTTCTTGCTCACCAAAGGGTCCTTGTCCATAAAACATGACCTTTGCCCTGCCTGCTCTGGCCTCAGCATTCTTTACATTATTAGCTCCTCGTTTTATAGGTTTGAGCTTAAATAACACATTTTCAGAGATGCCTTCCCTGACTGCTCTGTTCCAGCCCCTTGTTTGTGAAGGGGAGCAGAACACACCACCCCCGAATATGCCACTTTGGTATATTGATTATTTTGAGCTGGAGGCACTGGAACAGCAACAAATGCGGGGACAGCCTTTCTCTGAACTCCCTCGTCTGCCTAAAGACAGATCCTCCAAAAGGAACTCACTTGTCATTAAGTCCCCTCCCCAGAGTTTCATCAACCAGGGAAGAGTGACTCTTATCACAGGAGAGAAAACTAGGAATTGGCACCACACCTGGATGCCCAGTCAGAAACTGTCATACCGCCCATCTATTCTTCTCAGAGCCCATCCATCTTTCCTAAACACCACTTCCTCTCCCCTGAGAGACCTGCATTCCGCTCCCCTTTCCCAGTTAAGGTGGTTTTAATGTTCAGCTAAGGCTGAGATCTAGTGCTCCAGAGATTTTCAGAGCTGAATTCCAGAAAGTCTAGGTTGGGCCGGTGTAGGAAGGCAGGCTTCCTGGGAGATGAGGCTCTTCCTTCCGGGCACAGCGGACTGCAGGGAAGCCTGACCCTCAGAGATGCAGCCAGCCCTTCTTCAAGCAATGCCGTGTGAGCTCCCTGCCCTCAAACAGATTCCAGCTAAGGCAGGGAGGAGGGAGGCTTGGTATAAATGAAATGTGATGAATAACCCAGAGCTTACGAAACTAAGCCCCACCTTATGGGAAGAGGAAGAAACTGTGAAAATAGATTTGTCACAGGCAACTAGTTATGTTCAGGTTGGCAATAACCTACTATAAAAGCTCTTATTGAAGGAGGCCAGAGCCAGCCCAGGGCCACACTTAAAGAGGTTACACTTCTAAATTAATACAACACGTTAAAGTACACACACACACACACACACACACACACACACACTCTCAAGGCAGAAATGTAGATCTGTTAGGGAGAATGTCTACCTAAAATAACTCAATCTTTCTCCCAAACAGTCTCTTATTTTTCCCCCTTTGGTTTTAAATTATTCTTCTTTCACACTGTTTCTTCCTATCAGTTCCTTTCTTTGGTCTTATATGAACTCTCACTCATTCTTTTCGAAAGGAATAAGACTAATGGCCCTGTCTTTCTGAAGTCTCCCCAGAGCCAGCAGAATGCCAAGAGCCTGGCCAATTAGCCCAGGTTGGGGCTCTCGAAAAGGTGGGGAATCCGAACTGGAGGCGGGGGGGAAATAAAAGGAAAAGAGAGTTCTTAATGGGCCCCCATATGCCACGCTCTTCTTCTAATCAAACTGCGGTGAAATCCAAAGCCATCTGCGGGCAGAGTGGAGTCCGTCGGGTTCAGTGGGTGAGTGGCAGCCAGAGCCCTCTGCTCTGACTCCCCAGTCTCAGCGGCCCTCGAGGCCCTCGCAGGGTTGCGAGTAGACTGGGGGAAATGGGGAGTGGCCTGGCTTGTTCTAGAATAATCCTCCGTCTTCTATGACACCTTTAGACCTACTTCAGTTCTATTCGCATTTTAGATATTTTTTTAGAGATGAGGATTAGAACTACACACTTGTAGCAGAGGCTGCTGTTTATTGCCCGTATATTAATCTCTCCTTCTTTATCAATTCAGCCAATATTTCTTAACTAGGCAAATTATTACCTAGAATAAAAGCCCCTCTGCAGCTTATTGGGGTCTCATGGTGAAGTTTTGAAAATAAGCGATAAACGGAAAGGTTATGTGAGGTTATGTGGGAAGGTTTTGATGATCTCCATTTGCTATTTCATCAGTTTCTATATTTATCTTTATTTTCTTCCTTTGCCTTTGAGATTATTTTGCTAAACTTTTTCTAAACATTTATCTTATTTTCTAACTATAGCTCAATAATATCCAGTCTTTTATCTTTTCATATATATAAGGCTGTAAATATCCCTGTGATTTCTAGTTTACCTTATCTCTTAAGTTTTTATACGTAGTAGTATTTTAGGACTATTCAGCTTTAAATAGTTCTTGTTTTCTTTATGATGAGAAACAGTACAGCGTTTTGATTACAAGCATGGAATCTGGGGCTTTACTGGTTGAATCCGGCCCTGCCAGCTGCGTGAGCTTGGATAAATCACTAAAACTCCCTGGGCACATTGATTCATTTGTTTGTAGAAATGGGAGGAAGTAATAATAATGTCTCTCTCAGGTGGATTTTTGTGCAGATTAAACAGAGCCTGGCACACAGTAAGAACAATGTAAGTGTAAGCTGTTATGTGTTAGCTATTATTTCATCCTCAATTCATTCGTCATTATTTCTTAATTTCAAACATGTTTTAATGCTGGTTATACTTTACAATTTATTTCTAGGTTTACTACATTGTGATCAGAGAACATTATCTATATGATTTCAATTACTATGTGACCCAGTACATTGTCAATGCGGGAAACACTTGAGAAGAAAAATGTATCCTGCTGTATTAAGTGTAACATTATACTTTATTGTTATACTTTATTATTGTAACCGTCAATAATCTCCTGGGGAAATGGAAACCATCCCTAGTATTTCAAGCAGAGAGAATTTAATACAGGAAATTGGCTACAAATTTGATACAAGGGCTAAAAAAGCAAACATTTAAAAAGAAGGGGGAGCTTAGTAACTGTGGAAAGCAATTAGCATCTCCCTTCCCGCAGGAGAAAAAGCTAAAATGGCTTTATCCAAGAACCCCAGATCCCTGGACATCGGAGGGTGCCAGAGCCCCCACTACTGCCACTAGAACCATGACTGTTGCTCTGTGCAAACTGGGAGCCTGCTCAGTGACAGGTGATGTAAGGGTCCAGCAACCTGAAGTCACATGGATTACCACTGCTGCTGCTGGAATCGCCGTTAGACACAGGAAAGCAAAAGGGCTTCTCTTTTCCTTCTGCCTTATCATCTCTGACCAGTGCCTCCTCTTGGCACAATATGAACTGAAGCCAACAGACAACGGAATCTGGAAATGCATTTTGTAAGATTAAAGCCTATTTAGAAAAACGTAGCGCTCAGAATGTCTGGAATGAAGCAAGAATGGAAGTTAGGTGACCGACCAACTTAAATGCCTTCAAATCTTCTATATATTTTTTATTGTTTATTTTTATCAATTATTGAGATAGTGGATCAGTATATTCCTCCTTATAGTTCTGTCAAATTTTTCCTTAATTATTTAGAGAATGAAGTACTGGATATATATATATTTAATATTTTAGATCTTTCTGGTAAACTGAATACTTTTTAAAAATTATGAAGTGAGCCCTGGCAGTGTGGCTCAGTTGGTTGAAACGTCATTCTATATGCCAAAAGTTTGCATATAGAGATCCATTCCTGGGCAGGTCACGTGTCTAGGTCATGAGTTCCAATCCTGGTCGGGGCATGTGCTAGAGGCTATTGATGTTTCTCACGTCTCTCTCTCTCTCTCTCTCTGCCCTCTTCCTCTCTCTAAAAAAAAAAAATCAGTAAAACATATCCTCAGGTGAAGATTAAAAAAAATCAGAAAGTGACCCTCTTTATCTCAAGCAAGACTTTTGTATTAAAATCCGCAAATGTGATATTAGAGTTTTTCTTTGATCTGGTTCCCTAAGAACAGAATAGAGATAGGGATTCTGATGCAAACTCTGCCATTTCACTCATTTTTAAATGTAGAGTTCATTGGCATTAAGAACAGTCATATTGTTTAATAACCAACATTGCTATTGATTATTTGTAGATGCTGTCTATAAGACTGAGAAAATTTCCATTTTTTTTCTGGTTTGCTGAGAGTTGTTATCATAATGGTGTGTTAAATTTTGTCAATTTTTTTCCTGCATCTGTGAAATTATTATGTTTTTCTCTCTTATTCTGTTAATTTCATAAATCATATTACTTTAGACTATTCCATGAAACTATTTTGGGTTAAGATATGCTTGCTCCTAGTGGATCACCATTTTATTTTTTTAAAATTTTATTTATTTATTTTTAGACAGAAGGGAAGGGTGGGAGAAAGAGAAAAAGAGAAACATCAATGTGTGGTTGCCTCTCACGTGGCCCCCACTGGGGACGTGGCCTGCAACCCAGGCATGTGCCCTGACTGGGAATCAAACCAGCAACCCTTTGGTTTGTAGCCCAAGCTCAATCCACTGAGCTCCACCAGCCAGGGCTCTGGGTCACCATTTCAATATATTGATGGATTTATTTTATATTTTGTTAAGAATTTTTTAGTTTATGTTCATGAGTGGTATGGCTCTGTAATTTCCCTTTCTTTTAACATCCTCATCAGCTTTGTTGCTGGCCTCATCTGTTGGCCTGGAGTTTTCTTTGTGAGGAGGTTTTGATTTCAAATTCAATTTCTTAAAACAGGTTTTCTTTCTCTTCCTTTGCCTTTGTAACTTGGGTTGTTGACAAAGTATTCAGTTGCAGTTTTCACCTGTCCTTTTAGTGTCTGCAGCATCTGTAGTTACGTTCTGATACTGGGATTTTAAGTTTTCTTGTTCTCTCCTTTTCTTTTCTAGTCTTGCTACTGTTTACCAGTTTTATTAATTTTTTGAAGAACTTTGACTTTT
Organism: Trachops cirrhosus; assembly: GCA_028533065.1. NCBI lineage: Eukaryota > Metazoa > Chordata > Mammalia > Chiroptera > Phyllostomidae > Trachops > Trachops cirrhosus. Next base: position 173,263,951 of record CM052538.1, read on the forward strand.
AAAATTTCATTGCTGTTTTTCTATTTTCCATTTTTAAACTACTCTTCTTACCTTTATCCTTTCCTTCCTGCTACTTGTTCTGCCCTATGGATATGTTATATTTGCTCTTTTTTGCCTACCTCTTAACCTTAGATCATTGTTTCAAACCTTCCCTGCTCTTTAACAGTCAGCATTTATAATTATAAATTTCCCTCGAAGCAGTACTGTACAGTACACATTTGTTGTATTTTCAATATCCTTCACTTTAAAATATTTTCTAGTTTATTCATGATTTCTTCTTTGACTCATGGGTCATTAAGAAGTATGTTGTATAATATTTTTAAGTGGGGAGATTTTCTAGACATCTTACGGTTACTGATTTCTAATTGGACTCCATTGTGGTCAGAACACACACTCTATGACTTTGACATTTTGAGGATTTCTGAGGTTGGGTCAGGCCCAGCAGGTGGTCTGTTTTGGAGGATGGCCCACGTGCACGTCGGAGGGTATTCTGCCAGTCTGGGTCGTTTCGCTCTTGGGTGTCAGTCAGGTTGAGCTGGTTGGTGATGTTCATATTTGCCGTGTTCTGACGGGTTTTAAAGATGTACTTGGTCTAGCTTTCATTGAAAAAGAAGTGTTGAAATTTCCAGCTATGAATGCAAATTTGTCTATTTCCCCTTTAGTTCTATCCAACCTGCTTCCTGTATTTGAAACTCTATTGCAAGGTATACATAATAATTTAGGATTAATATGTCTTCTTGATGAACTAATCTTTTTATTTTTATAAAACTTCCCTCTTTATCTCTGGTCATAGTTCTTGTGATTTTTCTGCCCTCCCCTGAACACCGAGGGTCAAGACAGTTAATTTTCCTTATGGTCTCCTGACTGAGTGTGGGCAGAACAGCTCAGTCTTACACTAATTATGTAGTCATTCAGGGTTCTATTTTGATAAATGGTAGTTTCCACTTGATATGGACATACTATACTTGAGATTTCTAAGAGCCATACAAATATAAGTGGAGATAATTCTTGAGCCTTTTTTTTTCTATGACAAGCACAATCCCAAATACTTATACTAGCAGATTTAGTATTTGTAGCGGCCATATGAGGATAACATTATGATTCTCCTTTGTAGGTGGGAAACTGAGGCCCAGGGAAATGAAACAACTTCCAGAGCTAACATGATAGGAGAGGGACAGAAAATGTGGGCCCAGCTCTGACGCTCAGAAGCCCAGCTCTGAACCATGAGGGGCACATGGCAAGTTGCGCTCTCAAGTAAACTTAGACTCTGAGTCTGATGAGTACATCTGATCAGGACCCTTGACTGCTCAAATCTTTTTAATGGCTTGTTATCGTTCTTGGGATCAAGACCAACAACTTTACCTTTCCTGCGTGTTCCTGTAAGATTTAGTTACTGCTTACTGCCCCAGCCTCATTCTGAGTTCCTTTTTCCCTTGGTCCACCTCATTCATAAGAATCGCTCATCGCTAAGTATTTCAAATATAATAGGATAAATCCTCTTCTTCGAGAACATGACACATACTGGACCCTAGGCCTGAAACTCTCTTCCCCCTCTATCCTTGCCTCATCATTGTTTTAAATCTCAAATGTTACCTCCTCCAGGAAGCCTGCTTTGATGCTCCTGGGTTAGCTTCTCCAGCCTTCCATGCTGACAGCAGTCTCTAACACTTACCAGTCTTGGGGTGCCTTGTTGCAGGCATGCCTTCCCTTCAATTCCACAAGGCCAGCAGTGGTGACTGTCTTATTCAAACCTTGATCCCTATTACGCAGCAAAGGGCTTGACATATAATGGCCCACAATAAATATTTTAAAACTATTTGCTTAAGTCCCAGAAGTAAGAATGGCATCTCTGAGACATAGTCCTCTCTCTAGGCCCATGGCTTCTGAAAATTTGGGGTATCTTATAAACATTTAAGCTACTTCACAGGGCTAATATCCAGGACTTAATTCACTACCTGAAAATTAGGTCAGCATTCTCTGGGGACCAACCCTCAGGAGATGAGGTAGCTGGGAGTTTTTGCTTTATACAAGTCAGAGCAACACTTCTCCTGGTAGTTTGACCTCAGAGAGTTCAGTCCCAGTTGGAACCCACAAATGCAAAGTCATGTATATTTATGAGGGAAAAAGTGTCCAAAGCTGTGAAATAATCCTCTTTTCAGATTCCAGTACATTTGTTTAAACCAATGAGATGAGGGCTCAGGGAATATTATTTATCCAGAGATTGATTTAAATTATAAGTGGATGATAGCAAGCCCCGACACCCTGAAGTGTTTCCTTGCTGTTTCCTCAGGTCCACTTGTGACATTTGTTTGTTTTGGATGAAAGCAATTGCCTCTTTTGAAATGCAAATATCACCAGGGGGTGAGGGGGCAGAGCTAAAGGAGACAGGATGATGAGACCTTTTGGAGTTCATTTGTATTTTTTCACAATTTCGTGTGAATTTTTAAATCATCTCATTCCCAAACTACAGATCAGTTGAGAATAATATCCATGAGGAGGAAAAGAGAAAAGACGAGAGAAGGAGTAACTGCCAGATGATCCTTCCTGGGAAAGGGGTGGCCAACCCTGAGTTCCAGGTAAGGCAGAAACACCGTCCCCTGTCCCCTGTCCCTTGCCTGTGTAGGACAAGGACGAGAGTCCTGTGTAGGCAGGAAGGAAAGCTTCACAAAGAAACCACATCTTGTTTGCAATGTCCCTGGAACAAGTTTGTCTTTTTCCTTCAGCTTTGCTTAGTGACCTGTATATACCTCTCGCCTACCTCTATTTATTTGAAATAAGGCATTTTAAAAAGAAAGCTTTATTGAAATATAATGGGCACACAATAAACCACACATTTTTAAAATGTATGATCAAATACCCACCAATCCCAAAGGCTTCTCCCTGCTTCTTCGTAAACCCTCCCTCTTGCCTCCCACCACCCCCTCCCTCTCGCCAACCACTGATCTGCTGGCACTGTAGGTTCATTTGCATTTTCTTGAATTTTACAGAAATGGAATCATACTGTTTGTATATTTTTCCCTTGGCTTAATCATTTTGAGATTCATTCATGTTGAATGTATTAATAGTTCATAATTTCATTATTCCATTGTATGAATATGCCACTGTTTATTTATTTATTTACCTGATGATGGACATTTAAATTTCCAGTTTTTGGTTATTACAAATTAAGCTGCAATGATCACTCATGCATAAGTCTGTATAAATCTCTGTGTGAACATATGCTTTTAGTTCTTTTGGGTAAATACCAAGGACTGGAATGGCTGGATCATATGGTAGGTGTATTTTAACTTTTAAAAATACTGTCAAACTGTTTTCCAAAGTGATATTCCATTTTCCATGTCCGCCAGCAGTGTATGAGGGTTCTGGTTTCTCTGCACGCCTGCCAACTTTTGGCATGGTCACACTTTTTAGTTTTAGCCATTCTAGTAAGTGTGCAGTGGAGTTTTCGTGTGGATTTAATATCTTAGTCACTGCTACTGATGGGCAGGCACCTTTCCACATGCTTGTTTGCCATTTGTGTACCTTCTCTGGTGATGTGCCTGTTCAATTACTTTGTTCATTTAAAAAGTAGGTTGTTTTTCTATTTTTGAGTTTTGAGAGATCTTTATAACCTGGATATAAGCCATTTATTGAATGTATGCTTTGCAAATATTTTTTTCTCTGCCTTTCAGTAGTCTTTTCATTCTCTTACCCATGTCTTTTAGAGAGCAGAAGTTTAACTTTAAGGAGCACTTTATCAAAGTTTTGCTTTATGGACTGTCTTTTTGGTATCGTGTCTATAGGAATATCTGTCTAGTTCAAGGTCACAGATTTTCTCCTATGTTCTCTTCTAGAAGTTTTATAGTTTTAATTTTTATATTTGGATCTGTGGTCCATTTTAACTTTTGAATGTGGTGAAGAATTGGGCAGAAGTTCTACATTTTGGCTCATGGATATCCAGTCGTTCTAGTACCCCTGGTTGAAAAGACTATCCCCACTGCATTTTCTTTGCAACTTTGTCAAAACACAGTTGTGTGTATATGTGTGGGCCTATTTATGGACTCTATTCCATGCCATTCCTTTATTTTTTAATCTTTATGCCAATAGCTATTGTCTTGATTATTGTAGCTTTATACTAAGTCTCAAAATTAGGTAGTGTTAGCCTTCCGAATTTTCAAAGTCCTTCTTTTTCTGATGTACACTGTCTTAAATATTATTATTTTTTAGATTTTTGTCCACTTTTTTAGTTGTTTTAGGATGGAGGGTTATTCACGTCCCTGTTATCTATCTTTTCTGGAATTGAAAGTCCAAATGGTTCTTTTTCTTTTCTTTTCTTTTCTCTTCTTTTTTTAACCTATAGATTTAGGGCATCCTACTTATCTCCTTACTGAGTCCCTAGAGAACAGACTGGTCACAAATTTAATCTCAGGGAGGTCTCTACCAGGATTACCTCAGGACCTCAACTCCTAATTGTCAAACCTCAGTTTTCTGATCAAGATGAACAGTTAGAGCCACAAAATGGATTTCTCCACAAGGGCAGGAAAATACTTTATTTAACAGTGATTTTTAAGACTTGATGTCAGAGTTATTCTGTAGATTAAGAATAATGAGTATTCTTTTTTTTTCATTGATATCTCTTCAGTGATGATAATCACTATGACTCTAGAGTTTCTTAAATGCATACTCCTATTTCTTTTTTCCCCCCTTAAGATTCGAAAGCTCTTAACAAAGACAGCAATGGACACACAAACTAGGATCAGAATCAGAGGGTTTTTTCTCCCCAGTCCCCGCCCCCCGCCCCACCCACCAGGCTCTGGGCCCGCTCAGTTTCTCTGGCGGGCTCTTAGCGGTCTTGCCGGTGTTTCCTCCTTTCCCCCCATTCTCTGTGTTTATTTCTCTTCCTCTCTTATTCTTTCTGTCTTTCTTTTAATTTCTCTTTCTTACTACATTGGAACACAAGATATGTAATTTACTTTATTTCTTACTTGTTAGTATATCTGTGAAAATCTAGCTAAGTCACTTCGACACCCGTTGACTTTTAACAAAATAATAATAAATGTTAAATTAGTTGTTACCTCTCTATCTGAGGGGATCTGGGTGCTAGGTAATGAATGGAGCACATAGGTAAAGTTTCTCAAGGTTAACAGATTTCTGTCTCTTATTTAGTTCCTACAAGGGCTTAGGGCTGTGTTAGGTGCTATCCTGGAATAAGTTTGGGGGTGGGCTGGGGCCAGGAAAGAACTACCAAGGGAAGAAAGGAGCCTCAGGTAGTTCACAGTCTTAAAATGCTATTCTCTTAAATGCAGGTCCTGCTTTGGCCTCTTAGAAGTTACTGTGGCCCATTATAATTGAACACTATTTACCACACAGAAGTTGCTTTTGTGTATCTGAGGGTATTCTACTGCCCTAGCATATTTGGATTTAAGCACGAAGAATGTTTTGAATTTTCAGCCTGGTAGCCATTTTCACAGAGACAGTGACTCAGGCTGCCCGCAACGAGCCCAGGATAAACAGCTTTAGCCAGCTTTCCATAGCCACATTTTCAATGTTTTCCTTAAAGAGTAATGGAGTCAGATTACATGGGTTTGTTAGGACAGGAACCTCTGAGCCTGTTTCTTCATCTGAAACATGAGAACTCTCTTCCTCCTACACAGGGTTAGTGTGCAAATTAAAGGAGATGCTGATGTAGCTCATTGAGTACAACACCTGGCAGGGGGTAAGCTCTCCATTGTCGGCTAAGATCATTATGAACCATCTAATGTCTTTTTATTGAGTATCTACGATGTACAAAGCCCAGGACTGGGTTCTGAGATATTCTAGTGTAAAAGCTATCATCCCTGCTCTATAGTCTCTAGAGCAAGGTCAGCTAACTTTTTTTTTTCTTGAAGGGCCAGAGGGTAAATATTTTAGGCTTCTTGGGACATACAGTCTTTCTCATCACTACTCAGCTGTGCTGCTATAGCTCAAAATCAGTCATATACAAGACATGAATGAAAGGATATGGCTGTGTTCCAAAAGCAGCACTAGTTCGCCAATTGCTTCTCCAGAGGTAAGATAGATATTCAACCAGGCCATTACAATGCTGTATGACAAGTGCTATGATAGAGGACATAGGGAAGAAATCTGTCCCTTGCTACTCAAAGTATGGTCCTCAGGCCAGCAGCACTGACGTAACCAGGGAGCTTTTCAGAAATGCAGACTTTCATACCTTGCCCCAGAACTGTGGAACCAGAGTCTGCATTTAATAAGAGAAGTTCTGAAGGTAACCACTTCATAGAAAGAAGAACATTTGATCTGAAAGCTGAAGGATGAGCAGGAGATTTTGAGTTGGCCTGGGGAACGTCTTTCAGGCAGAACAGCAAGTGCAAAGGCTCGGAGGGGAGAGACAGCATGCTTGAAAAGCTGAAGAAGTTGGGAAACTCATTAGCATTGTTCAGATGTGAACACTACTCTGAGGTTAGAAGAGTTGAAAGCAACATAACAGTCAAATGCAGTGACTTGATTTTGTTTAGCTCCTGTCTTGAAGAGACCAATTATAAAAAGAGACTTTTGAGACAAAAGTTTGAGTATAGAGTGGGTATTAATACCACTGTTCATGAAAGTGTTTTTTATTTTTTGTTTATATAAGAAAATAGCTGAGTTTACTAGGGATATAAAGAGAAAGATTTAGGGGCAAAATGATCTGATGATGGGAATTTGCTTGAAAAATTATTTGAAAAAAGGAAGATGGATAAAAAGGCATAGTTGAGGCAAATGAAGCAAAAAGTGAGTGTTGAATCAGCGGGGTGAGTACATGGGGTTTGTTATATTATCCTCTCCTCTTTCGTGTACTTTTGGAAACTTCCATTAAAAAAGTTGAAAGAGAATTTCGGACTTCATCAAATTTCTTATCTCCACTTTTACATGAAGTTAAGCTCATGATTAAACTATCCCAAGAGCCGTGCACAAAGCAGGATTTTCCCTCTTTGAAGACAATCCAGAAGCCCTTGACACAAGGCCACTTTGAGCCCAGTGGATTTGCGTGCGTTTAATTTTATTGGTAAGAGCAGAAAAACAATGGCTTTGTGGAGCTTTTACTCCATCTCTTTAAGCAGATGTTTTTGAGCCTGAGAATGGGGTACTTCTGCCCAGAGACAGCACAGATCCTCACCCAGAGGGACCCCGGTGGGGCAGGCACAGCCAGGTTACGGCTGGGTGGGCAGCATTCTGCAGCAGACACAAGAAAAATGCACAGTTCTGTGCTCCTGGGTCTGGAATCACATATGTACCATATTTTGCCATGTATAAGGCGCACTTTTTTTGCCCAAATTTTTTAGGGAAAAATAAGGAAGCACATTATATATGGGTATAATGATTACATGCTGTGGGTATAATAATGGGTATAATAATCCTGTGTATGATGCACACAAAAACATTGGTGCATGTCACACACGTCAAAATACGGTAGGGACCAACCATAGTGGCCTTCAATGTGAGGATTATAGGTTTTTCAGTGAGGGACCACATCCCTGATAAGGTCAGTAATAAGGAAATGAGAGAGTAAACAGGGGATGGATGTGGAGCCATTGTCTGTCAGCTGTGTAGCCGTGAGAAAGCCATTGGTCTCTTAAAGTCTCATTTTATCATCTGTTGAATTATTTCACCTACTCAGTTGGGTTGCTATGAAGATTTAATGGCTTAATTTATATAACGGCTTGGTCTCATTGGAAGCTGTAAGAAATGATCAATAAATGCTAATTGCATTTTTTTCTTAGCTGGACTTCCTAGTATTCTCTACTATTTCCTGGGTGTTTTGTAAAGCTTACTTTTGGTCCTCAAATTTTACTGCTCCCTCTGGTACCCTGTCTTCATCTCTAGTGCAACAAATGACCATTTAGCATGTACCTTTTAAACTGGATCTTCTTCTCACATGGAATGTTGATGTGATTCCTAGAGGTGCAGCAGCCATCTTGCCATCCTGAGGATTATCCTGCAGCGGAGCTGGACTACCCACAGAATCTCATCTCTAAAGAGCACACAATCTAGAATTTAAAACCCCAACTGTCTTTAACACAAGAAATAAAATAGGTATAGACAGGGAAGTATGGCAGAA
>CM052538.1:173272521-173293459 GCA_028533065.1 Trachops cirrhosus
CATGCCTCTTCTTTCCCGCTGTGTCTTTGGTTCCAGTCTGTTCCCTCCACTCTATTGCTGTGATGGCCCATGTGTAGTTGCAAATAAAATATGGAAATATATCTATGCACTAATCAGGGTTCTTCACAAAAACAGATCCAATAGGATATATATTTTAAAAATGGGCATTTACTCATGGGACTACAGAGGCCAGAAGATCTGATCTCCCATCTGGAAGCTGGAGAACAAGGAAAGCCAGTGGCGTCCTTCAGTCCCAGTCGAAGGCCTGAGACCCAGGGGAGTCAATGTCCAGGGCAGGAGAAGGCGGACGTCCTGGCCCAGGCAGAGAGCAGGTTCGCTCTTCCTCCACCTTTTGGTTCTTTTCGGTCTCTCCATGGATTTGGTGACGGCCACCTGCATTGGTGAGAGCGGTCTTTATTTAGGCTGCCAATTCAAATTCTGATCTCTTCCAGAAATAGCAGCACAGACACACCCAGAAATAATGTTTTGCCAACTATCTGGGCACCCCTAAGCTCAGTCCAGTTAACACATTAAATTAACCATCACCACCTGCACTTATGTGGCTTTTGAGCCCAGCAACAGGAGACACTGAGGAGCCAGAGAGCTCTGCATGAGTCTGGGGGTGTTTAAGGTGATAAAACACAGTGGCAATAACAACAATGATGACAACAATAACAAAATGTGCAGACTTTCAGCCATCTATAAGCAGAACCACCTAGGTTCTGCAGCAGTCACTGAATTTCCAGCCCCTAGCCCCTCTCTCTTAACATGTAAGTGTGCATCTCCAGACTTACCAATGGCAGAGTTTGCATTTCTTTGCCTGAGAACTTTTCTTGCCGCAGGAGCCCACTTTGCTGCTTATGTGGCAGGCCAGAAGTGCCAAGGAATGAAGGCTCCCCAGGAGCAGCCCTCGACCAGTGGTTCATGGGCATTGGTGTATAAATAACCCCCCAAGTAGGGTCACTCTGCTGCGGGCACTTTACCCTGGCGGCAGAGTCTCCCCAGCGGGGATGAGCTCCAAGCATCTGTGATGGCGGTTGCCTTAATAACACTTTTACCACCTACAGGTGCTCTTCCCTTCAGCTCCAGAGAGTCTATTTATCCTGGAGTCCTTGTCTTAGGGTCTGCTTCTGGGGAAACCCAAACTAGGACAGTTCCCAAAAGAGAATACTGTGAGAAATAGCACATCCAAGCAGACAAGGGACATCACTAATTTCACACACTTACTTTTAGGAGTGCTACTGAGTCTCACACTAAGGATGTAGCTCTCATTGCTTTGTATCAATTCTAACAAACGTAGATATCTATTTTCTAAACCGAGAACAGACTAGAAGTAAAACATTAGAAGGGACTAGTTTCATGCCAAAGGAAGGCATAAAAAGAACTAAAAAACAATGCATGCAAGGGAAGGGCAAAAACATGATGTAAAAATAAGCGGTTATAATCCTCGGTACCCACAGCAGATGGGGGCCGTTCGTTTTGGACAAACAGCTCTGCTCACTTCAGGTGGTCCCAGTGAGTCCGTGTTTGTAGAATTATAGATGAAACTGTTCGAATTTCGAAACCCTTGCTCTCCCCCTGACGTGATAATCCACTTCCCACTGCCGTTGCCCAGGTACAGGCTCTTCCTATTCTTGCTTGCATTACTGGACCAGCCACCCACCTGGGCTCTTTGGCTTCAGGCTCACCTGTCCTTCCTTCATCCCCACAGTCGCAGCCAGATGGTTCCTTTAGAATGCAAACCGCTTAGAACTCTTCAGTAGCGGTATTCCCCACCGGGGACTGTCCCAGATGTCTCATGGGCCCTTGTGTCCTTAAAGTTTGTTTTTTAATTTCCTATTTCAGTTTCTATTTTTTGGAATTTGAAATATGAATTTTAGGGAGGTGGGCGGGACAGTAGAGAGCAATGGGGAAAAATTGGGACAACTGTAATAGAACAATAATAAAATAAAATAGCAAAAATAGAAGATATATGAATTTTAGGGTGATTTATAAATCCCCACCCGCTAAAGCTGAAGCTCTGGCTGCCCTCTGAGTGGGTGGGCACGGTGGGCGATGAGCTGGGAGGAAGGAGAGCTCTCCAGATGCACTTACTCGGCTGGGATGGCGGGAGAACACGGGTTTGCACAATGGAGTTTCAGCTGTTCAACTATTTTAAATTGTTTTTAGTGTTGGTCAAGTATTTTACAATTTATACCTGTAACAGATTAATGGCTAAAGATAGGACACATTGAGGTACTCATGTTGAAATGCAACCAACTAATGAAAAACAAGAACATTCTCCGAATCTCTTCAAGATGATTCCCTCAGATGTAGAAGTGTCAGTTTTATAATAAAACTTCTTATATCGTATATCAAGACATCTCTGATACTGGGGATTGATATATGAAATTGAGTGTCCAGTTACTAGGTATAAAGACTATTTACACTGGGGATGTGTTCTTCACTAGGAAGAGCTGGGAAAGAGCTGCCTGAAGCCCTTTCTAATTTCATCATTTAGAAACAAACATGGACTTTCAAAAATAAACCAGTTGGTATTTTTTTTCATAGCAAAGGCAAGCATTCCAACATTAGGTCATGAAAGCAGTTTTAATCTATTTTGGATACTGAAAAATGTAGTCAAAATCATTCTATATTAGGTGTGTTCAATCTCAAAAGACACCCACAATACAAGATGTTAATGTGAAATGTATCGGTCAAGAAGCCATGCTTTTCCTTCCATAATTAATAAGGCAAACTAAGGAGCATGTGTTGCTTATTAATGGAACAAGGAAGAATCTGTCTTTTAAAATATTACTCAAGATTGTGTTGAAAAGTAAAACTTGTAATATAATCTGTAATATATTAATCTAAAAGTATTTCAAACTTAAAAATATTTATTTATCATATACCACATATAAACAACATTAGAGTTTTTCAATCCCCAGAGAGTATCACAAGCTTATCTACCATCTTTCTGTGAAAGGAATTCAAGAGCATCCTCAGACCCTTCAGCACAACACACCAGCCCCTTTGGGAGCTGGCCTCCTGCTGTTCACCCGCGCACAGTACTGCTGCTTTCCCCAACTACTGGGAGTTCTCCCCTGGACATGCCCTCCCACTTGGGGGTTTTGCACATGCTTTTTCTGCCTGAGATGTTCTTCCATCATCCTCACCATTTCTGAGCCAAAGAATTTCTTTCTTCATCCCTGACATCAATTTCTGTCTAAACATCTCCCTGTCTGACAGTCGGGGAGAGTTCCATATTGCTTTCTGTTGTTCTGAACCATCCTTTCCACAACTAGTTGATTAGTTCTGTCTCTCCCACCCGACTGTGGATTCTTTGCCATAGGGTTTTTGTTTTTATATGTCTGTATCTCCTTGGCATAGTGCCTGGGACAAAATTGTTTAAAATGATGTTCCATAAGGTGATCCCCATCAAGGAAAGACTTGATTATATTGTATATGGGGGGGGGGGCAAAAGTAGCTTTACAGTTGTATGTAAAAGAGTTTATTCTTGTGTTATCATTTATTATTGTATTATTCATTTTTATAAGTGCAAACCTACTTTTTCCCACCCTGTATATTATGTTTATTTTTTCTTATTTTTTTCAAAAAGATTTTATTCATTTATTTTTAGAGAGAGGGGAAGAGAAGAGAGGGAGAAAGTGACAGAGAGAAACATCCATTTGTGAGAAAAACATTAATCAGTTGAATCTAGCACGCCCCAAGCAGGGACCAGACCCGCAGCCCAGGCATGTGCCCAGACTGGGGCTTGAACGAGTGACCTTTTGGTTTGTGGGGTGATGCCCAACCCACTGAGCCACACCAGTCAGTGTGCACTCTGTATATTCTGTTTAAAACGCCTGAAAGTATAAAATGTATTTTGAAAAATATTATCATCTGAAATGTCCAACACAGAAACAAAAATGTTGATGCATCACAGCAGGGTGCCCACTCAGATCTTCATGGCACTGAGCTTTTCTGCAGAATCCAGTGCCCAAGGAATTCTGGGTACATGGGCTGTGCTTTGCTCAGAATTGCCTACTTGATGAACGTGACCCAGGCTGGTCCTTTTATCCCCATCACCGACTTCTGGTTACCTTTGGTGAGGGCCCTGTTACTGGAATTAATGAGGTGAAGTCCAAAAATGAAAAGGAGCCGGACTATGATTACCATCATGTTATTTTCATGCCTTGCAAGGAGTGAGCCCCTTGGAGAAATGAATCCTAGTATGCAAGCATGAGAGGTTACATTTAATTTTGCTTCAGAGAAATCCTGAGAAAAGCTGAAGGAAAGCGGCAGTCTTTTTCTCTTTCTGGCACAGGAATCAAAAGGAGTGAGTGCTGAAGCCTCCTCATTTCTAATAAATCAGGGCTGGGTGGGTCTGTTGGGAGTCCCTGCTTTATATCTGAGGAATGTCAGAAAATCTCCAATTAAATATTCTGAAGAGGCACTCTAAAGGTTTTGGAATCTTGTTTGAGCAAAACCCGAGGGATGGGGAAATAAAAAGACAGGTCTTAAAAGTCTACGTTCTCTTTCACGATTGAAAGGGCACTAGCTCATCCTACCAACCTCACGCTAGCACGTCCTTAAAGAAAAGGGTGCAGGTTAAGTGGGTCGCCCTGAATGCCTTCCAAGAGAGTTTAATTATTTAACTCAGCTCCAGGAGAGTTGGCTGGAAGCAGTTTGAGCAAAAGCAATATGGTTGAACATAAGTTGGCCAATAAGATAATTTTGGTCAAAAATGAATGCTTCTCGGTCATTGATTTTTCATGTATTAATTATTTTGGCAAATCATGAGAGAAGTTTTGCAACTCTTAATGCGTTTTGGGGGGCATTTTTAGAAGATTTTATTTATTTATAGAGAGAGGGGAAGTGAGGGAGAAATAAAAAGAGAAACATCAATGTGTGGTTGCCTCTCATGGACCCCCAACTGGGCATGTGCCCTGACTGGGAATCAAACTGGCGACCCTTTGGTGTGCAGACTGGCACTCAACCCACTGAACCCTGCCAGCCAGGGCTCCCCTGCCTTTCTTAAGTTCAGTAAGGTTTTTTTCTTATTCTTTTGCTATTTTAAATTTGTAATAAATTTTTAGACAATTTTTCCAGCCCCACATTGTATAGGGCAATGAAAAATTGGAAACATCCTAAATAGTTATAAAAGAAAATTAGTTGAAATAACTTCCATGTCCAATAATAAGTGAATTGCTTAAATAAATTATAGTATGTTTCAAAGAAGTATGAAAATCCTCAGCTATACCCAAATTAGCTACTTATCAAGACTCAGACCTAAGGATTATGGATGTGTAACCAACCCACTCTTATAGGAAAGACATATAGACACAGAAAGAATCTGAAAGCTGTACTCCTTGGTGATTGTTTCTGCTGGGTGGACCTGTATGACGTTTGTTTATAATTGCCTTTGGTTTGTCTATTTTTTCCTATTAGAAACATCTAGTGGTTTTAATTTTATTTTGATGTATGCAGGTATGTATTTAATCCTCACCTAAGGATATGTTTATTGATTTTAGAGAGAGAGGAAGGGGGGAGAGAGAGAGAGAAACAACGATTGGGTTCCTCCTGCACATGCCCCAACAGGGGACCGAACCCGTAACCTTGGTATGTGCCCTGACTGGGGATCAAACCTGCAATCTTTTTGGAGTATGGTATGATGTTCCTATCAACTGAGCCATGTGGCCAGGGCTTTAGTGCTTTTCTAATAAGAAAAATAGTTGGAGAAACTTCCTTAAGAAAATAAATGATGAAAGAGAATGATCTGGAATTTTCATGCTTTGGGGACATGGAGAAGCTTGCAGTGACCTGCCTACATCACCATCATGTTATTTGAGGCGGCCGTGCACTCCGCCAGAGGGCTGCTTTTCCCAGCCTCCCCTGCAGCTGAATGAACCGTGGGACTGGATTCTGACCTTAGCAGAGGGATCCTCCTAGAACGTCTCCTTAAAAGGGAGAAGGTGGAGTGGGCCTTCCCACCTTCCGAGCAACTGTTGCCTGGAGCTTGGATGTGATGGCTGACACCCCAACAGTTAAGGCCAGGGCTAAATGACTGAAAATGAGCTAAACAATGAAGGAAAAAAACAGCAAACCTCCCTCACGAAAACCTTAAACTATTTAGAAAAACAGACAAAAATTTGTGGAGGCTGCAAAGTCACACCAAAATGCACTAGAATTGTACACTTGAAACCTATATAATTTTATTAACCAATATCACCCTAAGAAATTTAATTAGAAAAAAAAATGTCAGGCACTGGGGATATTTATGGAACAGAATGCAGTTAGGTGCCAAGTGGGAGTTTTTTCTTGTTTCTGTTGGAACCGATGGCTATCTTTACTGCAGAAAACAAAACCCAGAGTTTCCCCACATTGTGAGGGCAGACAATGGCCAGCTACTGGCAATGGCAACATTCCAAATGCCCTCCTGAGAGGCAGTGCCTTCAGCAGGCCCCAGACCACCAGCCCCAACCTCCCAATACTCCTCCAATCCCATCCTGAACTCCCGTACCGTCTTCCAATGTACGACTCGGAGTGAGAGAAATGGTCTTTCAAACAGGAAAACATTATGAAGAACGGCTGTGAGGTCTCCCCTGTGTTTTGCTCCTCGTGGCGATGGGGAGCGAGCTCCCAGACCAGTAGAAGAGGCAGGACCTGGAGACAGTCACGTGTACAACTTCAGAGTGTCGTCAGGGGCAGGCTGACAGCTCATCTGCGGGTTGGGACTGGAGAAAGAGCCCTGGGAGAGAGGATGAGGAGAGATGGCCAGGCAAGGCAGGAACAAAGACTGTCCCTTTAAATCTTCCATTCCTAGAGGTACAGAAAATAGATTCCACTCATGTAGATTCCAGGATTATGGGCCTTCTCGAATTAATGATGTGGGACTAGGGCTGACTGGGCACTGTCCCAGCAAGAACCTCCCACAGGTACAGATTAAACATCCCCAGTTCTGAAGAGGAAATCGCTCCTCTTGAAGTCATCCCAAGACACCTTGGAAAACTGTCTTCCATCAATGATGCCTGCTGAGACCATCACCCATCAACATCATCGATATCCAGAACATAGGAAATAGCTGGAAAAGTAATTATAACGAAGCATGGAAGGGTCATATGTCCACTAGCCTTTACAGAGACAATGCCGTTTTCTGGCGCCCTCCTCCCACCGCGCACCAGAGGGAAGGGTGGGGGGAAGAGGAGGGTGTATCAGGGAGAGTTGACCGTGCCGCCAGTCATGCTCCAGTCTAGTCTGGGCTTGGGTGGGGGGCAGGATGGGGATTTTCGAATGGACTTTGAAATGGAAAGTTTCAAATAAAGAGAACTGAATTTTAAGGACTAAAGTGAGATGGTTTTGATAACTGAAAGTAGCTGAGGAGCTATAGGCTTAAACTGAAATACTGTTAAGGAAGCTCAGTCTTGCAACGGGGAAGAGTGTTCCACGAAGCCTGGTAGACAGCAGACACTAGGAACACTGCCCCATTTCCTGTCCACACTCCAATGCGGGATCCCCCCCGCCCCCCGTAAACCAATTATGTCCCTTTTCAAAAAAGAAAATTGTCCAGTTGATGATTCAGACCAAATGATATGCCATTTCCTTTGGCTGAAGGCTTGAGGGGATCTTGTAATAAGGTGGTCACACAGTGTGGGCATGGGAGAAAGTTCTGGAAAGCCAGTTTGTGGTGTGCTGTGTTAAATACATTTCATGAATCATTTCCGACCCTCTGGATGGCACCGGTCTTCAGGACCTTTGGCCACTTGACTGCTCCAGCAAACATTATCTGGACTCCAGGTGCCTTCAAGAGGGCACAGTTCCATAGCCCCTTGACCTTTTGCTCTACAGCAGCCCTCACTCCTGCCCCGGGGCATCCCTGTTGGTGGGGAGCCAGACTCTGCTGTGACATCTTCTGGGGTGCTGAGGCGCAACCCAAAAGTGTGGGACTCACGCCCTGTGGGGTGAACCTCCACCTAGTGAGAGATGGCCCCTGCGGATACCTTCTCCTTTCCTCCAGGGCAGACGGCCTTGACCTGCAGTTTGCAGCTAGGCTTTGAGATTGAGCCGTCAGTCGCCCTGACACCAAGGCTCCCTCCTCTCCCTCCTCAGCCCTTGTCCCCCTCACTCCTACCTCCCTGGGATTGAATTCTTTAATAAGGAGTAGCACTAAGCCTTTGCCTCAGGCTCTGCTTCGGGGAACTCAGGCTGGGGCAGGCGTGCAAGACTGCCTTGATTTTCAAAGTATTGCATCTTTGGTTTCCGTACCCGATTTGCCTTGAAAACCAGCTTGGATGTTGTGTTAGCACTGAAGTTGTTGCCAGCAAGAGGCAAGCAAGCAGGTTTCCCCCTGGGTTATACTAAGTGCCCAGCTGTCTCCCAGGACGAAGCAGAACTGGAAATGCTCTCAGCCCCCAACCCCAGTGTCACCACCAAGGCTGGACTAGAGTTTTGTGGGTCCTTTCCCGGGTGAAGAGACACTATCCTGCACTTTGCAAATGCAGTCAGGTTGAAATGACAGTCACTGGGGAAACAAAACCACTCTAGACATTGTTGCTATAGTCACTGCCGGGACTAAGACTAACCCTGACAAGCTTTCCCAACAAAGGAAAGTGACTTAGCAGTCAATGCACTAAATTAAAAGTAAAATATCCATTTTGAAAGAGAGGAAACCAGTTCCGCCTGCTAACGAAATGAGGAAAAACCTTTGGTTAAACTCCCCAAACCACCTGCTGAGCCTGTGAAAACTTGAACACAGGACAGTTTACCAAAAGCCTAAGCAGCTCCACTCCAGGCCAAGGTCTTGGGGGCATCACCCTGTTCGGTCCCTTGGCAAGCACTCGAGGACCAACCCTGAATGACAGAAGGAAAAAGCCACCCCTACGATCTTCAGCTATTTTTTAAAAAATTCAACTATTGATCCCTTCACAACTAAGCTACAGAAAGCTGAGCGGAGTCAGGATACCAGTGACGTGAGTCTGATTCACTCCCAGTGTGGGAGGAAAATAGAATGGAAGTGTCTCCTGTGTTGGTAAGCAAACTGACAGCATTGCCCCGCTGGGAGATGCCCAAGGCTGTTCGGGCCAGGGAGTGGAGAAGAGTGAGGGGTGATGTGAGCAGATGGCCCCCTGGGCACTGCCAGGGTAGCCAAAGAAGCAGTTTAAGGCATTTTTGCTGAAGATGTCTGGGGAGGCTGAGCACTCACCAGAGGGAGGGGGGTTTGGGTGGGCTGACGCCTGCCTCGGCAGGCAAGGAGTGAGGCGCCTCTCCGTTGGATACCGGCTTGGTGTCCAGCAGACACGAGTCCCCGCAAGAGACAACTGCAAAGACTGTGGGGCTTGGTTGCTGTCACTGTCCAGTTCCACAGCCCCCTGGAGGCCCTGACACAGAACATCTGCAGGGAGGTCACTTGCAGGCAGCGATGCCACCCAGCTACCTGTCCCTCCAGTGTGTGCCCAGGGTGCTGGCCCTGTTCACTCAGACCGCCCAGCCCAGGGCTGCACTCAGGCCTCCGGCCCTGGGTCACTCTGTGAGGCACAGCTTTATGCCTGTGCCTCTGTGGGAGTGACAGGGATTGTATACAAGTCCTCCTGGAAGAGGAGAAAAGGATAGTAATGAGGTGGGATCACTGAAGTCTAATTGGATGCTTACCACTTCTGCAGAGGTCCCCCACCCAGGGGCGCCCGCTCACTTCTGGATCAGGATGAAGCAGTACGAGGAAGCCTTCCTCTACTGAGACCCGTTCCCTAGACCGAGCCTCCTCAGGGGTGAGTTCAGGGTAGTTTGAACGGTGAAACCAGACCCCAGGCTTTTAAACAATGACTAGGGAAAGAGACTGGAGGGGAAAATCTCCAAACAGAACATTTCATCTAGAGTCTTCCATTTGCAAAAGTGGAGGCCAGCACGTACTATAGACTTGGGGTTGATAGAAGCCAACCTGCCTCCCAAAGGCACCCAAATCCTTTATGGCTTGTACCTGAACGACTTCCATGTTTTCTGTCCTGTCTCTGTATTTGGTGCCTCCTCCCTCTTTCTGACCATCACCATGAATTCCTAATATTTGGTTTTTAGTGCTTTGATCTAATTTGTCTCTTTTAAGAACCGATTCTGAAGAAGCCATTCTCCAAATATCATCACCTCTACGGACTCCTCTAAGTCTATCTCTACTCCTGCCTACCTATCGACCTTTCTACACGGTGCTCCTGTGACCCAGGTGTCCCCAACAAACTCAGAACCATGATGTGCTCCTTGAACACGGTCTCCTCCCCCACCCCACTCGGGTGGCCATCACATTCAGGTGATTTGCCCCTTCCTTGGTTGCTGTTCCCATGCCCATCGCCCTGACCTAGGTCTTCATCATCTCACACCTGAGTTACAGTGTCAGGGGACCCGGCCACCAGCATTCTTTTCCTCTGCAGTTCATTTCTCACTGTCTGTTGGACAAATCTTCCTTGAACATCTTGTACTGTGTCCTGTCATCCACTTACAGCCAAACCTCCAATACTCTTTGAACTTGACCTGCATGGAGGAGGGGCAGCACAGATGAGAGGGGAGGTGAGGAGAGCAGCAAGGCAGGCCTCCCTCTCTTAACAGCTTTGCTGGGGGTAGCCGGTGGGCAGCCACCAGCAGGGCTCTGGCTCTGGCTCTGGTTTAGACTGAGGTTTATTTGGTTTTAATTACAAGTGAACACAATACCACCCCCACTCCTTAGCCACTAACTCACTTACTCTCGCTAAGAGGAGCTGAAATATGAGCAGTTTTCCACACCTCCACCCACAAGATCGGATAAAAGGAGAATTGATTCAGTGACTCAGGGCTTCCTTCTCCCACTGACAATCCCACCTCTTGCCCGTGGTGCACAGAATTCCCCAGGATTAGGTTTGTGTGGTGCGGCTGGGTTCTCTGATCAGGATGGAAAGGGAATGATTCCTTTTCTCTGCAGCTCAGTAAAATGCTTGCTTTTCTCCCTGTGGGGCCTAACCCAGTTTAAGGGGTACTCACAGACTGCTGTGCATCCCGAGGTCTCTAACCATTCCTTTTTGCACGAGAGCCCCAGGGCTTTCTTGGTCTTAAAGGGAGTTTTTAATCTAATGTATGATATGGTAGAACCTAGCAAAATGGAAGTGATATTATGTGTAAGTGTAGAAAATTTTTTCCAAAACCCAACAGAAATGTATTAAAATTCAGCAGCTTGTTTTACCCTTGCCTTTGCTCCCTTTCTTTGGGGATGTTGATTTAGAGTTATTTTTCTTTAGTCCCAACAAGCCTTTGCTTCTGTGTCTGGTTTTGTGCCATTCGATCAGGCATATTCAGCACATTGGTTAGTTTTTGTGGATATCCTCCAATTCATGGTAAATTCTCTTTGCTGCCCTACACAGACCCCTCGTCTGGGTTCTCACCCCTGCGAGATGCTGAGCCTGAGGCTTACGAAAAGGGAGTGAAAACTCACCGAAACTAGAGCCTCTAAGCTATAAGAACTTACTATGGATTTATGGGAGAGAGCTATTCTCATTCCCCGTCTTTGAAAGGACAAAGTAAAAGAGTTTGGGGGTATGACAGGACATTCTGCAATTTGCTTTATTCAGAAGCTGAAGAAGATTTGACTGGATAGAAGAAGAGGCATAATGAGAAGTGCTCAAGAGCCAAGGTTTTGAACAAGACAGACTGGCTCTGCTGTGTGACTTAGGGGAACTGATTTAACCTCTCTGAATCTCTGCATTCTCATCTATCAGATAAGCAGGATAAATCCTCACAGTGTTTTGAAGGTTAAATGACATGTACTTAGCAAAGAGCCTGACCCACAGTAGCAGACAAAATCACAAACCCCCAAACTAAAAGTGAGTCCAATTGAAGAGCACTTCCCTTCCTTCCTCCGTCCCTTTTTATTCTTATAAAATATGCATAACATAAAACTTACCATTCTAGCCATTATAAGTGTACACTTCACACTGTCGTGCCACCATCACCACCATCCAGCTCCGGAATGCCTCCATCATCCCAAACCAACGTCGTACCCACCAAACTCCCTGTTCCTCCCTCCCCCTAGCCTCTGGTAGCCACTATTCCACTTTCTGTGTCTGTGAATTTGACTATTCTGGGTACATCTTATAAGTGAAATCAATCCCAAATCATGCAAGCCTGTTGTGCCTGGCTTATTTTAATGATCATAATGATGTCAAGTTTCATCCATGCTATAGCAGATGTAAGAATTTCCTTCCTTTTTATGGCTAATATTCCATTGAATGGATATGCCATATTTCGTTTATCCATTTATTTACTGACGGACACTTGGGTCTTTCCCCCTTTTGGCTCTTGTGAATATGCTGCTGTACAACTATCTGTACGAGTTCCTGCTTTCTGGACAGCACTTTTTAAAAAAATCTTTTTTTTGATTTGGACATTTTAAAACATTTTTTATTATTTTTATTTTTCAATTAAAACTGACATTCAATATTATTTTATAAGTTTCAGGGTACAGCATAGTGGTTAGACATTTATGTAATGGACAACGTGACCCCCTTGGTAGGTCTGGTACCCACCTGGCACCATACATAGTTATTGCCATATGGCGGGGGGAGTAGGTTTGCAGTTGTGAGTAGACAAAACACAGCATTTATTCTTGTATTGTCATGGATTATTGTATTATTTTCCATATGTACAACTATAAACCTACTTTTGCCTACCCCTGTATTATTGACTATATTCCCTATGCTGTACTGACATCCCATGACTATTTTGTAACTACCAATTTGTCCTTTTTAATCCCTTCATGTTTTCACCCAGCCCCCAAGCTCCCCTCCCATCTGGCAACTATTAGTTTATTCTCTGTATCTGTGAGCCTGTTTCTACGTTGTTTGTTCATTTATATTGATCTATAGATTCCACATATAAGTGAGATCATCTGCCATTTGTCTTTCCTTGACTTGCTTATTTTATTTATCATTAATACCCTGTAGGTCCACCCATGCTGTCATGAATGTAAGATTTCATTCTTTTTTATGACAGAGTAATATTCCATTGTATATATGTACCACATCTTCTTTATCCACTTATCTATTGGTGGGCACTTAGGTTGCTTCCATATCTTGGCTGTTGTAAATAACCCTGCAATGAACATGGGGGTGCACGTATCTATTTGAATTAGTGTTTTGGATTTCTTTCTATAAACACCCAGAAGTGGAATTGCTGGATTACAAGGTAGTTCTAATTCTTTTTAAAGTTCTTGTTTTATTAATCTTCTCATAGAAAACCTGCACAATCACCACAGATAAAGTCACTAAAGAATCTTTAGTTTACTATGTGTCGAGGACTCATCAGGAGAAATACAAGTCCTTACACTCAGAGGTAAAGAAGAAAGCACAGTGTCTTAAAGCTCAAAAATTTGCGGGTGGGATTCTAAGGAGCGTGTGAGCAGCCTACCTGGGGGAGGTGACTTGGAGGTCAGAGGCCTTTCCAGCCTCCCATGGTGCTTTTTTTGGTCAAGACTCCTTATCTTTGATTGGAGTCTTCATTTCTTATAGAAAATCCTGCCTTCTAATTGAACAGTTCAGACATACTTCCCTACCCTAGTTCAGTTTATGATTTATGGTTGCAGAGTATTTTAGTTTGGTGACGGGCAAGGTGTAGAAGAGAGAGAAGAGCACGAACTAAGAGGAGGGGGTCAAAATGACAGGCAGTTTTTTATAACCAGCTCTCTTATCTCAGGAAAGTGAGTCAATCTTTCTAAGCCAAGACACGCTTTGTTCTTCTCAGCCAGAGAATGAGGTCTTTTTTTAAATGTAGTAAATCTGTTAACTTCTCACCAATCCTGTTTTCCACCTTTTCATGCCCATTTGTCAGGACTAAGAGAATTTGTGTCTGGATCCACTCACTTTCTTGTAGCCCTAACTGAAATCCATTCCTAGGGCCAGGACTGGAAATAATACTCAGGGAGTGGGCACAGCGTGTAAGGAGGCCTCACTATCAGTGTGGTGCAAGTGCAGGGTCAGCACCTGGGAGTGAGGGCCCCCTTACCTTTGCACCCTCGATGCTCAACTGCCTTATTGTAGGCCTGGTCCTGCTAATCCCATCCTATGGAAGTTGGCAGCACAGATATTCTAGAAACTTCCTCTCCAGTCCAATCTCCCACCTCAGCTGGGCTCAGAATGCTCTCACCCAGCTCTCCTTTACTGACATTAACAATGACCATTTTTCTAACACATCTACTAAAAGATAAAATTGTATTTAAATTGTAAGTAAATTGTTATTTAACCAACACTAAAGTAAACAAACACACATTTCTACTCCATTAACACAAACAAGACCAAGCTAAAATTTGTTTCCCCTTCATACAGCTGCCAAATTGATTCAGGATATAAAGACATGTGGCATTAATTTCTAGAATGCCTGAGTTAGGTGATATTACAGCAGTCTCCAGATTTCAGAAATTACGTTTTCTTCACTTCACTTCTCATAAGAGCAAGTTCTGAAGGAGGCAGCTCATTTTGTTTTGAGAGCTCAAGTGGTGGAAAGAGGGCAAAGCACATGGGGAAAGTCTTGGTGGATCTCCTAGGACTTCACGTGGGCTCACTTGGGAGTCAGGAATGAGGGAACCAGAGGGGAATTGAGGAGAAACAGTGGTTGAGGCTGTTGGAGAGTTGAAACACACACAAGGACTGCAAGATTACTAATACAATGCATTCTTCTGAATATGGGAAAGTTCAAAGGCTGTCCTTGTGAGACATTAGCAGTTCTTCCCAGCACTATCTACTTTCCGGGAAGACCCTTGTCTTTGGTTTTGTTTTTCACCCATACAGCTTCTCTCTGTGGCCATGGAAGAAGTATGTTTAATAATTCTTCCATGTTTAATAGTTTATGTTTAGAAGTATGTTTAATAGTTTAATGTTTAATGCAATAAAATTGCTTCCTTCCTTCCCTCCTCCCTTTCTCCTTTCCTTCCTTTCCTTTCTCTCTTGTTCTCGCTCTCCCTCTCTCTTTCTCTGCCCTTTATTTTCTTCAGAAATGCATGTGATCCTAAATTCAAAGAAGAGAAGTTGACCACTACGTTTTTGCTAGTCATTAGAAAATAATTAGTTCTCAGGACTTGGGCTGTTTAGATTGAAATGATTAAGTTTTAAGCCATGTTGATATGACAGTAAATGTTGGATCACAGTAAATTATGATTAAATATGCCCCCCCAATACTGCAGGTAAAGTAGCTCCACTGCTTATCAACATCTGAGAGTCTTCTCATTCCGTTTAAGAGTTGATTATCTCTCCCTCTGTTAAGCTCATTGAGGGCGCTGACTGTCATATGCACACGTAAAGATCCTCAATATATCATCGTGCACCTCACATAGTGGGCAATAAAGTGATATTGGTTGAATGAATGAATAAATGAGTGAATGAGTCACATTCCACTAAGTAATCTAAGCATGTAGATAATAGTGAATTCTTTCATTTTGTAGTCATTCTATCCAATGCATATTTGGATACATATTCCAGGCAGGGTGCTAGGCATGGAGGATAAGGCAATGAATACGACCAACGTGGCTGCTGCCTTCAGGGAGCTAAGAGTTTCATAGGAAATATAAGCAATAGAATAGTAATTTCACCCTACTGCATTTTTTGTAAGGTTGAACTTTAATTTTGTTTGTTTGTCTGGAGAAAACCAATTGATGAGTAACTTGAAGGCTGTTGGGTAGAACTTGACAAATTCCTGAAAGAAACCCAGGGCTTCGGGTGGGGCCTATCTATTTGCGATTGCTTTTGCTTGCATGTATAAGAATGCTGACTACGAAGGCTTAACCAAACTGGGATTTGTTTTTCATCATACAATGAGTAGACTGGCCAGGCAGGCTAAGGCTGGTGCCGTGGCGCCATAATGTCATCAGCTCCGTAATGAAACACTCTCCTCCTGCTCTGCCACACCAAGCATCAGACCTCACTCTTCAAAGATGCAAAAAAGCTGCTGCACCTGAGGCATCATCTTCACTTTCTATTTACAAGGAAGGAAAAGGGAGTGACAAGTGATAATTTCCCTATATTGGGAAATTAAAATCTTCCTGGAAGCCACCATGAGATTTCCTCCAAAACTGTGTCATATGGCTCATTTGGGGGACTATAGTGATTTTTTTTTCTTTTGAACCTTGGGTTAAAGCTATAATGGGGTAGGGGAATGGAAAATGCAGCTCCATTGAAAAGATCAGGTTTCCACTAGCAGGGAAAAGAGGAGAATAAATAGGGTATAAACAACTAGCAACTAGAGTGAAGCAAAGAGGACAAAGAAATGTGATGCAATGTATTACCACCCTAGTCACCATAACACAAGGAGCTACAAAGAGACAAGGGACACAGGAGGCTGTTCAGCAGGCGTGTCATTAAGCGCACAGGATTCTACCGTGACATTTGCAAAGAGAAACCACACCTGGAGTAGCTTAGAGAAGGAAAAGAGGAGGGAGAATGTATCTGTCTTGCTTCCTCCCATTTCCTATTTCTAAGTGATCGAGGTTCACTCCACAGGAAGCTAACTCCCCCTCTCTTCCAGGTGTACACCTGGCCCCTCAACAGCCACTCAGACTGGCCAGTTCTCATGCTTTGCCGTAAGATATTTTTAAGTCCATAAGTAGAGGGGTGACTTGGCACAGGCAAGACACCAAACAAGAGAGAAAAAGAAGGTGGTCAAGGTAATTTGAGAAAGTGCAGAGGTTTCTGTCATAATTACAAGGATATATAGGATATATAAGGGTTCAGGATGACCTACTTTGGTCTAAAGGGCCTTTTGAGTTGCCTCAATATATCTACTCCATTTGGCTGCTAAGGAGCTAAAAAATACATTCCTATACTTATTCTTAAGAGTTATTGCATTATGAAAAGCAACAATGGAATATATCACCTCCTTGGGAAGAATACCAAATTAGGAGTTTTTGATGTAGATTGTCTCTTGACTGCAGCATTGTCATTTCTAATGCAAGTTGAGTGCGGAACAGGGTGCATCAGACACGCCATGTGCAGAGTGCACGATATTGGCACTGCCCTCATCGAGAAGAAAGGTATAGACAAGTGAACAGCATTACAACACAGCATGGGCTATGGGCCAGATGAGTGATATAGAATTCAGAGCAGGACACAACCGCTAGGGCTTGGGGGCAGAGAAGAATGCTCTGTGTAGACTGTCAGCTTTGATCTGGTTCTTAAAATAAAGGTGGACTTAGGTATGTTTGGAGTGGGACGAGGACATTCTGGGTTGCCCTTTGTCTGGGGCAAGGCACAGATGAAGATATGGTTGTGGGAAAGTACATGGTGAACAAAAGCAGCAGAAGAAGAAACACTGAATGTTTGCCTTTGTCTGGAGAAGGAAAGAGTGAGAAATGTAGTTATAAAGATAGGTTGGATCTTAAATCGTGGATATTCTTAAATACTAAAGTAAGGAGTTTGGATTTTTTCCCTAAGGGCAATGGAGATTCAGCAGAGGGATTATAGCACTCAGAGAATGGAAAAATGTAGGGACAGTGTTTGGTGGGTGGGGGAAGGGAGTTTGAAAAAGTCCCATTATGGACATTGTCCTTTAAAAAAGATCCTTAATCCAGTAAGTCATACCTACCTGGTCAGAGAGGGGAGAGTTGAGTGGGATAGGCCTGTGGGTCGTGTACTTCATGGGATGTAAGTGTAGACAGGAAAAGCGGGAGGGCGATGAGAATGTTTCTGTGTTGTAGTTTTGCCAAGTTTCTGCTCTGAGGGGACCACACACTTGGTGGGGCTGACTTACATTGTGTTCTTCTAACACTGTGTGGGAGGCAGAGTCGGTGCAGGAGAGGTCTGCCATGAAGAACTGCAGTAAGAAAGATTAGTCTGATTTTGTAGTCTGAGATAATTTTCTGTGTGTGTGTGTGTGTGTGTGTGTGTGTGTGTGTGTGAATAAGATGAAGGGGAGGGGGAGGGAGAAGGAAAAAGGGAGAGGGAGAGAGAGAGAGAGCGACCTTGTCCAAAGCCTGAATAAGAGTTGGCCTGGACGTCCAGTTCCCTTCCACCCTCTCATACATCTGTGGCACCTGCCTTCCTGTTAGACCAATTGTCAGATGATTTTTGTGAGCATGAGATCTTTGTTCTAACTGACTCTATAAAATATTATTTTCCAGGGCCCACTGCTAATCCTCAGTGCAGTTAATTCTAGGGCTGCCTGCAGACTGTGCCATAGGTGTTTTTTAAATATTACAACTTATTTTTTTTAAGATTTTATTTATTTATTTTTAGAGAAAGGGGAAGGGAGGGAGACAGAGAGGGAGAGAAACATTGAATTGATAGGATGCTTCTTGTATGCTCCCAACTGGGGACCTGGCCCACAACCCAGGCATGTGCCCTGACTGGGAATCAAACCAGTAGTCAGCCTTTTGGTTCGCAGGCTGGTGCTCAATCCACGGAGCCACATCAGCCAGAGCTATTACAACTTATTTTTGAAAATTATTTGAGATGTTTTCTTTGTACTATTACCTTTCCAGAGAGTCTTAGGCTGCTACCCACACACCACATGAGTCACAACAGAACTGGATTGAGAGCTAGTGAAACTTTTAAGAATAAAACTGCTGTTAGTGAAAAAGGTTTAGTTCATGAACAACTAAGGAGGATTTGATTCAGCTTGGGTTTAAAATAAAATAAAAATTTTGTCTTTATATCTCAAATCTATATGTTTTGAGAAAACACTTCAGTATTCAGTAGTACTTCTGGTAAAATAAAATGTGAGAAAACTGATTCCAGAGGTAGGGGGTAATTTACTTCAGTTTTGTTTGATGTCTGGAAGAGAGGGGCGCTCTCCTAGATCTGGAAGGAAAAGAAGGCTCCAAAGTCCTTAGGGCAGTTTTCTAGAATCAGACAACAAGCTCACTTTTTTTTCTTTTCAAGTTTGCCTAATGCCATTCACAGAATACTCATTTGTAAAATACTAGTTTGTAAAATTTGTACCCAGATCTCCTGTAGGTCAGTGAATAGGTCCCCATTCTGGTTACCACTGCTGTAAGACAAATTATCCCAGGGATAGAAACTCAAAAGGGCTCATCTGAGCAGTTCTCACTTGGTGTTTGTCACATAATTACGGCCAGCTTTCTCCTGGGGCTGCAGTCATCCAAAGGTTTGACCGCCGGATTTCCAGGATGGCCCACCGCACGGCTAGCTTCTAAGGGGGCCTATTGGCTGACAAGAGTGTCTACACTCGGTCCCTTCAGCAGGGCAGTCTTAAGAGGAGTGGTCAGACTTCTTACAGGGAGCTGGCTTCCCCCAGAGCAGACATCCCCGCGTAACTGGGTGCAGGCTATTCAGCCATTTCCAACCCAGCCTCAGAAGTCACATGGTGACTACTGTTTGAAGCAGCCACAGATCCACTCACATGCAAGGGAAGGAGGCAGAAACCCCACTCTCGACGGGAGGAGCATCAGCAAAATTGCAGCCACTAAGACACAAAAAAACAAGGAAACCGCCACATTCTATTCAGGCAGCCTCAAGATCTCTGTGAGCACCTTTCTAGGGATTCTTATCATGTTTTTCTTTCTATTTTCTTGGACAAGTCACCTTAGATATCTCTTCTTCATTTTAAGCACTTCCTAGCTAATTTGTTTCTAATCAGTTAATGGATTTCTAACTTGCAGGTAGAATGTCTGTCATAAAATGTTATTTTTACATTTATTACAAAGCCGAGATTTTAATATAATAGCTCATTCTTTCAACTATCTTTCATAAGACTACATTACACATGAGTCTTATAATACACATCACTTTAGAATAATCAGTCTGTGTTGTTCATCTGAACAGCATCTAATTGCCCTTCCATTTCAAACAAAACAATGAAATTCCTTCACCATAAAATACCATGGACAGTCCATGGGAAACAATTGTAATGGGTTGGGCCCGTATTAGAAAAGGAAAGCTACTGAGAGCTTGTTGAATGCCTGAGAAATTGTGTTCTAACATTTTCAAGCAATTAGCCACCAATAAGCCTCATAAAAATAGATTCTTTCCAGCTTTAAAAGCTGGATAATTGCCAATATTCTTCAGCCAGATGGTTACAGCCTTCCTACAATCACCTTAAATTTTCCTTTTCTGTCTTCCCAGGTCGGCCTTAGAGTTATGCTTGAATTAGCGGCTTAATAATGAATGAGCTCAGATTGACAGGGTGGGCCCCGCCCACTTCCCCCTGCTTGAGTGAGGATGCAGGAACGGTTTCTCCTCCTCAGGAGGAGGTTCTGCAGATGACGGTGCCAGTGAGCAGCAGATGTCAGAGTAGCACCTGAGCGCTTCACACGGAGAATGTATAGACTTTGATTTGCAAACTAGTTAAGTTTGCCGGAGCAAAAGGAGATGGTAAATTTAGAAGGGATAGCACGCTACCGAGATGGCAACAGGGTTATTTAACAAACAATGAACTCTTTCTTAGAAATTAAATGTAGTTTATGTAAGCCAATGCTCTATTAGGGATTTACGAATATAATATGGTTTCTATAAGACAAGGGCATGTTATGGCTTTTCATAGTGATTTTGTATTAATGTTTTATATGTAGTTTTGTCTTATAGGCATAGTGTAACAAGATGATTGTTTCATACAGATGGATAAATAGCCAGAGTCAGCCTCGTGGATGGCAGTGTTCTGCTCAGTGCTAATTGTTTGTTATATTGTTTTCCATTTACTTTAAAACACTTCCACATAGGACTGTAAAATCTGTATGGGTTGGTGTTTATCTACACTTCAGAGGCAGTTAGTTAATGTTTGAAGCACTCTACTCAGAAATTACACACCAAAGGGATGGTTAGTTAGCATTTGAAAGTTCTAAACAAAGCCCACACTCAGAGACAGCTGACAGTAGAAAGATTTCAGCATTCCTTATTTCTGGTCTACACTAGAGGCTTTGCTCAATGTACTGGATGTTAGAATTTGGCCACTGATTAAATGAGTGGTCTTCAAACGTGTGGACCTGCTAGATATACTGTTTGGGCACTTC
>CM052538.1:173293959-173364346 GCA_028533065.1 Trachops cirrhosus
TGTGACTCCCTCAAAACTGCTTGGGTCAATCCCCATTCTTACCATCACTTCTTTGTTTTTTGCTTGGTCTTGGTCACAGAAGCTATTGATTATCCACACAATAACCCTTCTCCTTGCAAATAGGAATCTAATTTTGTGTAGTTATTGGTCATGTAGGTGCTTTAGGGGATTAAATATTTTTAGAGACAATTTAATTTATTTTTTAATTTTAAATAATTTTTTTATTTTTCAATTACAGTTGGCATACAATATAATATTAGTTTCAAATGTACAACCCAGGGATTAGACATTGTATAACTTACTAACTTATCATCCCAATAAATCTAGTACCCATTTGACACTATATATATTTATTGCAATGTTATTGACTATATTCCCTATGCAGTACTTTACATCCCTATGACTAGACTGTAACTACCAATTTGTGCTTCTTAATCCCTTCACCTTTTTCAAGCATCTCCTGATCCTCTGCCCCATCCCATCTTAAAGAAGATCCTTTAACATTTCTTGTAATACTGGGTTGGTGGTGATGGACTCCTTTACCTTTTACTTGTCTGGGATGTTCTTTATCTGTCCTTCAATTCTAAATAGTTTTGCTGGGTAAGTAATCTTGGTAGTAGGTTTTTGCTTTTCATCACTTTAAATTAATTTCTTGCCAATCCTTTGTGGCCTGCAAAGTTTCTGTTGAGAAATTAGCTGACAGTCTTATGGGAGCTTCCTTGTAGATAACTGCTTTTCTCTTGCTGCTTTGGATTCTCTTTTGTCTTTAACCTTTGGCATTTTAATTATGATGTCTTGGTGTGAGCCTCTTTGGGTTTATCTTGTTTGAGACTCTGTGCTTTGGAGACTTTTATGTCTGTTTCCTTCACCAGGTTAGGGAAGTTTTCTGTGATTATTTTTCAAACAGGTTTTCAATTTCTTGCTCTCTCTCTTCTTTTCACACCCCCATGATGCAAATGCTGGTGCCTTTGAAGTTGTCCCAGAGGATCGTTATACTGTTCTTATTTTTTTTTAATTCTTCTTTCTTTTTACTGTTTTGATTGGGTGTTTTCTACTTCCTTATCTTCCAAATCTCTGATTTGAGCCTCTGCTTCATCTACTCCATCGATGATTCCTTGTAATGTATTCTTCATTTCAATTAATGTATTATTTATTTCTGACTGGTTCTTTTTTATTTTTCCTAGTTCCATTTTTATGTTTCCTATCTCTTTGTTGATGTTCTCCCTGAAGTAATTGAGGATCCTTATAAACTGTATTTTGAAGTCTGCTTTCTGTAGATGGCTTGTCTCCATTGTGTTTAGTTCTTTTTCTGGGGTTTCATTTGGGACATGTTTTTTTGTCTCCTCATTTTGACAGCTTCCTTGTGTTTGTTTCCCTGTATTAGGTAGAGCTGTTACATCTCCTGGGTTTGGTAGAGTGGTTTTACATAGTAGGTGTCCTGTGGAGTTCAGTTGCACAGTCTCCCATATCACTTCAGCTGGGTACTCCAGGTATGCCCCCTGTATGGGCTGTGTACACCCTTCTTGTAGTTGAGACTTGATTGCCATTGGCACATCAATGGGAGGGATTTGTCCCCAGGCTGATTGGCTGAGGACTGGCTGCGACCACTGTGGAGGATCAGCTGTGCAGGATCTGACCCCATGGAGCAGGACTTAGTTCAGTGGGGCTCTAGTCCCTGCTGAGTCTGCCTCTTGAGTGTCTTTCTTGGGGAGGTGGCACAGGGGCCTCCTGGGAGGTGCAGGTCAAGGTCAACCACCACCTGTGTCCTGCCTGGGGCCACACAGCATGAACTATAAAGCAATCTGCAGATGGCTGCTACTTGTGTTGGGCTGGTGGTGCCCAAGAGAGGACAACCTGTTTACCAAGGCTGCAGACACTAGTGCTGGCCTGGGGCTACTTAGCAAGAGGTAAAGTGTAGGCTGAAGCCAGATGCTGCTTGTTGAGAGATTTTAGAAAAGTATGAAGCATGAGCCAAGATAGGGTGTAAATATGGAAAAGCCACTGGAAACAGCTTGGGTAGGGTCATGAGTTGGGTGGGGGTGGGATCTCAGGGTATCACCATGACTGGGTGAACAATGTTAGCCAGGCTGATAGAGACTCAGATATGGTGCCCACATGCTGGCTCTGTTAGGGGAGGGCTCAGAAAAGGAACAATGGCCTCTGTTAGCCCTTCCAGGAGAAAGCTGCCCTTCCAGCTCTCACCCTGATGCCAGACAATTCAGTTCCTCCCCATATATTCCTAGTGCCTTTCAAGCTGCTGCCCCAGTGCTGGAGTTCAGAGCAAGTGAATATGAGTAAATCTGTGTGGGGGCCCTTTAAGGGAAACACAACCCTCTGTCTCACTGAGCCACAATCCCTGTTGGTTTTTTCAGCAAGGAGTTATGGGGACTTCTCTTCCCAGCACTGGAACCCTGGGCTGGGGGCCTCGTTTGGGACTGGCCCCCTCACTCCTCAGAGGGGAACCTCCACAGCCAAGATATCCCTCTCGATTTTTATCTATCTCGTGGGTGTGGGACCAGCCTGTTTTGTATCTCTGCCCCTCCTACCAGTCTTTTTTTTTTTTTAAAGATTTTTATTTATTTATCTTCAGAGGGGAAGGGAAGGAGAGAGGGAGAGAAATATCAATGTATGGTTGCTTCCTGTGCATTCCCTGCTGGGAACTGGCCTGCAACCCAGGCATGCGCCCTGACTGGGAATCGAACCATGATCTCTTGGTTCACAGGCCCGCGCTCAATCCACTAAGCTACACCAGCCAGGGCCCCTCCTACCAGTCTTAATGTGGCTTCTTCTTTAAATCTTTGGTTATAGGACTACTGCTCAGCTAAATTTCAGGCGGTCCTGAATGATGGTTGCTCTGTAGTTTAGCTGTAATTTTGATGTGGTTGTGGGAGGATTCGAGTACCGTCTTTACCTATGCTGCCATCTTGATCAGAACCTCTGGGGATTAAATCTTGTTAATACCAATTTGCACACATTATAGGTTTAGAAATGGGTGTATAATGTTATCAGTTCTAACCAATAAAATGTAAAGAAGACTTTTTTTTTTTGACAGGGCTTCTAAAAAGAAAACTTTCTTTCAAAAGGCAAATAGAACATCCTGTCTTCCAACCTTTGGTTGTTGGTGTGTGAAAAATTGAGGCTTGAGGTTGCTAAAGCCATTTTTCTATCATAATGTGTCAAGCATGATATGAGAACAAACATTCTGAGAAGAGAAAACCTGGTTCTTGGTGACATTGTTAAACAACTGAAAACCAACCTGCATCAGAAATTCTTGCTATATGGTAGATTAAATCCTTTTATTGTTAAGCCATTTAGAATTCAGTTTTCTGTTACTTCCATTAAAAAAATCTATGGGACATGAATAACCTATTTTATCCTTTTAGATATTGTTCTTTTTAATCAGAGAGAAGCAGGCTGTGGAAAAACATGAATTGCTCCACTCAATTTATAAACAAAAAGTTAGCAAAGTGTCTTCTGGCAACTCACAATTTTCACAGTCACTGGAATGACATCAACTCTTATTAGGCTTCACAAAAAGCAAAACCATTTTATTCCTGCTATATGTGGAGCATTGGGCACCTCAAAGAAAATTTCAGGTATCTCTTGGGACAGTTTACTTTATCAATATTGTTTCTAAAAGTCTGAATGCTCACAAACAGTAGTTGTCTTTTGAGGTGTGTTCCTCAGAGAGGTGTTAAGCTATCTGGAAATAGGAAATTCAGATGGAGAAAAATCCTCTTAGGGACAAGAGGAAAACTATTGGAACTATAACTACTGGCAAAGTCAGTATAGTTAGAGGAAATAGAACTGATGCTGCCTTGGGATCATATTATGATACAGGAAATAAATATACAAACTTACTTGGCTTTTGATAAGAAGGGATTATTTGGTATTTATTTAAAGGCAGGTCAATTCCTCTCCCAGGCTAAATGGGAAGAGATGAATTGATATGTTAATCATACATAAAATTGGGCTTTGGAGATGTTGCCCGCAACCATCGTAGATTGACAAATAATACAGCCAGCCCATTTACCTTATTGAAATGAGCTCTGGGGAGGTGACACATCTGATTCTTAATCTGGGAATCAAATCTTGACATTCTGATTACCTCACTCACTGGATAAACTAGGTACATTTCCAGCCTTCTTTGGTTCCACCTGTGGAAGAAATAATGACATTGGTCTAGGCATGGCAGGTTTAATTCCAACATTATGTTGAAAAGAACTCCAGAAATCTGGGATATAGGAAGACCTGGCCTTGTTAGCAGCTGTGCTAAAGAATAAATCTTTAAAACTGTAGAAGGGGAATGATGCCTTTTGAAGAAAGCAAATGTTATCACCATTGTCTTTCTCTGCATGTCCGCCATCTTTGTAGTTGCATGCCTTCTTTTCTGAACTGGTTGAGCTCCTTGAGGGCTCCCTATGAATCTCTTCTAGGCACGGTGCTCTGGACATAGTGGGTGTTTGATAATTCATGGTTGGCTGACTATTGAGGTCAGCCTGTTCTTCAATCTACATTTTGAAAGGTTGGGTTCATTATTAGT
Source organism: Trachops cirrhosus (assembly GCA_028533065.1). Taxonomy (NCBI): domain Eukaryota; kingdom Metazoa; phylum Chordata; class Mammalia; order Chiroptera; family Phyllostomidae; genus Trachops; species Trachops cirrhosus. The sequence goes on from CM052538.1 coordinate 173,298,503, forward strand.
GAGGCTGTAGATGAGGATCATAGGGGATTAACAGACTGTAGTACTAGTGTCTGACATCCAGTTTGCTGGGGTCAGAAAAAAGGAGGGTATCCCCCCTTGGATGAAGGTAGTTCTTGACAGAGAGGTCCTGGGATTAGTCAGACAAGTCATAGCATTATGTTCTGAGTCTGAATGCTTCTGTGTAACAAAGTGGAGAATGGGAGGCTAGAAGCTGGAGGAGCAAATCAGCAAGTGGAGTTCACACTCTTCTTTTGGGATCCCTTATTACTATTATGATGGTGGTCTGACTGCTGAACACATTGAGGCTGTCATTGCCAATCCATCAATTTATACACTGAATGTTCATAAAGTTTCCCTTTATCCTACAAAAATTAGGCAAGAAACATAAATAGAAATTCTACTATTGTCTTTATGCAACATACTTTCTTGCACATCTTACCTTGAAGACTGCTTTTCTACATATAGATAAGCAAGATAAATAGGATCTCTGACCTTGCAGAGGTTATAATCCACTGAAGAATATTAATAACAAAACAGGCCTTTACAATAATATAACACCAATATTCAAATATAGAACTCTTTACCTAAGATAAGTGAATATTAACTGAATAATAACATTTTTGTAAAATTAAACAGATGAGACTATTTCTCAGCCATTGTAGTGAACTACTATAGCTTCTGCTTCCCAGCATTTATTTTTCTTTTCCTGGGAAGGACATTCGAAATTTTTTCTTAGGATACTATCTTCCCTTTCCCCTGTGCTTTCAATTCATGGGGTCTGGTTGTCCCTCTACCACTTCTGTCCCCAGATCTAAGGGTAGGAAAATGATAGAGATCTAAGCAATATTCTATTTTAATCCCTGACCAGAGAGATTGTTTTTAAAAGTAGTCATGTGACCCAAGCTAGACCACTCAAAGGTAATCCTGGGATATTTTTTTTCCTGGAATATCCTGGAAAGCGGAGTTCTGTTTTCTACAGCCTTGGAAGGCAAAGGCAGAAAGACTGACTTTCAATGATGTCTGAGCCCCTGAATTTCTTGGAGGCCAACTCTACCACTATATTTTCCCTTTACAAGGACCAATAAATTCTTGGGTTTTTTTTTGTTTTTTTCTTAAGCCAGTTTGAATTGGGTTTTCTCTCACTTAACAACAAAAATTTGGTACCTAAGTTACTAATTTTCAGCTACTCTAAAGCTAAGCCAACCATGGCCTTGCTTGATGTTTGAATGGAACGCAACTTTCTAATATCCTGCAATTTTTCTTGGATTTGTATTTTACCTAATATTTGTCTTCTAACCCTAAACTTCTAACAATATAATGTATTCTGTATACAATTATCCATTTTCCCCCTTACTGTATTTTAGCTATCCTAGCAGTTTTCTCCCAGGCTGCTTTGGAACCACACCTGATGTCCACTGAAAATGCAGAGGCCTGGGCCACATGTCATGAAGGTCTGACAATGTACAGTTTTACAGTACTCCCAGGGAGTAAAAATAACCTCCCAGGTTCTGTTATGCACTAAAGTTTGAAAACCAGAGCCCCAGCACTAGTCCCTCATCTGTGATTACTTCCTGCTGTTCCCCCAAATCCTTGGGTCAGTGCCTTGATCAATTTCTGTTCTCACCCATGGATAGAAGATGAATCAGAAACAATAGAACGTTTACACAATGGAATTCTATGCAGCAGAAAGAAAGAAGGAGCTCCTTCCCTTTGTGACAGCATGGATGGAATTGGAAAGCATTATGCTTAGCAAGTAGGCCAGGCGGTGAAAGACAAATACCATATGATCTCACCTTTAACAGGAACCTAATCAACAAAACAAACAAACAAGCAAAATATAACCAAAGACACTGAAATTGAGAATAGGCTGACAGTGACGAGAGGGGAGAGGGAAGGGAATTTCAGGGGACAAGGGGAAGGGTTTGCAGGAACAAGTATAAAGGACACATGGACAATAACAAGGGGTGGGGATGGAAACAGGAGGGAGGTTGGTTTGGCTGGGGTTGGGGGCAGCGGTGGGGAGAAAATGCAGACCAGTGTAACTGAACAACAATAAAGTAATTTTTTAAAAAAGAAACAATAGAACAACACAGATTTCCCATCTGCCAGTGTGACCCTGAGCTTTCCCTGTCATTCACTTAGCTGGGCAATTTTCCCCAGATGAACCATCTCAAAACCCAGCTCTTTGCCCTTTGGAAATTGGAACTTATATTTTTGAATGAAGCGCATTGATGTGTATTCTTTTGTATTTTTTGCAGCTGTAGTTTTTGAAAGAAACACAGAATTCCTAAAACTCAGCCTGGATCAGAAATTGAAAACTATATACCCAGACAGGACAGAATAAGATGTTTAAATGTTTTCCTTCTATGAAAGGTCTGAGGCTGCCTGCCCCTTATTCTGTAAGATAAGCCCATTTATCCTGTGGGCTTCTATGGCAGAATCATATCAAGACTTTTCAACAAAGATATCCAATGACTTCTTTACATTTGATAGGACTGTTGATGATTGTGATACATGAGGCTAAAAGAAAAGTTATGGGAGAGGCATAGAAACTAACTTTAAACTGTAAGACTTTCCCATGACCTGTGCCCTCAAAATAGTAGCTCCCTGCCAGCAACCATCTGCAGCCTTGATCTGACCCTGCCCCGAACATTTGGCATGTGGAAGCTGGCCCAGCTGTCACAGAGCACACAGATAAACTTCCCAGTGTTTACCGGCTTCTCTTGGACTTTTGCATATCCTCGCAATAATCGTCATATAAAAACACAAGCTAGAATTCAGGAATGTGCCAATAACAACTCCCTTGTCACAGCCTGGGCTAGATTTCCAAAAGCATCAGATGCTGAACACAGCTTCTCCAGGAAAGGTGGTAAGCAGGGTGCTGGGGGTGGGGGAGAGTTGGGGGCCACTGTTCTTTCCTCTTGTCCCTAGGCCCACCTCACACTATAGCTCAGGACTGGTCCACTGCAGGTCAGGGAGATACAGGGGTGGGCAGAGTGGGTGAGGAAGGTAATCTCACCTTTTACATCAGCTTCTCCTAACCTTCCTTTGCTTGAAGGTCCTGCCATTGTCTTACCTTCCCTGCCTCTCCCTGCTCCCCCACCCAAGACATAGATTGCATAAAGCTTCATGTAGAAATCATAGAGTCACCTCCCTCTACACCATTTATTCTCCCTCTGCCCTTCTTTCCCTACATCTCCTCCATAACATGAGTGAGTGTCTAAGACTTTGGCTGCATGGAGATGTTAAAAAATATGTATTTTTAACTTAATGAGGAAAATGATCTGTGAGATCTTCCATTTGAAAAGAAAAATTGAGAGTGGCAATGTGGTTTATTTAGGGACCCTTCCCTACAGAAGATCCAGGCAGAAGTCAGACCAGTTTATGCTGAAAAACATAATACTAATATTTCAGCACTTTAGGGAAATTCCGGGAAAAAACCTTCAACCTAGTGTATACAGAGAATTTCCATCAAAATCATTGAGGTGAGGACAGTAAGGGATGGGAAACCAGAGAGTCCACTGGCCAGGTGAGGTAGAGGAGGTGCTATATTTAGATCTGGCAAGATTTTTATTTCTCTTAGAAAGCACCTCTGCACGAAAGGGAGGCTTGGGCTAGCTAGGGGATTAACATTTATATTCTTCAACAAATAATGAGTGTCCTGCCTTTGCCATGCATGGTATTAGATGTAGAGGATACAGAGTAAGCAAACAGATGGGGTTCCTGCTCTCATGGAGCTACTGTTGGGAGGGTTAATGTTAGATCTGAATGATGAGGAAGAGTTAGGTAGATAAATAAGGGAGGGCAGGGAGTAAGCTGGGTAGTGAGGCTAGTGGGCAGAAGGCACTGGAGTAAGGACGGTGGATTGGAGTAGCGAGAGTGAGACTGGAGGGGTTCAAGGGCACAGATCAGGAAGAACCTTGCTTGTAGACCGTGTCCAGGATTCTAGTCTTTATCATACAAGCAATGGGAAACCATTGAGCTGTTTTAATTGCAGGTGGTGGGCATGGGAGTGGGCAGATTCATGTTGGAAAAGATTTTTCTGGCTACAGTGTGATTAGGGGTTAGAGGAAAGGGGTAGATGCAAGGTAGAAAGAGCAGACAGGAGCGTCTTTAGTAGCTCAGGCAAGAAATGATGGTCACTTGGGCTACATAGGTGGCAGTGATGGGAAGAGAGATTTAAGAGGCAAAATCAACAAGGCTTGGTGTGTGTGCCTCGCTTATCACCTTCAAGCTTCGCCAGGTGTAAATCTAACAGGAGCCTGAAGGTAGAATGCCCGCTGGTGCATAAGAGAGCAGGTCAAAGCTAAATTACATTGTCTGAACAAACAGCACCGGTGCTGGATCCAAGGAGCATTTTCCAGCCCTTCTGCATCTTCAGTGTGAGCAGACACTGAAAATGCAGTGCCAGAGAAGGAAGCAGGCACTCAGGTTATTTTTAGCAAGCTATAGGAAATAGCCAACATTCTAATATGGATGCCTCTCATTAAAACCCAGAGCCTAATTCCACCCAGTTCTTGCTTCTAACATCTGCAAACTTTTCTTTTTCCAGGTAATTGACAATAGGCCTCCATGGAAGTCTTCCCAGCATTTCTGCAAAAATTTAGAAAACATTAGGTTTGACACCATCATCATGTTTGCCAAGGCAGCAAAAATCCCAGCCGGCAAAACTTCGAGAGTGATGAAGCGGAACAGTGAGGACGGCACAGAATCACTGATCATTTCAGGATGCCTTTAGCAAGGGTTTCCAGTGCGGGAGTTTTCCATCGCCTCTGAAGCAGAAGCGGTAGGGCGTGGCTCCTGTGGGGACAGCCGAGGCCATGTTATGAGGATTTCCTCCTCTTTTCTGCCTTTCCTCTCTGCCCTCAGGTGGTTCCTGGAGTTAAAATTATTTTTTTAATACTTTCATTGAACACCAATAAAAACTTTTAAAAAATTCATTAAGTTGAAATTGCATAGAATAGTCAGTGTCTCAGTTATGACTGAACCCATCACGTTGCCTTCCAGGCCTTCCACGTGCTCGACCTGGGGCATGTTATGCAGCTTCTCTGGGCCTTGACTCCCTTGCTTGAGACGTGAAGAGGTGTTGTATTGGCTCAGCATTTCTCCAGCTTCAGTCATTTGCGTAACACCTTCATGATATTTGCCTTGTTGACTTTTCACTTGCATAATGACTTTCTCCACATTTTTCCTCTAAATTGACTCATTTGTTTACTTAAGTCCTTTTTTAAAAATAAGTCTTGTCTATAATATCCAGGAAATCATGGGACAGATGTGATGATGACTTTGTCTAATATACATATATAAGTGCATAATTAAAATTAAAAAGGTTTCTGCATATATACAAAATCAAACTACACTCCCCCATGAAGATTTGTAGGCCCCACTCTGGGAAACTTTGGCCAGGCTGATTTCTAAGCTCTCTTGGGAGTGCTGACCTATGATTGTTCACACCTGGCCTTACCTAACCAGGCTTATTTCTCACAGCTGCCTAAAATTAAACTTCAGGTTTGGACAAATCAATGTCCTTGTTGCTCCTTGTAGACAGTGTATATGCATTCTGGTTCCTTCATCTAGAATCAATAATTTACTATGGAAAGAAAAACCCTGGCGTAAGTAAGGAGGAATAAATTGATAAAGCACATGATTGGAAGAACAAACTTCCCTTGACTACTAGGTAAAATAAAGTCCTTAGGGTTGGAATTTATTGGGTAAAAGTCAAATAAGATTGATCATTTATGGGCTATTATTTTTTCCTTGAAAAAGAGGGTTACCTATTTACTGGGCAAATTTACTGAACAAATTTCTGAGTGTCTCCAGGGTTTCTTTAACCTCATCTAATGGAGAAGAGATCCAGTTTGAAAATCATTGGTGAGTAATCACCAATACATCTGGGTAGAGAAGTAGGCAGGAAGGGGAAATAGCCTACATGGTTTGTGATGGCCCACAGACCATCACATTAATTACTATAGAAATTAATTAAATAATTAGTTAATTTACAATGTGTTTATTCCACGCTAGACACTGGATATACAGACGTGATCAGGCATGTTTAGGGTGGTACGACCATAGACTAGACACTGTATATACACAGATAATTAAGATAGTTCTCTACTCTCTAGGAGCTCAAGTTTTGCAGGAGATAGCAAGTAAATAAGTGAGTATGATAAGGCATCATGGGGCCCCAAAGCAGAAGTATGTATAGGATATTAGGGGACCAATGGAGAGGGAATGTCAGTTCTATTGGAAAATCAGGCAAAGCTTCTGAGGGGATATAACCCTCAAGCTGGGTTTTGAGTTATAAACAGTATTGGTTAGTGCAGGAGGGAATGCCCTTCCAAGGAGAATAAACAGGCAAAATTATCTGGCATATTCAGAAAAGTGAATGCAATTTATTAAGGAGGGAACATCTAGTTATCCGTGTGTATGGTGTGTGTATGTGGGAGAGAGGGAGAGAGGGAGAGACAGAGAGAGAAAGAGAGAGAGAGAGAGAGAGAGAGAGAGAGAGATTAGACTCAAGTGTATTTGAGAAGCTTTTAAAGACTTTTAATCAAGGAGGTTCTGTGTTCAGAACTGCATACTAAAAGCTCACTCAGGCAGCTGGGTAGTGGATAACTGGGTTGAGAGGGGTTCCCAAACTATAGGCAAAGAGCCCAGTTGAAACACTATTACAAGGGTCCCGGTGAGAGGTGGCGAGGACAGCAGCAGTATGTACAGAGAGAAGGGACAGATCTCAGAGGTTAAAAAGGATAAAGTAATGAGAGAGTGGGAGATGTCTAGGAGGATGTCACGATTTTCAGTTTAGGTGACCGGGCAGTGGGGCCATCCTCAGTTCTCGGCGTGAGAACACAAGAGGAAGGATGCAATTTGGCCAAACAAGAATTTCTTTTGGAAGTGGATTCCTTGGGGCCTGCATAGCAAAGTGACAGGGCATGGAGGGTATGGAGCAGTGACACCTGAGTTTTTTCTCCAGTTCTGTTGGTATGACCTTGTTTGACTTTCCAACATCCCTGAGTCTCATGTCTTTGTCCATAGATGTATGGCCAGCCCTGGCTTGATTTGAGGTCTCTAAGAGAATAGATGCGTGAAAGTGTTTTGCGAATGTCTTCACAAATGTAAATATTTATGTCTCCAGAAAAGCACAAGATGTAAAAAGCAGAGTCATCAGCACATTTAGCTTATAAATAGGCTGAGTGAGTGGCTGCTTTGCATTGTGACAGAGCATCCAGCAGAGATTTCTCTGCGAAATTGCCAATATCACTGCTTGTCCTCTGACCACGGCAGCTTAATTCCTGTGAGACTAAAAGGTATTACTTTGCTCTGCAATACTCCAATTCAAGAAACATCACAACTGTTTATTTTTTCTAAATCTCATTAAATTGCTTCTCCATTCCCACTTGCCAGGATGGCCAAAACATTCATCTTCAATCAAAATTGAGACTCCCACTGGATCAGCCAACAAGCCTGATTTTCACTGATGAAATGAGTGGGGTTCAAGATATGCTGGCTAGAAATACTACACAAGGAGCCCGACCTTGCATCAACACAGTATACTAATTGTTCTAGGTTTGGCAAACTTGTAACACCTGTTAATTCAGACCCAAGGTCTTTGAGATCCTTACCCCCAGAGCTGAGAAGGCATCTGTGCTACAGGTTTACATACCCAACACAGCTCAGTAGCATTATCATCCAGGACAAAAAGAAGAAAACAAAACAGGATCTACTTTTTGGTTGTTATTGTGTTCAGAGTTTTCTGGAGAATAATCATGTTCCTATAAATGAGGAGAGTTGTAATGTCAACAGTGTGGGGTGGATCAAGATGGAAGGAAAACCCCTGAAGTGCACAGCGGATGTTGGGGCTGGTGAGGAGCCTGAGGGTTGAGTGTACATGATGGAGCTGAAGTCTGCTCACAAGAAAGAGGTATGAATAAAGAGTTATCTAAAGAAGAGGCCAGCATGGAGAAAAACAGGAATCAGCACTTTGAGTTAATTAAAATGAACTAAAAAAACCCTTACTTTATTATTCTTTCTTGCAAATTGAGAAATGTTTGACTTGGAGCCACCAACCTTAGAATAAACATTTCTGGTCAGAGTATTTAAAATGCTAATTCACCTCCTGGGAGGAGAGAGAGCCCACATCCATCAGAAGAGGGCTTCTAGGGCGACATATGGGTTCTACTATGGGTTCTAGTAGCCTATGAGATGATTGGAAATAAAATTTTTAAACATTTTTCTATTTTAATGACCACATATTTACTTTTTTGTTTTTTTATGCGTATAAGGTTTTTTCCTTTTAAAAAAATATATTTTATTGATTATGCTATTACACTTGTCCCATTCCCCCCTTTATTCCATTCTGCCCTGTACCCCACTCCCACCCACATTCCCCCCTAGTTCATGTCCATGGGACATACATATAAGTTCATTGGCTTCTACATTTCCCATATTATTTTTAACCTCCCCCTGTCTATTTTGTGTCTACCAATTATGCTTCCTATTCCCTGTATCTTTTTACCCCATTCTCCCCCTCACCCTCCCCACTGATAACCATCCATGTGATCTCCATTTCTCTGATTCTATTCCTGTTCTAATCGTTTTCTTAGTTTGTTTTTGTTTTTTTAGTTCGGTTGTTGATCGTTGTGAGTTTATTGTCATTTTACTGTTTGTATTTTTGATTATCTTCTTTTTCTTAGATAAGTCCCTTTAACATTTCATATAATAGGGGCTTAGTGATGATGAACTCCTTTAACTTGACCTTATCTGGGAAGCACTTTATCTGCCCTTCCATTCTAAATGATAGCTTTGCTGGATAGAGTAATCTTGGATGTAGGTCCTTGCCTTTCATGACTTCAAATTACTACTTTCCAGCTTCTTCTTGCCTGCAAGGTTTCTTTTAAGAAATCAGCTGATAATCTTATGGGAACTCTTTTGTAGGTAACTGTCTCCTTTTCTCTTGCTGCTTTTAAAATTCTCTCCTTATCTTTAATCTTGGGTAATGTAATTATGATGTGCCTTGGTGTGTACTTCCTTGGGTCCAACTTCTTTGGGACTCTCTGAGCTTCCTGGACTGCCTGGAAGTCTATTTCCTTTGACAGATTGGGAAAGTTCTCCTTCATTATTTTTTCAAGTAAGTGTTCAATTTCTTGCTCTTCCTTTTCTCCTTCTGGCACCCCTATGATTCAGATGTTGAGACGTTTAAAGTAGTCCTGGAGTTTCCTAAGCCTCTCTTCATTTTTTGAATTCTTCATTCTTTATTCTGTTCTGGTTGAATGCTTATTTCTTCCTTCTGCTCCAAATTGTTGATTTGAGTCCTGGTTTCCTTCCCTTCGCTGTTGGTTTCCTGTACATTTTCCTTTATTTCACTTTGCATAACCTTCACCTTTTCCTCTGTTTTGCGATGATACTCAAGCAGTTCTGCGAGCATCCTGATTACCAGTGTTTTGAACTGTGCATTTGATAGGATGGCTATCTCTTCATTGCTTAGTTGTATTTTTTCTAGAGCTTTTATCTGTTCTTTCATTTGTGCCATTTTTTTTTTTGTCTGGGACACCTGTTACATAGTAAGGGGTAGAGCCTTAGGTATTTGTCAGGGTAGGGCAACCCATGTTGCTGAGCTGTGGCACTGTCTGTGGGGGAGGGGTTTGAGAGGGAACAATGCTGCTTGATTGGTTCTTGGCTAGCTTTGAGTCACTTCCTCTACTATCCACAAGCAAATTGGGCCCTTCTGGTGCTGATTTCCAGGTGGATGGTTTTGTGTATGTTCCAGGACCCTGTGGATCTCTCCAACAACCTCTCCTGTGAGGCTGGGAGTTTCTCCTGCCACTGCAACACCCACAGGTGTTTTCAGTCAGAGGTTTTGAAGCTTTATTTCCCTGCACTGGAACCCTAGGTTGTGCTGTCTGTCTCTCTCCCCAGTTGTTCCTCCTGGTTTAGCTGCATGCAAATGTGGGACCACCTGTTCTGCCACCTCACCCGCTATGGTCTTCCAGCTGCCATCTTGCTGGGAGTCTTCTTTGCCCCAGCTGCCCATCTCCACATCTTCTACTAGTCTGGATGAATGTTTCTTCTTTAACTCCTTGATTGTCAGACTTCCATATGGTTTTTCTGTCAGTTCTGGTTGTTTTTTGTTTTTAAATTTGTTGTTGTCCTTCTTTTAGTTGTGTGAGGAGGCACAGTGTATCTACCTACGTCTCCATCTTGGCCGGAGGTTTCCTACATTTTTACTTTATAACTGTCATTATTTCTCACAAGTCATGGTGGTCTATAAAAGGCAATAACATGGCATTTTATTTTAAAATAAGTTTGTTTAAGCAAAAAAGTGGGTTGACTAACTTTAAAGAAAAAGTATTAAAAAAACAGGTGACATAGTATAAAAAATAGAAAGGTAGTGTCAGAATGACTAAAGTTTGGAAAACATTGAAGATTGTGCTACCTTTGGGTGGAGAAATGGGAAGGAAGAAGAAATAACCTGCATGGTTTATGATGGCCTACAGACAGGTACTTTCTCAGTCAGGTTATTTCCCATGGGTTTTTCTCTCATGAAGATTATTCTCTGAAAATGCAAGTAAGACAAGGAGAGGGTCACATCTTAACCTATGATAAGCACATTTCTTTTTAAAAAAGACTTTATTTATTTTTAGAGAGGGGAAGGGAAGGAGAAAGAGAGGGAGAGAAACACCAATGTGTGGTTGCCTCTTTCGTGCCCCTCATTGAGGACTTAGCTCACTACCCAGGCATGTGCCCTGACTGGGAATCGAACAGATGTTCCTTTGGTTTTTAGGCCAATCCACTGAGCCACACCAGCCAGGGCTGATAAACACATTTCTTAATGATCTGCTTACATTCTGACCAGGACATACCTGCAGGGAGAAGGGAAATTCCTGGGCTGCACTGCAGTGAAGGGGAGCAGACTCCAAGACAGCTTGTCAACCTCACAGTTTTGTCCAAGTCTCGAGTAGAGAGAGTCCTTGGGTGGCAGCACTTGCCTCGCCCAGTGCTGACAAGTAGATTGAATTCAACTGACCTGAAGGTTTTAATGTGATGATGTGCACTCCTTAAGAGTAAACTTGAGGCAGTGCAGTTTTTTTTTGGCATGTAGATGCTGCAGCCCCTAGAACAGTGTTCTGCACATACACAGGTGCTCAACAAACAGTTGTGAAAGAGAAGAATGAATCACTGTGAAAACTGTACAAAATTTTACATGTATATTTACAAGTGAATAGAAAGAGCTGAGGTTTAAAATGATAAAAAACTGAGTTCACATCCCGTTTCTTTCCTTTATCTGCTGTGTAAGTTACTTAACCTCCTTGGATCTCGTCTATTGAATGGATCTAATTAATCAATGGTATTTGGTAAATGTTTTGCAACAAGCTCTGTAGGAAGATGAAAAGCTCCGTTTGTGATACTTGCTGATTTCCATGGTATAAATCTTCCCATCAAGCTAACAACTGTTTAACATCTAGCTTGCAAAATTCCTGCAAATCTATAAATGAGCTCTCGTGAGCCACCAGATACAGAGCACCACCGCAGGTAATGACACCAACCTCAGGGGTGTTCATCATTCTCAGAGCACTGAGTACCTGCTAAGCTCTGTGCTCTTGGATTATCCCATTTATTGCTCACAATGATGCTCTGAGGTAAATACTATTATTTATCCCTATTTTACTTTTTAAAGATTTTTATTTATTTATTTTTAGAGAGGGGAAGGGAAGGAGAAAGGGAGAGAGATACCAATGTGTGGTTGCCTCTCATGTGCCCCCTACCGGGGACCTGGCCTGCAACCCAGGCATGTGCCCTGACTGGGAATCAGACTGGTGAACATTTGGTTCGCAGCCCGCACTCAATCCACTGAGCTACACCAGCCAGGGCGATCCCTATTTTAGGGATAAGGAAACAGTGTTGGAGAAATGAAGAGGTTTGTGAATGAACACACAGCTAGCCTGTCTACCAGACTGCCTTCCCTGTTCTCTGAATGTAATCAAGAAGGACAAGTACCACAGACAGCATTTGCTTATTTAGTTACCTTCCTTTCTCCCTTTACCATTTCTGTGAAAAATATGTTGGTAGAAAATGTCCTGGACCAGATCCCTGGGAAGGTCTAGTCATAGAACAAGACTGGAAACATCCTTTTTTTTTTTTTTTAATTTTTGAGAATTACCTTAGGTATTAGGGAAGAAAAAAAAAGAACAATGTAAGAAACTGTGAAGCTACAATAAAATCCAGGTGGATTTTCAAGTAGTATTTCAAAGATTAAATTATTGTCTAATGATGCATTTTAACAAGTCAAGGACTTGGAACGTGGATACTTACCTCCACCAACTTCCTGCCCAGGAAAAGGGTTTGTGATGATCTACCAGCAAAGCGTTTGAAGGGAGGATGACCATGTAACTGACCCAGTTCTGCCAGTGAGGCTTAAGGGAAGGCATGCTAAGGGACTTCTAGGAACAAGTTTCTTTGCTGAAAAAAGCAGAGATGGGCAAGAATAAATCCCACGTCTCCCTCCCTACTCCTTTTTTGACAATACCCTCTAAAGATGACAGATTTGGAGTCTAGCTAGGTAGATGACCTGGAAGTGCCTACCTCTCCCTTTATTATTAGGCAACATAAAGAAATATTCTTACTGCCTGGAGCCTGTTAATCTTGTATTCTGTAATTTGTAGTCAGAGCATCCTACACCAATAATTAAAATGGATTATCAAATTAACCTGCTAGAATTTAACTGTTAGAACTCCTGGTTACTAAAGACACACTGTGTCTGTTAGAAAGCTTTTTGCTGCAAGTAATTCAAAGTACTGAATGCAACTGTCTTAATAGAGGGAAGTTCCTGACCATGTGTAGCAGGAAGCACGGAGTCAGGGTGGGCTTCAGGTGGCAGGCACACCCTCGCTCTGCTCCTCTGAGACTGTCCTATTCTGCTCTCTCCTCTGGGCGAGTTTGGTCCTTAAGTCAGCTGACTGATGAGTTCCAAGCACCATGAGCCAACAAGACAATGCCTAGTGGAAAAAGAGAAATAGTCCATTCATGTGTCTTCTCAGGGAAGTGAGGAAAGCATCTTTGTCAGCCATGGTTCATTTCCATCCGTTCCTAAGTGAGTCCTGGCAGTTGGGAGCAGGTTGCTGCCACCATCAGGGGTTGTATCTGGAGTGGAGTGGATTTAGGGGAACCTACGCTAAGGAACCAACTCCAAGAGTCAATTGTCTTATTTTTCCTTTTCTTGGAGATCTTTCATGGACCTTGGTGAGGTTGTTTTCTACTTAGAATCTCTTGGAGCCCTGATGAATCTTTCTTTAAAAATTTCCTTCTAGTTTGGCTTTGAGCCTTATCTCACTCAGCTACTAGCTGACAAAGTGTTTCTTTCATTATGTTAGCTGGTTTCTCTTAAAAGAATCGATCTTCTTTGTTTTGGGGTACTTAATCTCTCCTAAAGTTACAAAACAGGTGTTTTTTTTTTTAAAAAAAACAAGGTGATACCAGTTTCTTCACAGAAAAAAAATCTAGATTTACACACTACTGTTTTCGTGGTTAACAACATTTTACTTCTCTTTGTTCTGAGAATATTTTTATGTTCACGGAGAAAACACCATACCTTTAAGAATGGATATCTGTCAGATTTTTAAACTGACACAAATATACTTAAGGAATAAGAGTAATTAAATGTGAAGAAGTGTTTACCTGGGGAAAACTTCGAGGTTCAGTTGGGGCAGTTAGAGGAGGGAAACTCGTGTGCCAGGTAAACCCCTTCCTCATTCGATCGAAGCTGTGCCTTCCCACTAGCCCTCAAGTCGCCTTTACCTGCATTCAGGTGTGGCCAATTAACCACCACAGACTTACTTTGTACCTGGTTTATGTTGCTTTTAGTCAGAGAGATGCTTGTGAATCCCTAGATCAGGGGTGCCAAAATCATTTTCACTGGGGGCCACATCAGCCTCGCGGTTGCCTTCAAGGGGCCGAATGTAACTTTAGGACTGATACATGTAACTACTCCTTAACAGTTAAGCGAGAGCTCAGCACTGCCACCAGGTAGAAACAAGGTGCCGGGCTGGATAAAATAAGGTGGAGGCCGGATCTGGCCCGAGGGCCTTGTGTTTGCCACCTGTGTCCTAGATGAACCTGGAGCTGGAAGAGCCGTTTTGGCCATTGTAACTCATTCCTCCCTCCCCTGCCCTAAGGGGACTCAGTGTCCACCCTGCTCCAAACAGCCTGTGTTATTGGGGGACTTTGCTGCCACCTCCAACTTCAGGGTGGGATTCAGTGCGTCTGCAGTCATTGGTCCAGGGGCAGGCATGTGACGGAAATGGTTTAATCAGGATGACTCTAAGGACTATTTTGCTCAGAATGCCATGCAGGCCCACTCTCCCTCCTTCTGTGGTATGCAGATGGGGAGCTGGGTACTGCTTAAATGATGGAAGGTTGGCTAGAGACAGAAAACAAAAGAGCAGATGGAGAGAAACTGAACCAAGCCAGGTCTGAAGCCTGACCTGGCTCTGGACCACCCAGTGACGGGGGCCAAGAAATCTCTTCGTCGCTGATTGAATTTTCCATTAGCAGCAACTTAAGGCCCAAAGATAGAATGGCTTATCTCTTGTGTTTATGGGCTGAGGAAGAAGCTGCCCTCAAGAAACTTTAGTAAGTAGGTCTATGTGTTTTATAAGTCCAGGTTACTCAAGGTAAATATGTTTTATTGCCCAGGAAAGGGAGGGAAACGAATCCTTTGTGTTTTGAGGGTTGGAAAGAAAACTAGCCTGATTTCAAGCACAGAGTTGCAGGCCTGGGGGACAACAATGTCTTAGGAATTCTCCAGAGGCTGAGCCCACACCCATTCAGAAGCAGCACCGCTGAGGCATGGGGTCTCTGAGGGGACTGTCCCAGCGGGGACTTGAAAGGAGCAGGCAGTTAGGGCTGGGGTGAGCCTGGTGGAGTGGCCATGGAGGTACCTGCTGGCCCAGTCAGCCTTGTTTCCATCATGGGTCAGCAGTGCAGGGCAAAGTGGGGGGGACCAGTGATCCATAGTCACGTTGTTTGTTAAAATGCAGAGAGTCCTGGGACATGCCAGAGTCACTAAATCAGAACCCCTGGGAGCACAGTGTCCCAGCTAATTTTTAGATGAGTGTCATTGGAGGATCCATGCCTTAGTGTGAAGAGGATCAAGCTGAAAAATCACAGTTCAGTTGTCCCTGGTCAGGCAGGAGAATGGCTGCTCGACACAGGTAGCAAGAAAGCCAGGGCTGGGTTCTAGCAGCTCCAGAGAAAGGATGCCATGTGCCACCACTGTGGACCTTACACTCATGGGTTTGCCTGCAAATCCCAGGACAGCGAAGACTGTTAAATAGTGTGGAGCAGAGATTTTCAAATGTGTTCATCTCACGGCACACACAAACTGATTATTAAAAATCCGTGGCACACCAAAAAATATATTTTTTGCCGATCTGACAAAAAATATGTATCATTTTGATTCATTCACACTGGATGGCTATTGTTGTGTTCGCTGTTGTCATTTTTTTAAAAATTTGACAGTCTAAGGAAAAAGAGGTCAGCACCCCTGACTGAAGTCAGGCATTGCATGGTTTTTTAAAAATATATTTTATTTATTTACTTGTAGAAAGAGGGGAAGGGAGGGAGGCCAAAGGGAGAGAAACATCGGATGTGTGAGAGATACATCGATTGGTTGCCTCTCTCACGCCCCCAGCTGGGGACCTGGCCCACAGCCCAGGCACGTGCCCTGACTGGGAATTGAACCGCGACCTTTTGGTTCACAGGTCAGCACTCATTCCACTGAGCCCCACCAGCCAGGGCAGGTATTGCATGTTTTAAGAATTCTTGCTGCACACCAGTGTGCCACGGCACACTGATTGAAAACCACTGCTTTAGAGTTAATTACCAGTTCTTCTGATACTAGGACCACTTTTAGTGCCTCCAAAGACTTAGACTTTTCTCCCAACACACTGGACTTCCCTGCCAGCTTTGATGGTGTGGAAATGTGGGATGACAAGTCCTGATACTGTCAGGGCACCCGTGGCCTGTGCCAGGGTCACACAGTCCTTGCAACAGACCTCATCACAGAGAGGGTGCTAGATCAATGTCACGTACCACTGCCTCCTGCCACTGCTTTTAAAAGTATATACACAGCAGTTTGGCAGGGGAAAGATTTTCACCATTGTTTACTAATGCAGACAGAAGCACTGAATTATTTGACTACTCCACAGTCAGGAAACAGGGAGTCTGGGGACATGGGAACCACAGTGGTTTCTACCTGGGACCCCTCAAGGTTAACAGAAGGCATGGCCTGGGTGCAGATCCCCACATGGCCCAGCTGCTGCTTCTCCTATATTTTAGTTCTGAGTGTTCTTCGGCTAAAAAACAACAAATCCAATAGCAGCAGAAACTTTGGAAAGTGCCATTAGGAAGAAGCATGCAAGGCTGGAACCAGAACCCATCCTGTCCCAGCTGCAGTTCTGCAGCGTGCCAGGGTTCTGTCTGGGCCTGCTTCCTCATCTCCAAATAAGTAGCAGAAACTCCCGGTGAACGTCTTCTAGAACTTCCAGTGTTAGCGTCTGTGTTTTCTCGTCAATGTAAGCCTCTCTAATATAAGGTGACTTGGAAGAATGCTTTAAGTGCACATTTTGTACTGGCGGTTCTAACATTTTTCAGCTTGAGCTTATCTCATTTGGAAAACACTTCTAATATTTATCAACAGAGTGGAATTAAGGATGAGGCTGCACTCACCATTTGCAAGCTTGTTTCCACTTGCTGCATTAAATGAGTTGCTAAACCCTGATTCCATGAAAGTATTGGCTAACAGATTCCTTTTCTTAATTTTGCCTCATTTTAGAGGCCTCCCAAGAGAATGAAAACACATAGTTTATTGGCATTGGGATTTTATTACTGAAATTCTTTACTCATTAATTGAGAGGGAAGAGATACAAACAGAGATCTAGTTTATCCCCAAAATAATTTTGTGTTTCTACTTGAGTTGATACTGTAGTTTAAAAAAAAGAGCCTCCTTAAAAATACTCTCTCAGTATAAATATTTGTGTGTATATTTTCTTAAAGCTTGATCTTTTTCCATTACACGAAATAGTTCTCATTGTTGGTATGCAATTCTGTTAAACAACTGATCGTCCTCACAAAACACTTGTAATTTCCCTGGGGATCGGTTTTTCATCTTCATTTTAGTCAACTGTTTTATTTTTCTAGGGGTAATATGATTTTACTGCCTATGAAGACATGTATTTGAATAAAAAGGAAACACGATCTATGGTAAGCAGTGAGAGAGTTGACTTACTATGATAAAGGTTTGTCTGGAACTCACCTGATGTACAGAGCAGCTGTGGTTTCTAGGCACTTGTATTTAAAGCATTCAAAATCTTCCCCTCTTCTTGGTTAGAGAATAATTTTTCTTTTTCCCAGAAAACAAGGTTCCCAGCTGAATCACACTGAAAGTGAGCCTAGAGCTGTGGTAAATAGGAAAGAGACAAGGGCCCATTTCCTTTGCGGCCATGTGCCTGGAGAGGCTTAGGAAACTCCAGATAAGAAGTGGGTTCTGTCATCTGAGGCTCATAAATCCTCACGAGTTCCTCCCAAAGTCTCCATGGTGTCCGGCAAAGGTTCAGCCTCTAAAGGGGAAAAGAACGTGGTTGGTGCTTCCCTTGGCTTGTGCAGGGTTCTCCAGAGTGAGGGCATGTGGGGGCCAGGGCAGGGCTCCCCCTCCTCTTCCTCTCTACAGCAGGAGTCCTCCAACTCTAGGGTCTATCAGAACCACCCGAATTACCCAGAGAGCTTGTTACATTGCTGCTTTTCAGACCCCAATGCCAGAGTTTCTCATTCAACAGACCTTTGGGGTGAGTTACCTGCATTTTAACCTGCATGCCAACCAAGATGTATACGGGTTAATTAAGTTCAGATAAGCAGGCAGTTAGATGATAGTTGCAATGCCCTAGTCAGAATGCCTATTGGAGGAGTAGTTAGGGAGTTAAGAGACACTCTCATGCAATGCCTGTGTGTGGATGTGCGGGGTGTGAGGACAAGCCTCTGTTGTCTTTATCTCCCATCAACACCAGAGGATCTGTTAGTTAGCATAATGCACTTAGAAATGTTTTTTCATTGGTGAAATGAGTGTGGTTCAAGATATGTAGGTAAGCTATACTGATCGCGCAGTCATCCCACTCCTGCCTGAATAGGGTGCAGTCATTGCCATAGGTTTAGGCAAACCCACACCTGTTCATTCGGACCCAGGTCTTTGAGATCCATTGTCCCTGGGGCTGAGGAGAAGGTGAGTCTGCAGTAGTCGCTGAGCTGTGCTAGTGGCTCACATCCCCAAGACAGCTCAGCAGCATGATCATCCAGATAAAAAAATGTAGGGTCTACTCTTGCTTGCTATTTACTGTTTTGCTGTAGAATAATCTCATAATGTTTTAAGTAAATTTACGATTTTGTGTTGGGCTGCATTCACAGCCATCCTGGGCTGCATGCGACCTGTGGGGCCGCAGGTTGGACACCCCTGCAACTGATTATGAAACAAACAAACAAACTGGAGAGCCCAGCATCTAGCACACAGGTGGCAAAAACACAAGGCCCGCAGGCCGAACCTGGCCCTCCACCATGTTTTATCTGGCTGGGCACCTTGTTTCTACCCAGCAGCAGCGCTGAGCTCTCGCTTAACTGTTAAGGAGTAGTTACATGTGTACAGTCCTAAAATTATTTCAGCCCTTTGAAGGCAACCGCGAGGCTGATGTGGCCCCCGGTAAAAATGAGTTTGACACCCCTGATCTAGCAGGAGGGTGCAGGGCCGGAGCGAGGAGCAGATATTTTTGGTTGAGGGGACCTGTCCAGCACTTTAGTCACATTACATAAGCAAGTTGCCAGTTCTGCCAGTTTGGACCAAAAGATCCTGGAGGGTAATGCCTGAGACAGTGCCTCGGAGGTGATGTGAAGAAAAAGCTGGGTCCAGACAACTGGTGTGGAGAGAATGGCATGGTTATTTTGGGGCTGGTACAAGTTTTTAAAAACTTGTTATTGTTTATATAATTTTCTTCCATATGGATTAATTATCCTTATACATATCCATGCACTCTGATTATTAAGCACTGGGACTTTGTAAATATGCATTCCACTCTGACATAACATTACTTCTGATTTTCAAAACATTACCATTCCAGCAGCATGATATAAACACAACCATTCCCAGACACTCACATGATTTTCAAAGCCACAGATCAAGTGCTAAACTGCCATCAGACTGAAAAGAGAAAAATTCACTTCGTGTTGTAATCAGCTTGCCTGCCGCAAATTCCTCCTAAGAAGGGGATTATGCAATTAGTAGTA
The DNA here is from genome assembly GCA_028533065.1 of Trachops cirrhosus. Lineage (NCBI taxonomy): Eukaryota > Metazoa > Chordata > Mammalia > Chiroptera > Phyllostomidae > Trachops > Trachops cirrhosus. The sequence goes on from CM052538.1 coordinate 173,317,823, forward strand.
ACAGAAGTACTGGGCATTCTCTGAAGTAAGCACCCTGCATGCTGTGGGTTGGCCACAGATTTTTGGAGGAGGTTATCAAGAGGCTGTGATCACTGGTTGACCCCTCTCTCAGGGACCCAGGCAATCAGAGGCTCCTCACCCCCTCCTCTGTCCTTGGAATGTACTTCTGCCCACCGATCCCACGGTGTTCCAAGGACATAGCCTTGAGAGAGTAAGGTATGGTGGAGACCAAGTGGATGGTATGTGTATGTGACTGAAACCCAGTAAAGGAACTCATACGTACACTTTTAAGATCCTGGTGGGCGGGTGTGGAGATCTACTCATCTTGCAGCCACCCAAGGCAAGCCTCGTAGGTTAGTTCACTCGCTTACTAAACCTGCCACCTACCAGTCTGGAGTGGTCTGCCTCTTTCTTTGGTCTCTCTTTGCCTTTTGTGCACCCACACATTTGCCTTCTTTGAATCAACCAATTTTTGTTCACAAGTGGATTTTGGGTCCCATCACTAGAAATTTCAATTCAACAGGTCTGAGATGGGGTTCAAGAATCTTTATTGCTAGGTTTCAATAAGTACCCCAGATATAGATCCTGTGGCCTTCAAGCAACCCTTTGAGAAAGATCCTTTTCTAAAATATCTAACCAGGAAATTTATTTCCTTTCAGGATTTAATGGGAGGCAACATTGATCTTTTGCTTTTAGGCTTCCTTAGTGGATGGAGCTAGAATATATATCAATATATATACACACACACACACACACAAGCATATATTTTCTTTCTATTTACCTATCTAAATTAGAAATAATTTTACCCCATCACTTCTAATGTCAAGAAACACCCCTGGGTTTATTCTAGTTTCCCCCCTTTCTGTATCTCTAATTCTCTTCTCCAGCTATGTGAAAGCTGCCTCACAATGTCTTTAGTGTATTTACTTGTTTGCTCAGTTTCCCAGTGTGTAAACCAATCTGCTGGCCATCTCAACAGAAAGCATAGCCTGTCTTAAGTTATGTTTATCATTATATGTAACATATAAAACTGTCATCATGAAAATTATGTATATAAAATTTTAATGTGTACACGTGTGTATGTGTATATACTATATGCACATACATGTACATATGTAATCAAATATTTTATGGTATCAGAATTAAATGTAAGACTTTATGTATATAAGAAATTATGTAACATGTATTAGCAATCCCATATAATATATAAATGATATCGATATAAGTAACTATATATATGTGATTTCATGTGTTTTTCCCCAGCTCTGTTACAATATTTTTGACATATAACATGAAGTTTAAGGTATACTATGTGGTGATTTGATACACATATATGAGGAGGGGGCCCAAAAACCCCCAGAATTTATTTATAAAAAATTGTGTATTATTCTTAGATGTTTAAACTTCAGTCACCTTCAAAGTACTCTCCATTTGATGCAATACACCTATCAAGATGTTTTTTTCCACAGCTCAAAACAGTTTTTGAACTCATGGATTTTGATACCTTTTAGTGCTTCTGCCATTTTTTGTTTCACCTCTTCCACACAGGCAAAACGTTTCTCTTTGAGGACTTTTTTTCATCTAGGGAGACAAAAAAAGTCACTCCAGGGCAAAATCCAGTGAATAAGGAAGGTAGGGCATGGAGGTCACGTCATTTTTGTCCTGGTCAATACTCAGCACAGTGTGGGCAGGTGCGCTCATAAATCAATCATCATGAAATGGACAAACGGTTGAAAGAGTCTTCAAAAAAATTCACAAAGATGAATGCAGCCTCTCACAACAACACCAGCTAGCACAATGACACAGATGGGTTCCTAGAACACTCACCTAGTGGGGGAAGCCTGTACTACAAGGGGCATGCCCTCCAGAAGATAATTCTGGTTGTTTTAGGGTCCCCCCTGATATATTGCAAAAACCATTACTACAATAAGGTTAGCTAACAACACTTCATCCCCTCACATAATTACCGTTTGTGTACATGGGGATAACATTTAACATTTACTCTTCATCCATTTCGAGTGTTTAGCAGAGAATCTAACACAGGGCAGGTACTAATTACTGTCTATTGGATGAGACAACTAATACATTCATTAATCAATATAGAATGGAGGGGAGGGAGATATACGTAGGAAAGGAGGCCTTAAATTTCAACCTCTGGACCCGCATGGATGAGAGCAGTCCAAGTCTCCCATCCTTAGAAGCCTCTCGGTAATTTTATTTCAAGAGCCCCCTCCCAATATAATTCAAGAATAAATCTCTAACTTATTCTTGATATTGATAACATTTATACTGCACACCAATCTTGTGTTTACCAGTTGGCACCAATCATCTTATTTTAACTTCTTGGATCTTTAACTAAACATCAAATTACAAAGCTCTCACATTAAAGAATGTCATCAATTCAAGTTACCCGTTCTTATTTTCTGTCAACTTTTCCCAAGAGTATCTGCAGAGCTAATTTTTTTCTCCTGAGTTCTTTTGTGGTGTTTCGAATAAGAATAGTCACAAAACGCTCCAAATACAGCTTGCGGTGTGAATGTTGAATCAATAAAAATGACGAGGTTGGTAACAATATCCCTGACGACTGCGGTGGCCCGTTTTAATTTAGAGGGCGCCAGCCACACACGTCAGCGAGATTCAAAGGCTATCGTGTAAACCACTCCAAACCTGGCATCCCTAAGACAAACCTGACGCCAATGAAGTTTCCAGACGCACCCAGTTCTTGGAATTGACGGAAGGAGCCTTCGCTGCGCTGAGCCAATCTGCCAGTTTTCTCGGCGGCAGCTAAAGTATCAGAAATTTCGAGGTTTTCTGTTTCTAGGAGCACTTCGCCGCCTGCACCTGCTGCGGCGCCGGAAACAGGTGAGCGAGGAGGCCGCGCGGTCTCGGGGGCGCGCTCAGGTGCGTCGGCCCCGCCCCGCCCCGCCCCGCCCCGCCCCTCCTCTCCTCCTCTCCTGAGCCTCCAGGTCCCCTCGCAGGTGCTGGCGCTTAGGTGCGCGCGGCTGCAGCTCCACGCCACACCCGACAGCGGGCGCCGCTGCAGCGGCTCCAAGCGGCGGAGCGGAGCCGCTTCGCGAGTTGGGGCAGCTCCTGCGCTCGGCCCTACTCGGCGGCGAGAGCTCCGCCCGGGCGCCGGCTTCCCACAGCTGCGGGAGCGGGCGGGCGCCGAGGGGGCAGACCGACTTCCGCGGACCCCGCCAGTTCGGGGCGGGGAGAGGCGGGTGAGGGGCGAGCGCGAGGGAGCGCGGAGAGCGGGCCGGCCCCGAGCGCGCTGGAGACAGCCGAGCGTCCCGCGCCCCGGCACCATGCGACCCGCCGCGCCTCCTCGCCGGCCCCGGGCTTCGCTCTCCGCTCGCTGAGCCCCCGCACTCGCCACCCCTGAAACTCGCAAAGACGAGGCGAGACGTTGGAGAGCAGCGAAGAGACTGACCCAGACGTCCCCTTCGCCCCTAAAGAGGCTGCGGATCCCCGTTTTCTGGGCTTCTCTAGCTTTACCATGAACCTGGTGCAAGATTGGCTTTAGGACAAATTCGGAAGCCGGAGGGGGGAGTCGAGGCAATTCTTTGGTTGCTAAGGTAATTGTAGTTGTGACAACAATGGGCAAGAAACTAGTGGGGGAAAAGGTGCTTTAAAACGGCATGCCCCCTCCCCACCCCCCAGTTCCTCTGTGTCGATGCCATCTCATCGCCTGGGTGTAGGTGCTGGTCGGTTTCGGATGCGTGACAGGTGTCGGGAGTGTGTGTGTGTGTGTGTGCGTGCGCGCCGTTTGGGACTGTAGAGGCACGAGCTTACGTAAGTGCCAAGGCGAGCTGGCGGTGGACTTGTGTGGGATGGGTGCAGGTCTGCACAGAAACCGCGTCCCCGGGCTTCGCGGTGAGGGGCGAAGCGCTCACCGCCTGGGACCGGCGTGCGGCCGGTACGTGCCTTTAGAGACTTCCAGTCTTTCCGTGATTTGGGGATCGCAGGTAGGGCAGCTTTACTTCAAAAGCAGGCTGTAATTAACTTTTCCGCCGAAGAAGCTCGCCCATCTGTGGTTTGGAGGAAGAGAAAGCGAGTCGTAGGGGTGGGTGCCCCGGGCTGGTTTGCGGGGAGAACTGCGGCAGGAAGGGGAACCGAGGTGCTCGCTCCCGAGAGGATGACAACTCAGCTGGTGGCCTGAACCCCTTTACAGTCACTGCCAAGCTGCGTAGAAAGTGGCCCAGAGAGATAGGAAAAGTGACCCAGAAAATTTAATTTTGTTCAGAATGAACGCTGCTGTATTTTTTTTTAATATGAAGTAGGGAGGAATATTATTTCTCTCTCTCTCGTTAAGAGGAGTGGCATTTCCATGTTACAAAATGAAGATATTTTGGATCTTATTGTTGGCTTGGAACTGTTCCCTCGGCTTAACTAGTGCTTAGGAACAGGATCTGCAGGTAATTTCTAATCAATACCTTTTAGCAGCCCCTAAGTAAAACTGCCAACTACGCAGGATTAGGTAAAGCCTGACGTTGGGACTTTTTTCTTACCAGAGGGGGATGACAAGTGGAAGAATGAGAACTGGGCTTGTAAATGTCCGAATGGAGTGCGAGACTGAGCCACAAGTACGTGTGTTTTGTCAAAACGTGGTAGACAGAAAGGTAGCTGTTAGGGTTAGCTTAATATGTCAAACAAGGCGTTTATAGATTTATTTTCATAGGCAGATGGGTCTTTATATGGAGTGGGCACTGGGGAGTTGGTGAGAAACTTTCTGTGAGTTGTATATTTTTATGCTACTTATTCTTCTTATTAATTTATTAATTTTGCAATGCATGGAACTACCTCAAAGTGAGTTGAGGACAGAGGGGAATGTGACTCTTCGGAGATACACCTTTATCAGCAAAAGCTTGCATGCCCAACAGAGAAAACCAAGATTTTCCTTTTGAGTTCGCTGATACTATTGTCGAGCTAAATTGTTGTATAAATATGTAAACATTGTGGTATACATATATATCCCCCCAATAACTTGTTCTTTCTTGGAAGTGTTGGTAAATTCTAGAAACGTCAGCTACTGTGAGGTATTTTAATAATGTAGGTAGCTGCTGGTATTTCCTTTTTTATATTCATTACATTGGTTCTTAACTTCTGTCTCCTTCAAAAAACTTAAATTAACATTCACCGATATATCCCTGAGAGTTTCAGTAAAACAATGCTAGCTTTTCCTCAAGTGGCAAATTTTTCTTTTCAAGGGAAACATTCAGTACAACAGTGCTTTTATTGCAGAAATGTCTCTTTAAACGAGACAGTTATTTATTTATTTAGGAATGATTTGTGGAATAAGATAGCCAGCATAGATATATTTTAAACAAACATTTCTTGTGAAATGAAATTTCACACACAAAAAAGCATGTTTTAATTGAAGTACAGTTGACATACAATTTTATATTGGTTTCAGGTGTCCAGCATCATGATTCAACATTTGTATGCGCTTGTGCTACGATCAATAAGTGAAGTTACCTTCTAAAAGGATATTTAGGAGAACAAAATTTGCCAGTAATTTTGGATGTCTGATGGTCCACAGGGACAGAATTTTATGTGAAAGTAGGATCATTCTGTTTCTTATTTCTCCGATAATCTCCCCTGTATTTTATCCCCTGGACTTCTTGGACTTTGCCAGGAACTGCCGAACATTCTGTTTTGTGCCAGGGGTTAAGTGTCAGGGAGATGTGAGTGAGGAGCTCTGTGTCACATCAACACTTTTCAAAAGAGATGCCCTCCGAGATCTCAGTGCTGGGATGAATTTTCCTTTAGCCTCACCATCTTAATTCATAATGCTTTGAACCCAGGAAAGCATTTAACCTCTTCATTTTTAGTGCCAGCTGGAAGGAATATATTTACCGAATTTCATCTTCATTGTAACATATGGCATGATATAAATAATTACTACACACACACTGTCCTGCTGTATGGAGAGAAATAGAATTACAAAATAAACCTTCATGTTCAGTTATATGGATGTAACATTTCAAAAAAACAGTTTTACTTTTTTTTTATTACCAAAGTAATATATAAGCATTGGGAAATGGTCAGGAAACTACAAAGAAAAAAAGATGACTTGTAATTCTCCCGCAGATGGTGAACCACTGCTGACATTTTTGTATACTGTCTCTTCCTCCAGACTTTATTCTGATCACACTATTCATTGGATTTTTGCCCCTCCCTTGAGCCCATCCCAGAATTTCAGATCTGTAAATGGAATTTGGATATGCATTAAAGGTTTAGAAGATTACTGCTAGATCAGGTTTTAATTTTTGTTAATGATCCTTATTTTCAAAGAGAGTAGTTTCTCTGTTTTCTTTGAAAAGCAAGATTTGCACTTCAAGTCAGTAATACTTGGGGTTCCCCATAAGATTCAGGGATTAAAGCATCAGAAAGGAAATGGAACATTGGCCATTCTGGGCAGGAGGCCTTAGGTTTGGTTTCAATCCCTTCACCAACTCACGTGGCCTTTGGCCTCTGGGCCTCTGTTTCCTCAAAGGACAAGTGACAGTTTCAGATTTAGCGCAATAAGCTAACAGGATATTTGTTGTTTTTAAGTTTGTTGAGGACAATTTTTGTTGAAGTGGGCTTTTTAGAACAGAGATGGCCGGGGGGTCACCCCGAGAGTTTCTGCTCAGTTGGTCTGGAGCGGGGCCTGAACATTTACATTTCTGACTGGTCCCCTGTGACGCTGACTCTGCTGCTCTGGGGACCACACAGAGAACTACGGAGTAAGCCCCTTCGGGGCAGAGCACCGTTTCATTTTCTTTGCATCCCCCTCTTCCACGCCCAGCGATGTACCTACCTGCCAGGTGGTGCACAGTAAGCATTTGTTGAATCAGTATCAGTTTTTCTCTCTGGGGGAAAAACTTTCTGAAGTGGTCAAGAGAAGGGAGATCATCATCCAGCATTTGGAACTATGAAGTCTGTGATGGGGGTAGTGATCAGTCATGAAACGAAGTTCTTCAAACTGCAAGAAAAGCAAAAATGCCCGCAACTTGGTGGTTAAAGGGAACATTAGACCTAATGAGTTGCATTAAGTAACGACTCAGAGCACCTGCCTGAGATGCGACAAACCACAAAGCTTATCCAGCGCTTCACTGTCGCCTCCCGGAGGCAGTTCATTTTCTGCCACATCTACATTCCAGTAAAGGGAGAGGGAGGAAATTTACTATTAATTACTCTAACTACCACAGCAGCAGCTAAAGAAAGCAGGAGTCCAGACATACCCCTACACCCCCCTACCCATCTCTACACATCCCTATACACCCCTACACAGACAAACGAAAGGCAGAGCAGTGCCCATCGGGGCACCACAACTGTTCTGTGAGATAGGTGACTTAATTTCCCGTTCTATGAGGAAGTTAAGAGAGGGCATTGAGGGGTGCATTTTATAGCTAGGAAAGTCCAGGAAGCTGAAATACCCCTCTTTTGGTCACCCTCGTGTGGCTACTTTGTGTCTAGAAAATCAACCCTTCCTTTCTACTTAGGTGTTGGACACATAGGATGCAGCCGTTTTTATCTATGGCAACCTTAAAAAATGTGTAAATACAGGGTCGGGCACAAATAACACCCTTTTTATTATATAAAACTCTTTTATTACAAAATCGTAAGCATGTAATGCTGTGACATAGCAATATCCCACTCAAGCACATCATATGACATTTTAGGTGAAATGTTCACATTGCTGTCCGTCTCGTGCGAGACATTCACATACCCTGTCAACCACACTCTGGCGTTACTTCTGCTGGACCCTGCATTTGAGTTTGAGCTAAGTAGCTGCTCCTGTAATGGAGGCTACTCCAGTGAGCTGTGGTGGAGACTAGCTGTCTTGGATTCTCTAAGCACTTAGGTAAAACCGTCAGAGGAAAAGCCATCTTGAAGTTCCCTTATTCACTAGTGTCTGTCCTACCCAAGATGCTGTTTTCTTGCCCAGGGGGAAGTGCACGTTAAACAAAGCCTTCCAAGATGAGTGTCCTGCATGAATGTGAATTAGCGGTGATGCCCCCTCAGAAATACTCAAGGCACCTGTGTCACACTGAGTGACACAGCCACTCCAAGCCGTGACAGAGAACTGTGATCAATAGCTCTTCAAGTAGCACAACAGGCCTTTTGAACCTCTTGTTTCTGAACCTCAATTTCCTCATCTGTAAATGGGAATAAAAAATATATCCATTGAGTGTATGTGGCTATGCGGAGAAAATGGTACACCATGTAGTGTACAGGGCAGAGGAGGCATAGTAACTCGAGAAGAAGGACCCAGTCACACTACACTATTTTTCTAGTAATATTAATAATCAGTTGTTGGTTTGCAACCTCAGGAATTACCTCGGTGAAATCTGAACCCGGCTCATACACAGAGGGCAAAGACTGCTCCAGATTGGTAGGTGGCAGGTGTAATAAGTAAGGGAACATATGAGGCTTGAGTGACTGTAAGAGTAGATTTCCACTCCTGCCCTCTTGAATCTTAGAAGTTTATATAGAAATGCCGAGGTTGCAGGCCAGGTCCCTGGTTGGGGCCATGCTAGAGGCAACCGATTGATGTTTCTCTCATGCATTGATGTTTCTCTTTTTCTCTAAAATTAATGAGCATGTCCTTGGTCGAAGATTAAAAAGTTTTATTTTAAAGTTTATATAGAGGCCTTAATGGGGTTCAGTCATATACACTGACCAGGTGGTCTCAACAACACCTTATTGTGTCAAAGCTGTGTTCTTGAAGATGGCTCCCACGGTGGAAAGAGTGGGCAGAACGATCACTCTAAGATCAGGGGAGGGGAGAGGAGCTGCCAGGTGCCGGGATCCCGCTCTTGAGTTAACAGATGGTCACATCCTCTCAATGACTTCCTCCAAAAGGAGTCTGTTGGGAAATAAGGATTCCAGGGTAATGGTTCCCCCCATTTTTTCTGTCTCTGCTTCACAGTTGTAACGTTGGATTTGACGAGGCTTGTAGAAAGCGACTCGCCCAGACACTAAGTGGAGAGGGTGGAGTGGGGAAGGTCTTCATCGGTGGCAGCCCAAGATGTGTGGGTTTCCTGGAGCCTCAAGGCCGTTAGTCACTGGAAGGGAGTGAAGTGAAGCACAGGGACTGCTGCGCCATTGGTATCTCTTGTGCCAGACGGTGGCCCACACCCGGAGCAAGGCCATGTGCTATTTTTTTCTGTACCTTTGGTATCTCTTACAGCCAAGGCACAGGGTAGGAGAGGATAAGTGTTTGCTGAGTTACTGACTTTCAGAGTGACAGCTATGAGTGGGTGGAAATGGGAGGAAGGGTGCATTGGTATTGGTGCAGACACACGGACTGCTTCTGGTGTGGCTGTATGTATGGGCTGGTCTGCATGGAAGTGCGCAGACAGGTACGAGCATGGATGCATGGACTGGTACAAGTGTGAATGCAAAGTGCAAATGGTTTTAACCCCCATTCTTGTGTGCCTGATGTTGCCTAGCTAGATCCACCTCAAATCCTGTTCTGTAATTAGTTATACATTAATGTTTGTCTTTCTCTTGGGGCTGTGGTCTGTTCTATTTTTTAACCATAATTTTATCCTGTCCCAACACAAAGCCACACACATGATAAATGCTTGAGGAAAAAATGGTTTCCTAAACAAAAAGTCGCCCCGGCTACAATACTGGATCTGTCCTAGAGCAATGGACTGATCTTACGAAATAACAGCACTTAAAAAGCTTTTTGCACATCAAAGCCTTTTAAGAAGAATTAGGTGGTTTTACTCCCACTTTACAGATGAAGAAACCAAAGCTGAAACAGATGTTCAGCACTTGCCTGATGTTAGTTATTGAGTAGATAAATCAAGATTTAAATTCAGCTCTTATCTGACCGCAAGTCCCGAGTGTCTCTGATATACCAAAAGGTGGCAAATGGACAGAAACCCTACCCTTGAGAAAATCACTTCAGCTGTCTTGGAAATGATAGAAACAAACAGAAATGAACAATAAAGGATATTAAGTGAAGAAGAATACATGAAATTTTGTAAGTCAGATTAGATAGCAAATAGACAACAAAGATAGTAAATACAGTTCAATGCAGAGAGAGAACATTGTATAATCAGATCTGGAAGAGACGGGCTTTGGGAAACAGAAATTTCATGGGTGAAGAGAGGAATAACAGCAAGCTTTTCAGGTGAGAGGTATTGATGATAATTGGTTGTTAAACCAATTGTTGCTTGCTTTCAGAGTAAGAACCAAGTTTTTGAAACATGAGACCCTCTGACCCGTCTGTAGAGACATTTTTCATTTCTCTGACACTTCTCTGAAAGCCCAGTGGCCACCCATGTGCTGATGAGTGGCATCAGGCACTGGATCCCAGGGCTGGGCAGCGCCAGGGCTGGGTGAGGGCTGTGTTAAAGCAAAGAGTATGTGCTGCTCCCCTGTCATTGCCATGTACTTGTGATCATTAGCAACTAATTCTGATCAGAAAAATGTTGTGTAGATCTATACTGCCCAGTCCAAATCAAACACTTGTTTGAACTGACTGGGTTTTTTTCTCTCTGCTTGTGACTTCTGTAAGAAAGACAACAACTTTAAAAAAAATGCCCAGTGTATTTTTCTCTTAAGCTGCTGTGTAAATGCTACTGTGTTCAGATTTTAAACCAAGCAAGAAGATGCCATTTTATTATTTTGCAGTCCATGCATCCTAAAACAGAGACTGATTCAGCAGCTGGTCAAAATTGAAAGTATGCATTCACCAAGAATAAGCTTATTTATTATATTTTATATTTCTTTAGGAGAAGGCACTTTCACTTTCAGAATGGCAGGTAGTTGAGGGGCTTGGCTGCTAGTTTCTGCCTCTAACCAGGGGCATGTGACATTAGACAAAGAACTTCACACTGCTCATCTCCATTCTCCCCTGGTCCAGAAGAGGGCTGAGAAGCTGTGATTGCTTTGAAGGCATTGCTGAAAGAGCGAGTGTTCCTGAAAATCTCTGGTTAGTCAACTCTTAGTCTGGGGGTAGTGGGGAGAGTGATGGGGGTTCCTACCCCAGGTCATCCTCTGGTCTAAGGTCTCCATGCTCTTCCCTGCTCCTCACTCTGCTTATCCACATTGGTAGTAAGTCCAAAGAACTTCTCTTGATAACAATGATCAGATATGGCTGTTGTCAAGAAGTTTAAAATTATGTAAGGGGAAAAGATGGAGAAGCAGAATGTGGTAAGACAGGCACATAGAGATGGAATGAGGGAGGGACTGCTTCCCACTGAGAGATTTCATAGAAGAGGTTTAATGAATGAGTTGGACACTGGAGGGCCAATGGTTTTGGTGGCAAGAGTGTGCTTGAAGCACTTTAATGTAAGTAATAGGACAGAGATACGAAGAATGTTTAATACCTCCTGCTTAGAGTCAGATCCTTAGAAACCTTTCAGGCAGGAGAAGTCTGTTGATGAACTTAAAACTAAGGGGCAAACAGGGATAGGCGAAATGTATGTTGAAAGCAAAACTGTGTAATAAATATGTTTACTGAAAGAAAAAAATGAGAAAACAAAGTCAATTATGAGTGGCATTTACCTCACCTTATGTTGATAATAGAGGATGTGCCACAATGAATTCTAGTTACTTCTTACTGTTTTTCAGGATATCACTCCCCTGCAGTGAAATACTTTTGGTGGTTTTGTTATATTCCAGTCAGTGCACTATTCCCATGCCCAAACTTTCAACGAATGCCTTTTAGACTTTCAGATGGACAGGTTGACCACCGATGCCTGGATCTTCTTATGGCTCAAGGGTGAGGTGGATAATTCTTGGGATACACTTTATATAACTTTCTTGACATGACTGATGAGGAAGTTCACAGGCATCGCACTGTAAGCACAGGTTATTTAGCTTCACATCAAAGTTCTTATCAATTCCAGATTTTCGTTTCTTTGGCTTCCTTTAGCTTTCAAAAGCATCTCTGCAAAAACCACTGTCCTTCCCTCCTATTTACCTTACAACCCTTTTCCCCCACTTAAAAAAATCTGTTTAATCCCCAGTTTCTTATATGTTCTAATTTTCCTTAACCAGTGCATGCAGTGGGCTCTCAAAAGTATATCTGGAAGTAGATTGGTTTAAGTTGCTTTGCTTACTGGGAATTCATGGTGGGGGAGAGTTTCCTGTGGTTGAGATTAGTCATGTTGTTAGTTATGTGAAGATGAACAGTGATTGACAAGACTAGAAATGCAAATTAGGGTCAGTTTATTGAGGGACTTAAGTGCCACATAAATGGTGATGATGATACTGGTGGTGGTGGTGGTAGTGGTGATTCAGGGCTTTCTTGTATGTGGATTAAAAAACTGAACTAAAGCAAAATTCAAACCAACTCAAGTGGAAAGGAATTTATCTGACTCATGTATCTGGGAATCCAAGCATGGCTGGATCCAGGGACTTAACTGATATCTCAGCACTCTTCCTTGATAGCTCGTCATCTTGACTTCCCCCTTCACTAACACTAGAGAAAAAGTATATGGTCATTAATATCTCCACTGTTACATCCTTTCAACACAGGGATGGGATGTTTTTTATTACAGTGTCCTTATCTCAGTCTCTGAGAAGGACCCTGATTAGCCCCGATTAGAGTCAGCTGTCTACCTCGATCCAATCAGTGTATCCAGTGATACAGCATATTCTGTCCAGGATAGTTCACAGTCCCATCCTTCCCTATCAGAGGAGGAAATTTGATAGCAAAAAAGAAACAGTAACTGTGTCCATCATCTAAACTGGCTGAAGGACTTTGGGTTTTATTTGCTGGGCAGTGGAAAGTTATTAAGAATGAAGGTAGAGTATTTCAACCACTCTGAAATATTTTATAAGAGTAAGAAGACTTTTGTTATCCAAAATAAAGCTTTTGGATAATATGGGCATTCCTTCAATGGTATGTTTCTAATATCCTTTCACTTCTATACCAATTCTCTCGTTCAGTGATTATTGCTTCTGATCTGTGCACAACATCAGGGTGAGTGTATATAGTGGTAACAGACACAATCTCTGGCTCCTCCACCATCCCTGTGACCATAGCCTGCAATTGTATAATTTTTTGTATTGCTCTTTCTGAGATAGCTGAAGTGCTACCTTGCAAACAAGAGATGCTGTATCCTTCTTCCAGAATATTGGCACTATTATTTTTTAAAACATAGAGTTCTATTATACAACATATTTACAGGAAAGTACATGAATCATTGCTTAATGGATTTTTTTTAATTTTAAAGATTTTATTTATTTATTTTTAGAGAGAGGGGAAGAGAAAGAGAAAATGAGGGAGAGAACATCAATGTGTGGTTGCCTGTCACACACCCACTACTGGGGACCTGGCCTGCAACCCAGGCATGTGCCCTGACTGGGAATCAAAACGCTGACCCTTTGGTTCACAGGCTGGCACTCAATCCACTGAGCCACACCAGCCAGGGTAGCTTAATGAATTTTAAATACTATATACATCCATTCTTTCAGAGTATTACCATTCTGTCAGAAACTACCTCATGCACCTTCCCAGTAACTACACACTCCCTTTCCCCACTGTGACTACTAACCTGATTTCCATCACTGTATGTCCTCATTTTTGAAATAAATGAAATACGTATGGAATTATATATATTTATTTACTCTTTTTTGGAGCTTTTTATGCAAACATTGTTTGAGAGAGTCACCTATGTTGTGATGTATACAGTAGTTTATTCATTTTATTGCTGTATAGCAATCCACTTTGTGATACTTCACAAACTGTGTATTCATCTACCGTGGATAGGCATTTGGAACACTTCCAGTCAGTTTAAGGCTACTGTGAATAACATGGCTATAAACTTTTTTGTATGTGTTTTTTGGTGCACATATAAATGCATTTTTGTTTTGTATTTATCAAGACTGGATTGCTGAGAAATGGAGTACATATGTTCAACTTTAGTAGGTAGGTCCTTACAAAGAGGTTTCCTAAGTGGTGTATCAATTTATACTCCTGTCATTAGTTGATGCATGTTTCAATTTCTCTACATACTTGTCAACACTTGGGATTGTCAAACTTTTCAATTTTAGCCATTATGGTGGGTGTGTAGTGGTGTTTCTTTGTGGTTTCAGTTTGTCCTAGTAACTGATGATAATGCACCTTTTTAATATGTTTTTTGTCATTTTAATTTAATCTTTTGTAGTCCCTCTTCAAGTTCATTTCCTTTTTTTCAATTGGATTGTCTTTTTCTTAATTTGTAGGAATTTTCTTTCTTAATACAAGTATTTTTACGAGTGTCATATACTTAAAATAGCTTTTACTGTTCTGAGGTTTGACATTTGACTCTCTTTTGATGAATAGATATTACTTTTAATGTAATCCAATTTATCTGCCTCTTCCTTTATGGTTCTTTTTCTCTGTGCCTGCTTAAGAAATTTTTGCCTATCCCAAGGCCATGAAGCTTTTCTCCTAATTTTCAGAAACCCTTTTGTTTTGCATTTTATCTTTAGGTAAATGAATTCACCTGAGGTTGATTTTTATCTATGGCATAAAGAGGAGATCCATATTTATTTTATTCTTACACATGTACAATTAACCCAGCATTACTTATTGAAAAATCTCTTCTTATCCACTGTTTTGAAATGTCAACTTTGTTATAAATCAGGTGATTATTTATACATGGGTTTCTCTCTGCTTTCTAGCCCCTTTCATTGTTCAATTTGCTTATTCTTATACTGATGCCACACTGTCTTAATTAATATAGCTTAATAATGTCTTGATATCCAGTGTATGTCCTCCAGCTATGTTCTTATTTAAGAATAGCTTAGTTATTCTTAGCCATTTGCTTATTATATAAATTTTAAAATTATCTTTTGATGGGATTTTGATTGGGACTGCATTAAGTCTCTAGCCCAAATTAATGTCTTTAGAATGTTGATTATTTCCATTCATTAATATGCTGTATCACTTCATGTATTTAGATCTTTCATTTCTGTTAGTGCTTTGTATTACTCTATGTTCTAAAGGTATTATACGCCCTTGTTGTAATATATTTCTGGTATTTAAAGTTATTTTATACTATTACAAATGACATCTTTTAAAAACATCATTTCCAGTGATTTATAGTGGGTGTATACAATCAATTTTTATATATTGACCTTATATCCAGTGATTCTGCTAAATACACTTATTAATTCTAATAGCTCCATGTAGGTTATTATGGATTTTCCATGTATGCAATCAAATTACCAGCAAAACAGTGTTTACTTTTTCCTTTGCAATAATTGTGCCTTTTATTTCATTTTCTTGCATGTTGCATTGGCCGAGACCTCTAATATAATGGTGAATAGAAGTGGTCATAGTGAGTATCCTTGTCTCGTCCCTAGTCTCAGTGGGAAAGTTTTCAAAGTGTGACTATTAAATATTATGGTTGCTGTGTTTTATACATATCCTGTATTAGATTAAGCAGTTCTCTTACATTCAAAATTTACTAATATTTCCATGAACACATGTTGGATTTGACCAAATGGTTAAAGCGATACTTGTGTGGGATGTCTGGCTTACCTCCTTTTTCCTCCTTTTCTGTTGGATCTTGATCCCATATGTACTCATTACCTAGGGAGCTCTGTTTTTAAAACTTTATCAACCTTTTCTAGTTCTTGAGGGTTGTTCTGTTGTAAGTTAGACCCTCATTGTAGGAAGTGGTACATTCTAATTATACTACATTTGTCTACCATCTACATAATATGAGTAAAACTGTAACGAAGGACCATCAGATCTATTCAATTGTTATTTTTTTTACCTATATTGCTTGTGCCTGATGAGCTTTATGAATATATTTTTCGCTGTTGTCTGCTGTCTCCAGCAGAGGAAAAGCCTACTGTTGCTACTCTAAGTGCATGCCTCATGGATCACAGAAGAGACGCACTGGTATTTAAATGCCTAGGTTTAGGGGAAAAAGATACTGTTTTTACCTGTTCTTTTAAAGATGAAGACAGAAAACAGCAAAATTCCAAGGAATAAAACTGACATTCTTTTTTAAAAAGCCAAGAGGAGCGCCTTTCTTCGTGGGTCCCCTGGGAACACGTCATCCTCTTCATCTCTTAGTCATGCCCGTCTCGTGTATAAAAACCGGCAAAGCTTCTCTGTCACTCCTACATCTTCTCTAGCAGTTGCAAGCTTTCATGTAAAAGGAAAGAATAATGAAATGTTAGTTCTGCAGTCCCTAGAGTCAGTAGTACTAGTAGTATTAGACAGTATAATCTTAGAACCCATACTTACAAAATGTAAGTTCTCTCATGTGAGAGGAGGAGCATTGAGGATCTCAAGACCCACATTCTAATTCCGGTGCTATTACTAACGAGCAAGATGACATTAGAGTATCTCCCTGTCTCTCCGGGCCTTAGTGTTATCCTCTGAAAAATTTAGTGATTGGGCTTGTGCAGAAAACACAAGATCATTTTTTAAACATATTTATGCCTTCATTTTCACAGAACCTTTTATGTAAAGGACGAAATAGTAAATATTTTGAGCTCTGTGGGCCATATGGTCTCTGTTACAACTATACAACTCTGCTGTTGCAGTCATAGACAGTGAGCAAACAAATGGGGGTTTATTTATAAAACTTTATGGACACAGAAATTTGACTTTTACGCAGCTTTTGTGTGTTATAAACACTCTTCTTCTTTCAGCTTTTTTCAGCAATTTAAAAATGTAAAGACATTCTTAGCTCATAGGTCATGCAAAATCAGGCAGCAGGCTGTTCGTCCTCAGGCTCTAGTTTGCAACCTTGAACTAACGATGGTCAGGAGTGATTCGGGAACTGTGTTAGACGTTGATTAGTGGTCTTTTTAGAGATATCATTTTTTCTTTCCCATGAACATCATCCAAAAGAGTCTTACTGCTTCCTCTTAGATTAATTAAGAAATAGTGAATAAGAGCTTTTATTTTTCCTTTGTTTCTTCCTTGATGCTTGCTCTTCCTTTTGGTAGACCCAAGTTTCTGTCCTGTATAAAAGAAATCCTGCCTGAAGAACTTCTTTTAGCATTTCTTGCAGGACAAATTTGCTAGTGAACTTGCTCAGCTTTTGTTTGTCTGAGAATGTTATTATTTTTCCTTCACTTTTGAAGGAAAATTTCACTAGATACAGAATTCGAGGCTTGTGGGTTTTTCTTTCAACATTTCAAGTATTTCACTCCACTTTCCCTCTGGTTTCTTTCAAGATTTTCTCTTTGTCTTTGGTTTTCTGCAGTGTTTTTTCTTTCTTTCTTTTTTTAACCCTGATTGGTGTTTTCTGATTTGCCTGCATCTGTGGTTCAGTGTATGCCGTTCACTTTCCAAAGCTGTCAGCCATTATTCCTTCGAATAAGTCTTGTACTGCATTTTCTGTCTTCTTCTCCTGCTATTTCAGTTACACTTTGGTTAGTTACATCTTTGATATTGTACCATAATCTTGGATGTTCTGTCCCATATTTCAAAAATTCTTTTTCTCATTTGCGAAGTTTATATTGAGCTTCATTAAAATTCACTGATTCCTTGGCCATTTTGAGTCTACCAATGAGCATTCTTAATTGGTCACAGTGTTTTTGACTTTTAGCATTTCCCTTTTTAAGGATTTCTTAAAAAAAAAAAGAATTTCTGTCTCTCTGTTTTAATTACCATCTACTTTTCCCATTATAGCCTTTAACATATTTAATCAGTTATTTTGGATTTCCTTTCTCTTTTTTTTAAATCTTCACCTAAGGATATGTTTATTGATTGATTGAGAGAGAGACAGAGAGGAGATGGATAGGGGGAGAAAGAGAAAGAAAAACATCAGTGTGAGAGAGAAACATTGATGTGAGAGAAACATCAGTCACTTGCCTCCCATATGCACCCTGGCCAGGGACTACGAATCGAACCCACAACCTAGGTATGTGCCCTGACCAGGGATCAAACCCACAACCTTTTAGTGTATGGGACGAGGCTCCAACAAACGGAGCCACCTGGCCACTGAATTGCCTTTCTGATAATTTCAACATCTGCGTCGTATCTGTTTCTGACGACTGCATAAAAGCCAAACATGATGTTTCGGATAACAGGAGCTGAGATAACGAGGCCTTTAGTGTGGGCTTTTATTTAATTTGGCTAGGAGTTGGGCTGTGTTTAATGTTTGCTGTAGCTGTAGGTGCCAGAAGCTTAAAATTCCCCTGTTTTCGTCTCCTCTCTTAACTTTAGTTTCCTAAGTACTCCTCAGAAAGTTTGTGTTTTGGAGGTCTTTTTGCTGTAATTCACTGTGTTATACTAGAGCCCCATTGGTGTGGTGGTGGTAGGGCGAGGGAGGAGAATTGTGCTGTAACCTTCCAACGAAGAGCAAAAGTGGAGCAACTTTTCTGTAGTAAATGCAGCAACACCTCTTCCACTGCGATAGGGGGGAAGACCAAGAACAGGGTGGCTTAGGTGAGGGTGTCCCGGGATGAAAGACTTGCCTTCTGCTGGCTCCCATTTCTTCAGTGAAGTTTGAAGTGACTCCATTAACTGAGACTGTGTGCAGAGTTTGAACAAGCAGAAGATGTGAGATAACCAGTTCAGAAAAGGAGATCAAACTTGGTAGGAAAACATTTTGGATTTGGTGGGCAGTATTGATGAACTCATTTAAAGTTCATGCTCATGAATTTAAAATGCCACTAGTCAGCCTGGTTGTGCGATTTCCTTCTTACCCCCACCCTACCCCACCCCACCCCACTCACGTGCTTGGATGTGAACTTGGATATTCAGGTACTGTGTGGATATTGTATGGTTCCGTCAATGCTGGAGATCTGCCAGGAGACATGACACAGAAAGGGGGAGGTGAGGGAGTGAGGGGTGTTTGTGAGGGAGCGAATGAGTGATTGACTGCAATGAGCCAGTGAGAGAAGAAGAAAATTTAAAAAGTTGTAGGTTGACTGTCTAAATTTGAAGAGTGTTTGCAGTGGATGGAGAGTAACTGAGCTGTGAAGTGGGGAGGGGAGTAGGGTAGGTGACCTGAGGTGGGACAGGAACTGGTGATGATAAGGTTCAGCATGTGGCCATGTGATGAGGTGTCTAGGGAGGGGGCGTGAAGGAAAAGGGCTCAGGAGAGGAAATAAAAATGATGGAGAAACCAGGCTTTCAGTTAGGTCTTTGATTCTGATGTTACAGCCCCTGAGGTTGACTGAGGGGTAGAGTAAACCTCTGAGAACCGGCACCAGAACCCTGTCTTCAGGGAATGAAAGGGCAAAGCAGGAGGGAGGTGGGACACAGCAGTGACCATGGGTAGGAAGGGGTGTAACCTGGTGATCTGCGTGTCATAAGAGCAGGGATCTGGGTAGGAGGATGGGAGAGAAATATTTTAGAATAACAATGGACAGCTGGGAGGATGCTTTACTTTCCTTCCTAGTATTGAGGTACATGGGGTGAGAACAAAGGTCTGCAGGGGCCATGAGTTTGGGGGAAGCCAGTTTTCCATGAAGGTCACAGAAGGTTTAAAGTTCAAAGAGAAGGTATAAGGCCATAGTGGGCATACTGTATACAAAAGAGGAGTTCAAAAGGCAGGAGGAGTCGGTGGGGAGCTGGCAGGGTCTGAGGGTGTCCAGAGCAGTGTGGAGTTCAGAGCCCTGGTAAGAGGAGCTGCCTGGGTGGACCTGAACTTCGAGCAGCAATTGTGTTACCAGGACTGGGAGGCGCATCACACGGCCAAGCACATCCTGTTATGTGAAGAACTTTCTCCTTCTCGCTCCCAGCTTAATGTTTAGGATTACTGTTTAATATGGTGAATGCAAATGTTTTTCCTTATAAGTGGCTTTGATAGATTAGTTTGTTTAAGCTGTCAAGCAGCTGTTGGCAACCCAGAGAGGATTGTGTTTATTTGTATGTCTTAAGATAGGCTTGGTATGGGAAAGTCAATTTCATGGATGCACTAGGAATTAGAAAGAAATTAGTAGGAATTAGTAGAAAGGAATTAGTAGGTCCATGAACTAGTTGAGGACCTACTGTGTAACAGTTGTACTATACCAGTAGTACCTACTACTAAGGACTTTAAATATAGTATATAGGTGCTAAACATTTTACGTTTAGTATATACTTAACATTTACTTTACATTTGTATAAAGTATAATGTATAATATTATACTTTACATTTAGTACATACAAAATTGTGTATAGTTACGCAATTTTGTTTTAAATTCTTTACATAGATGATTTTACTGGAGACCAAGACCTACAAATTGCAAAGTCTGTGGGCGCTGGAGTCAGCCCTGAGTTTGAATTTTAGTTTCCTGACTAACAAGCTGTGTTACCTTGGGCAAGTTACTCATGATCTGGAGCCTCAATTTCCTCATCTGTAAAGTAGGAATAATAACATCCACTTGCTACAGTTGCCATGAAGCACTGCTCGGGTGATTCTGATGAGCAGGCAAGGCTGAGAACCATCGATATAAATGAGCATAGCATAAGTGGCTCACGGTCACACAGTGCTAAAGTAGAATGGCCAGGAGTGAGAGCCAGTTCTTTTGATACCATGACCCTTGCTTTATCCATTACATTGAATTTTTGCCTAAATGCAGTAGAAGTTAAAGGAGCCCCACCTCAGCATGGCTGCAACCTGGGGCTGGAGGGAGGGTTCAGGTGAAGAGAAGGCAGGCTCCATGGAATCTAGGTCAGTGGTTCCCAAAGTTGCCTGTGCTTCCAAATCACCTGGGGAACATTTAAATCATAAATTTCTAGGGACCACACTAGGCCAACTGGATTAGGATTTCTGGAGCATGGGAACCAGGAACATGTACCTTTAGAATCTCCCCCAGGTGATTTTGAGGCTGCTAATTTGGTTCAGGTGCTTGGATCAGCTTTTGGGAATCACTGAATTCGAACTGAAGTCCTGAAATGATCAAGCGATTACATCCCAGTAAAATACCGGGTGCCTGGCATTGCCACCAAAATCAGCCCCTGGAGGTTGAGCTTGGTCACCTTGCTTTAAGATCTTTGGTGCATTACCTGAAACAGACACTCCATCTGTCATTGAACATCTGAACTTTGAATATATAGGAAATGACAGGTTGGTAGTCTCTGCTATAACAGGAAGAGTTATTTGTTCTGCATAGCTGTTTTCTTCTTTCTTCCCCCTTGAGGTTCCTGCCCACTCAGTTAGATTAGAACTATATAAACAAGCTTGTACTACTGAGCTAGCACACATATTATAAATTTTTCTTCTGAAGTGCTTAACATTGCCAATGTCAGGAAAAAATCCATTGAGTTTTAATGGGCTGAGGCAAACGATGTGAATTTGATGTATATGGGGGAGAGGAAATAACATCAACAGAATTCTTATTTGGCAGCATAAATATTCAGACTGTATTACAGTCAGCAGTTGATTACCTCTCCTACAAGATATTTCCCTGAATAGAGTTTTGAGGGCTGGGCACTGAGAGCAGTAGGAGTGACATCTTAAGGCTTTCAGCTGCATGTGACTGATTTTAGTGGCATTGTAGTATAATTATAGTGGTCTACCTCTTAGTCGAGCATCAGGATTACCTGAGGAGCTTACCTGTTGGCTTCATCTCGTGTGTATCCAGTCAGAATACCTGAGAGTGGGGGAAGGCCTTCTCCAGCGATTCTGGTGCAGGTGGCCCGGGAATTTCACTTGGCCAAACACTAGCAGAGAATAAGACTGCTGGTCCATTTCTATGTTTGTTTTTTGCTACAGAATTTATATGGCTCATTTTATTATCCCTTCAAAAGCAACCCTGCAAAGGAGAGGGTTCTCGTCTTCCAGGGGAAGAGCTGGAAGTTTGTTTGGTGCGGCCTTGGTGTGACCAGAGCTGAGATGCAGTTCCCAGTTCGACTGCAAAGTCCCTTCCTTGTCCACATCATTGGGTCTTTCCTATCTGCTCTGCTCAGCATTGCTGTCTGTTGGGCCCTAGGCTCTGATTGCTGTAGGGAGGCTGTCGTTACAAAGGAAAACACCTGACATTTGTTAGAACTATGAGCCACAAATGCAGTAGAAGTTTGGAGTAAGTTACAGCCCTGACTTTCAAAAGATTTATTAATCAGAGTTTGAGTCAGAGATGCTCGGTTGTTCTGTTATTCAAAGGGTCTCGCCTCACCACACTTCCTACCCTCCCACATATTCCTTCTCATCTAAATTGCTCATCGGTTCCAAAAGTGGATTCCAGAGCTCAGAGCTGAGCCATATCAATAAACCCTGGAGAAAACCTTCATGTGCGATTCCATACATAGGTCTTTGTTGAGAAAGAGCCCTCTTTGTTGGGCAGTTCTAATGCCTTATTATCTAGATGAGTGTTCCACAAGGAGTATACTTGCATCTTGGTAGAACCTTATCAGTTCCATCATTTATTCAAAAATATTTGAGTACCAATTGTGTTCGGGGCTCTGTTCTAGGTGCCAGCAATAGAGGGTGAACCCCATCAGCGAAGATTCTGTCCAGGCAGAACTGGCTTGCTGGTGGAGGAGACCCCTGATGAACACGTAAACAAAGTCATGAATCCAGAGGGGCGGGAATCCCTGCTATTTCACTCCCCACATTTGGCTGTTCTCCTATTTAAAGTCCTTGAGATCAGATCATTCCCATTTTTTTCTTGAGTGTCCACTTCTGGGTCTTCAGATGTCCACGCCTGTGTTGTGATTTAGGCTGGAGTGTCCTCTTCTGCCTCCCCCAGACTCATGTTGGTCCTTCTGCTCTGATCTCAGTTGCCCCCTCCTCCTGTTCTGTGTTATCATAACTGAACACCATACATTACAATGTCCTGCTTTTGTGGACATGTCTGTCACCCCTCCTGGACTCTGGACACTTTAATGAGAGTATCTGTGTCTGATTTATCTCTACATCTCTAGGGCCTAGCATGGAGCCTTGCCAGTGGATGCTCTGTTTGCTCCAAGAATAAGTGTTGAGTCCTATGGCACTTAGTGGTGGGTGGTGGTATTACAGGAGTTGCTTCTAGGGGAGGAATGCTAAGTCTGGGTGGGGAAAGCTTAACCCCAGTTCTGTGATTTTTTGTGAAGTTCAGCATGAGCACTGTCATGAATAGAGGCTTTGGGCTAGGATGTAGGCAGTGATGATGGAAGAGAGATGGCATGGAATATTCTGGAGAGTCTTTGAAGGAAATTTAGAAGTTTGAAGTTCTGAGCTCTACGTCAGAACTGGAGGGAATACTAATGGTGGTGGGTTTTATAGCTAATATCCAGTTGGGATGCAGAGAAGCTGTGGTTTGACTTAGTTCCAACAGCTATTTAGTTGCCGATCAGGTGGGGGAACCAGGCCTCCTGGTCCAGAAGGCTTTCTACTATGCTGGGACCGAGGTTTGTGACAGACAAGGAAACACAGGCACAGAGAGGGGAAGTAACTTACCTGGGATCACTCAGCTGGTAAGCAGTGGAGCCGGAATCCAGATGCAGATCTGCCTGGTGACAGAGGCCAGCTTGTAACCACTAAACTAGCTTGTCTTTTCTTGGAGGTGGTGAAATGCATGTGTTAACACATTTTCAGTTTTCCTCTTTTGTTAGCTGTACGCCATTGTAAGAAAAGAATATTAACATGTTTCCTTTCCATTGAAATGTAGTTGTGTGTTTTCAGAAAAACACTCACATTCTTTAGTCATTAAAACCAAAGTCCCTCAATTATTTACTATGTGTATATACATGTAGGATACATAAATAACATGAAGGTTTTGTTTTTCTCTACCACTAAATTTAAAATACTCCTATTTCTATGGTACGTCATTTAAAAAGTAAATATTTTGTACTATATTGTAATGAATGAAAATCTGTTCTTTTAATTTCATGAACACCAGCTTTGTTGTTAATGAATTTATTCAGAATGTCTTTAGCTATGTAGGTTTTGCATCCCGTTCTCCCTAACAACGGCTGATATATAGGGTTAGAAAGTGTTTTTAGAAAGGATTCTTTCTAGACACAGAAAAAGTAAACGACTTACTTGAGTTTCAAAGCGAGTTGATGGAGGAATCGAAAATAGAAGCTTGTCTACTGCATACAAGGCTCACTGAAGTTTCTGGCTGCGTTCGCATAGCGGTCCGAAGTCCAGATCCGGGGGCGCCAGCCTGTTTTACACACAGACATGCTCCTGCTGGGGGTAGGGAGGAGCGCCGGGCACCGGCAAAGGGAGCACTGACATGACTGTTTCTAGGTCACTTCCACCCTTGCTGCTATAACACAGTTTTCTAGGTGGAAGATAATATACTCATTGAAGTGGAAGTGTTCATGTTAAAATAAAGCAGTAGGAGCTCAAAATGCCTCTGTGACATAGACAAACGAGCATACATAAGTGGACTCAATTTTTGTTTTTCATGCACAGTCATATTCTATTTAAGGCAGAGGAGTAGGTAAATAAGTAGTTATTTATGAATAAAACAGTGTGTTCTTCATTTAACTTTAAAAGCCACTGATTAGAATAATAAACACTATATTCATAGAGTTACTGATATCGCCATGAGTAGAGATAATAGAATGGTGCTCTTTATTGCTTCATGTAATCTAGCTTCTAAAATGCACCATAATTCATAAATGATGGAGAAAGCAAACAGCAGTATACAAATGGGATACTTTGGGTAATTAAATAAATTACAAATTCCCATCTCTTCCTCATTATTTGCCCAAACTTATTTTTATGGAATGACCTTTGGTACCAACTTATTTTATAATAAAATGTTTCCTGAGTTTTTTAAAAAAAAATTGTTATGGCCTTTTCTGTCAAGTATGGTATTTATAAAAGTTTCTTTGATGAAAAGCCTGTGAATTTTGTGCAAATAACCCAAGCAGGCTCTTAGATTAGTGATAACATTTGTACAGGACTTTTATAGCTTTATATGATACTTTTACATTCAATTTATTTAACTCTTACCTGTGAGTAGTCAGTAAAATTCACATTTTACTGATGAAAGCAACATAGAGAAAGGTGCCGTGGCGTGTTTCTGGGTACATAGCAAGTGTTCGACATATATATTTTAAAATAAAATTGACATAGGGGACACAATATCCAACAGGTTATTTAACTTGCTTGAGGTCACCCAGCAAATATATTGTCATACCAAGAACTGAACTGGCTTCTTTACTCGAAAATTCCATACATTCTCCTTGCCTCACTGCTATCTTTTCAGTCATTTTAAAGGGTCAAATTAAAAAGAATCATTTTTCTTAATTGAGGTGAAATTCACAAATGCATGAGTTTTTATTTGGAATCATAGTAGCCTCTCTTCTGTCGTGACTGTCTTTATCCTAGCCCATCTCCTGTATTCATAACGGCACTCACAAAATCAACCATTTGAAATCGCACATTTCAGAGCACTTACTACAGTCACACTGTTCTCTGTAGCCGTCTCCTCCATCGAGTTGAAACATGTTTTGATCATCTGCAAAGGAGACCCCGTATCCATTAAGCAGTATCCCCAATGTCTTCTCTCCCCAGCTGCTTGTAACTACAAATCTGCTGTCTGTCTCTACAGATTTCTCTATCCTAGATATTTCCCGTCAGTGGAATCCTACAATATGCCCCTGTTTTAGTCCATTCAGGCTGCTGTAATGGAATACCATGGACTGGGCATCTTATAAACTACAGAAATTTATTTCTCACTATTCTAGAGGCTGGAATGTTTAAGACCAAGACTTGGGCAGATTTGGTGTCTTGTGAGGTCCTGCTTCCTGGTTCATAAATGGCTTGCTCACTTATAAAACATCTTTCTGGGATCTCTCTTATAAGGGCACTAGTCACTTCCCAAAGCTACCTCCTAATACCATTACATTAGGGGTTAGGATTTCAACATGTGAATTTTGAGGGGACATAAACATTGACCTTTTTTCTCTAGCTCCTTTTATTTAGCATAGTGATTTCAAGATTAATCTATGTTGTAGCATGTATCAGTAATTTATTATTTTTTGTGGCCGAATTCCATTCCATTGTAGGGATAGGTCATATTGTGTTTATCCATTCATCAGTTGATAGACATTGAGCTATTTCCATATTTTGGCAATTGTGAATGGTGCTGTTGTCAGCAGTCATGCAAATATTTGTTTGAATACCTTGTTTCAGTTCTTAGGAGTGGAATTGCCAGGTTATATGACAGTTCTGTTTAACTTTGTGAGGAACCACCAAAGGTTTTCCATTTCCTACCAATAATGTACAAGGGCACCAATTTACGCACGTCTTTTTCAATGCTTATTATTTGAGGTTTTGCTTTTATTACTATAACCTTCCTAGATGGTATCAAGTGGGTATCTCCTTGTGGTTTTGATTTGCATTTCCCTGATAAAATATTCATATTTAATGTGTAGAATTAATCATAAGATGAGCTTTGGTAAGAAGTAAAATCAGCCTCAAAATGAATGGTTTTATTTGTCTTCAGGAGATTACTTAAAACTAGAGTGCACAATTCTGGGCTGGACAATAAAGAACATGTTGCTTTGGGATTAAAAGGATGTGTGTAGACAATAAGACTACAATCATCCCCTAATTTTTTTAAAAAAAATACTGTTTAAACTAATGAGGCAAAATAAGAAATTTCATCACGTTTTGTTTTCATGCCACCTCCCAAAAGATACTTAGATCTTTGCATTGCGGAGTTCTCTTTATATAATCTTGCATGTCTTAATGGCCCATTCATTTATTTTTGCAGCGTGAGTGAAGGCATCCAGGATGGCTCAGGGACCCGGCGATCAAAGAGCAGCGGGGACTGCTGACCCAGAGGACAGCTCTCCAAACATGATAGTCTACCGCAAAGTAAGGCACCTGGTTCAATGCTGCAGCACTGCCTGTGCGCGTGCGTGTTCTGTGTAGGGTTGACCGATGGCTGACAGCTCAACAGGCCCTTCTGCCTACACTGCCTGGACTGATAAACGAACATCGTTTTCTTCTCATGTCCTCTGGTTCTCCAGTTCTAAAATTCAAAGAAGTTAGTTTTATTCATACTTGGTATTGAATACTTGGAAAAACATTATGTGATTTTTTTTCTTTAAACTCAAAGATCACCTAAGCAATACAGATGGAGATCTATTCTCCTTTGGTATAAAGGCCTTACTGTAGCATTTATTAATTGAATGTTCTTCAACCTTATACTATGTATAAGGTCTAGATGCTATGGGAGATACAGAGGTTTGTTTGTATTAAATGTTTACAGTCGGTGAGAGATATAAAATATACACAGATAACTGTAGTATATTCTAAGTGTTCATTTCCAAAAGAGAAGTGCAGGTATATTGTTATATAATCTTAGAGGAGGGAGCGATTACTTCCAGCCTCGGAAGTCAGGGACGGGCTTGTGGAGGAGTGGTCTTTGAACCCAGTTTTAAAGGATGGATAAGATTGCTTATATGGAAAGAACATTCCAGGTGGTGAGATGTGTTCTGCAAAGACAAAGAGCTGGAGAAAATGAACAGCAACCAGAACTGGTTAGCTTGCATGTAGGATTGATTACTAGAAGTAAATGGAGGTAGGATTCTGGGAAGAGAGGCTGGATGGAGCCAGATTTTAGAATGGGAAATCACAGGGAATTTAATCATGGAGAATTTTTATGCTGGGAGTTGTAAAATCAACATCTCTTTGGGATTATGAGTCTTGCCCCCACACGGCAAATGCATTGTTATCAGGGTACATTGGAAGCTCTGGGAGAGATATTTCCGTGTCTGTGAGAAAGGTAAGGAGGACACTAATCTAGCAGGGGCATGCCCTGCAGAATTGAGCAGGACTGGGCAGAGGGACTAAAGAGTCTGAATTAAAAATGACTTGGAAACCAAATGGATATGGAATTAGGAAGCAAATAGAGAATCAAAGATGACTGGGTTTTTTGACCTTGGGTTATAGAAAGACATTGATGTTATTAATTCAAATAGAGACATTTGGAAGAATACATTTTAAAGGAAGGAAATATGGCACACAACTTTTATTTGTGTACATACTGGATTTAAGGAAATAACTGTGTCTTCTTATATAACTTTTCAATCTCTGGCTGTGAAAATTTAAACTAACCGTATTCCATATTAAGGAAAATGAGTTAATGTTCATTCATTTTACTAAATATTTGAGTTGTCTGCTGGGTTCTGTGTATTCTGCGTGACTCTGTGTTCGATCTCTGTTAATAATATGAGCAATGTTGAACTAGATATTTCTGGATGATCAGTATGATGAATTTCTCTCTTTTCTGCATAAAAATAGAACTCAAACTATTTCTGCTTTGAGTATCAAATTCCCTAATTCTTTGTTTTGCAAGAGAATGCTTTGATGATCTGTTTCTAAGAGAGATGCTTATTAAGTTGTGGTAAAGAAAATAGTTTAATGGGGCTAACTAATTAGTGAGTCATATAGGATATAGAAAGATTGTTGTTCATCATTACCTTCTTAATCCACCTCAGACTGGGAGACCCTGTGCCTGGCCTGTAGAAACATGGGGTTTGGAGTTAGACCCGGGATAAAGCTGCAACTCTGCCACTTCTACAGGTGTGACCTTGAGTCACTTGTTCAACTTCCGTCAGCCTCAGTTTCTTCATTTATAAAAAAGGAAATATAACTCAGGAGGAGGGGCAGTGCCTGTGGGGTTATTGTGAAGATTTATTTAGATCAAGTAAGTAAGGCATCTTAGCTCCTGCTTGGCCTGGAGGTGGTCCATAATGCTGCTGCTTCTTTTATCTCTAGGGCTTGTAGAGACAGTGACGCTGGAGATGAAATACATTATAAAGTGTATAAATGTTGATGCTAGTGGACTAAAGTATGTTCATACAGCGAGTTGCTTTTTTAAGACACGGGAAAACATTACAAATATATTTAGTTTATTTAGGAGATTGCAAATCACTGTGTTATTAAAGGTTAATAGAAAATGTAAAGGTCATACAACTCAAACACCTTTCCCCTGGAATCTTTGCTGTTATGTTGAAGGGGAAACTTCCTACAAGTTTGTGGGAACTTGACTTCTACTTTTTAGGCAGTAGCCGGGCACTCTTTTTTCTTGTTTTTTAATTGAGAAACAAAGTTGTGAATTGCTAGAGTTCTTTGGAGAAATGACCACTAGTCATTTGTTTTTTATATTGGAAATGTATCTTGCTTCCTCATGACAAATTTGTGGGCAGGGGTATGCATGTGTTTGTTATTTGACATATTAGTTAATTGCTATAAAAGGGATATTGGATATGTTCAATCTATTAGAAAGAGAGAAGACACACTCATTGCCCAGTATGGGTCCAGGACCTGGAATCATTTAAACCTAGGTCAGCTGACTTGCTTAAGCCATGGTTGTATCGGCAACAGAATATTCACCTAGTTTTCCTCTACTCTCAGAGCTGTAGAGTAGCTGTTGGCTATGGCCAAGACGTACCTACTGCAGGACCCGATCCGCAAGGTATAGCTAAAGATCTATCCTTGAAACCACGTCAATTCAAAACATTTTCTATGGACATCCTCTATGCAACAATTTATTCAAGGTTGTGGCTATAAAACCAGACCTTTACTTGGAGGTCTGCAACAAGAATTTACATTTAAAACACTGTGTAAATAGTGATTTCATTTTTGATTTCTTTCTCTTGTTTGTTTCTTTCTCTTGTCAGACATTTTCAGTGTGAAATTTTTGCTTGGACTATGCTGTGTTGATTTAGATGCTGACATTTTAAAAGCCAAATCTAGAAAAATGGAGCTTTTGGATAGACTTCCAAGTAATAAGCAGGATGATTATGTCCATAATGTTGTTGTGACTTTTAAATGCCGTTTAGGGTGTTAACCTTCTGACATATGAGTAATGATGGGTGCATTTCCTAAGCTCACACATTTCAGAATACTCTCCATTTTCTTTTTATGTTTTCTATATCATTAATTGTAAGAAGTCGTACTTTCCCAAGGCATGATTTATTTATCGACTTGAACAGACTTTTTAATTTAGTTTTTTATCCTTCATATTCACATTTCAGATTGGAGGTGTGTATGAAAAATGTATTGGCCCCATTAAAATCTATTTAAAAGAAAAGCTTAATTATTCATTAAGTTGCCTGGGCCTGCTAACCTTCTTTATATTCCTGGGCCCAAAAGATCCTTGGTCATTCAACTGCTCAATGTAGTGACGATATTTGAACCTGGCTACATATCAGATCATTTATAAAAATTATAAAAATGCTGATCCTTAAAGATAGTTTTATTTGATAGATATGAGCTGGGTCCTAAGAGTCTGAATTTTAAAATGTTGGCATCTCTGCAAAAATTTAAAACTTGAGCTGTATTATGACCCAGTGACTTCACTTTTGGGAATATATTCAAAGAAAACCAAGACACTAATTCAAAAGAATATATGCACCCTTATGTTCATTGCAGCACTATTTACAATCGCCAAGTTATGGAAGCAGCTCAAGTGCCCACCAATAGATGAGTGGATAAAAAACTTCTGTACATTTACACAATGGCATACTACTCAGCCATAAAGAGGAAAGAACTCTTACCCTTTGGGACAGCATGGATAGACCTGGAGAACATTATGCTAAATAAAATAATTCAGTCAGAGATAAGTGATTTCACTCATATGTGGAATCTAATGAACAAAATAAACTAACAAACAAAATAGAAACAGACTCACAGATAGAGAATAGAATGACAGCTATCAGAGGGGAGGGGAGTTGCAGGACTGGGTAAAAAAGGTGAAGGGATTAAGCAAAAAAAAAAAAACAACAACCTCATAGACACACACAAAAATAAATAAAATGTTTTCAGGAGAATCTGATACCCAACTAAGTTTGAAAAGCACTTATTTTGTATCTTTGACAACATCCAGATGCATGACAACATGCATCACAAGTGGGAAAGTTGGTGTTTTGAAGTGGATTTTGGATTTCATAATTATTTGTACATTTCTCCAGATGTAGAAGAACCAGACTCTTGTCATAGAGTTAAAATTAGGGATTTTACTGTGGGAAGTGGGGGGTGATTGGGTTGGGCAGGGGAGAGCATTGGGGAAAAGTGGGGACAACTGTAATTGAACAACAATAAAAAGTTTTTAAAAACACACAAAAAATTACGGATTTTAGTAGCTTCATCTTAAAGATTTTCTAGATAAGGCCCTCAGTTTATAGGTGAGAAAACTAAAGTATGGAGAGGATGAGTAACTTGCTTAAAGTTGCTCAGCAATTTCCCAGTGATTATGTCCAGGTAGCCTGAGGCCTACAAGCCGCCCCCTGCCCGCCGCCCATGAAAATCTTTTTTTACCACCATAGTGTCAACTGCAAACAACCATTACCACATTGTTGTGGCTCAACAGACATTGGTAAAATTAAATACATGAAACTACTCTGCAGCAGATCTTTTGTTTTTGTGCTTATTCTTGGAGAATTGACTTGGGTTAACACTGAACATTTAATGCTTAAAACTTAATTCTTCTTGCTGGTACTCTTTTCCTGCATAAGGACTTTCTGAAATGTGTACTTTCTTTTATAACTGGAAAACTTTTTTGAGTAGGTTACTTTCTGATTTTGTTTGGTTCCCTAGTGGTGTTAACGATGTCTCCTGACAAACTTTCAACTAGACTAGTAATTTGATTTGGTAGAACTCAGGGGTATTAGATGGTAGGTGGACAGAGAAAATTGTAGCTTAATGTGACCCAGGCTCGGGTCAGGAGGTGGAAGATGCCAGACAGGGAGCCTAGAGCTCTGCATATCTGGTCCCAGCTCCCATGTCTGCTGGGTCTCTGGACAGGGAACCTTGTGTTCTCGGTCTGTGTCTTATTTTGCCTTCTTCCTTTCCTCTTTTCTCCTTCTCAATTATGCTACTTCTTACACACACACAGAAATAATACCTTCAGTGTTCATGTCGGTGGAAAGAAGCATAATACAATGAACCCTGTGCACTTATCATCAAATTAATAACATGTGACTTTGACTTCATTTTCTCCTCTGTAAAGTGAGGGGCTTAGAGTAAATGATGTGCACATACCTTTCTGCAATGATTTCAGTTTTCATTCTGTAACTTTTTAATCTTTTACATGTTGATAAGTTCCCTGATGTCAAAACAATGCTGTGAGACTGTGTGTATGTCTTTTGAACTTTTCTTTTGGAAAATATTTTAGACATTTCTAGGTAACCCGAATTGGATTAACATTAAACCGAATGTAATCAGACATCAGAAGAAAAAAGATTATAGTTGTAATAATTTAACATTCAACAGTTAAAGTACCTTCTTGGCGGTGACGTGTTTGGTTTGCTAATTACATTTAAGGTATTTGTTCTGTTACGACTTTGCAGTACTGATTTTATGTTAGACAGGGAGCAGCTGCAATGTTTAAACAGCAGCGCTGGACATTGTCAGTAATATATGGTGTCACTGACGGATTAGGAGTTTTACAGGAAGAAGAAAAAGCCAATATCCTGGTTATCAAAGGGATTGTTAAATAGCATGTCATTGCTGGCTTCTGTTTATTAACACCTTTTCTGCAGAATTTGGTTCTTACCTTTGTGCTGCTCTGATACCCCAAGGTCACTTTTCTCTAATGATCCAAGACTCTTGAAGTCCTGGACAGAAAATGGGTTAGGCATACTTCCAGAAAGTAAGTGTAGCACTATTTTAGTTACACATGCAGTTGGTATGCACCAAGAAGAAAAAAAATCTAGCTGGAAGGAGGCAAGGGTGGGGAGAAAGCTGGGGATACGGTGTTCCTCTGGAATTCATAAAAGGCAGCTGTAAAGGCCAGCACAATTGAGTCAGGGAACCTGCAGATGCTGGTGCCCATGACATGATGAAAATTAGAAACTAATCAGCAAATATGTGTTGTCCTTTGTGTGTCAGATGCTGGAAAATGCCAGGAATGCATGATGAGGGCTATTCCCTGAATGAACCCACAGGCCAGTGGGGCAGAGATGGTAACTAGACCATTGCAGTACTCGAGGAGGACAGCTGAAGGGTCTGGGAGGAGATAGAAAGGTCATGAGGTCCATATCAAGAGAGAGAATGATGGTGTCCTAGAAGATATCCAGAGGATTTGGTGCCTGCTTTAAAAATTCTTGACATATCATTAGAATTAACCTGGCAGGGAAGGGGAGGAAAACTGTAGGAAGCAGAAGGACCAATGCATGTAAAGGGACTGCGTTGTGATGTTTTAAACCGAGTTCTGGAAACTTTAAGTGGCTGTTCCAGAAGCTACATTTCTGGATGAAGGGTTGAGAAATAGACCTGGATGGGTAGATTAGGGACTGATCACGAAACCCTTATACATCGTGCACAGAGTTTAGAGGTGGTGTGGGTATCTTCCCTTTGTACCTCCACAACGTTGCTCAATTTCTCTGCGTGCTGCTTGCATGTGGACACCTACCGGGCTTCTGTGACCTCTGACTTTCAATCAGATTTGGCCAGTAGAAGCCTGGGGAGAGATGGGAGGCAGGAAGAAGAGCAAAGTCAGGGTATTTCTTCCCCTGAGTCCCTCTTGACAAGGTCTTGAACTGGCTGTGTCCCATGACTAAAGGTCATTGCTCCTCTCAAGGCAGATACTCTCCTCTTCTGGGTCCTGACACCTGTTTTCTCCACTCATGCTTTTGGGCCTTGAGGTCATTCAAGTTTCTATTAGTAATCTATCTATCTGGCAATTTACCCCCAAACTCAGTGGCTTACGCACATTTATATGTCATGGTTTCTGTGGGTCAGTAATCCTAGTGCGGATTAGGTGGGTCCTCTGGTTTAGGGTCTCTCATGAAGCCACAGTCAAGATGTGGCCTGAGATTGCAGGTTCATCGGAAGCCTCAGTTGGGGAAAAGGTCCAATTTCAAGCTCACGCATGTGGTTGTTGGCTGGATTCAGCTCCTCGAGTGCTATTGGAAGGATGGCCTCAGTTCCTCACTGGCTGTCAGTCAAAGCCCACTCTCAGTTCCTTGCCACATGTGCTTCTCCCTAGGGCAGCTCACAACGAGCTTGTTTCATCAGAATGGACCAGGGAGAGGAGCCAGAGGGGTAGGGATTGGTAGTGGGAGCCTCACTATTTTATAACCTGATGTTGGACATAGCATCTCATCCCTTCGTTAGGAGCAAGACCATCACTAAGGGAGGGTTTCTGCAAGGACATGAGTATAGGAGGTAGGGATCTCTCTGGGCCACTTAGAAGCCATGGACCACACAGCTGTGCTTCCTCATGTCAGAGCTTCCTGAGTGCTCCCTTACGGTTCTCCTAAACCTTTTAGATGAAAGGACCCTTATACTTGGTCCTTAATGAAATAATTCTTCCTTGAATTGTCCCGTATTATGTGTGCCCTCTGTTTGCTGATAAGGCTCAGACTCATGTGGGTATCCCAAAAGCAAAGGGTAGGCATTGAGACCCTGTTTTTCTTCATACGGAAATTCTCCAGGAAAGGATTAGAAACAGACAAGCTATATGTTTAAGGTGGAGAATAGGCTTGTGGAGGGATGGTGTAAGAGAAATGATAGGATTGTAGGGAGAGGACAGTTTAGTGATTTTACCACTAGTACATTAGTGGTAGTGTTTAACCACTAGTGGCAGTGGTTAATGTACAATAGAAGGGATGTGTTTGGCAGGTGGTTAAAAGGCACTGAAATCAACAGAATTTGGTTACTGATAAGGCATAGGGAGGATCTAAAGGTAATGAGAAGGAACGAGGAAGGGTCTTTTTACTAGGTTATACCTAGGAGCTGTTTGTTAAACGTCTCTTGGGACCAATGTGATTTTGAACCAGATTCTAACTATAGAATTTGATCGCCTGCCCCTCTTTTCCTTGTATGTAGTGAATCAAGAGTGTCATGGGAAGAGTGTGTAACTGGGCCAGGGTATCTGGGTATTTATTGTGACTGCACCACTAGTTCACTTTCAGCTGCGCACAAGTTGTTTCTGTGTTTCAAGGTTAAGTCCAGTTCTGCCATTTGCAAAGTGAGAGGTTAGCTGGGCTGGGTAATCTCAGAAGTACTTCCAGTTCTGACACTGTAGGTCTTTCATTAACTAAAGAAATGAACATTTTACTATCTGTTTATTCTTTCATAGCCTTCTTTGCTTATTTGCTTTCTTTATGGTTTTCTTTAAATAATTAACCTAAGCAAAGTTTTTAAAACAGGTAACACAGTATATTTAAAACAAGGGTATTTTGGTCTTGACCATTTAAGGTTTTCTTTTATTCTTTTCTTTTTTTAACATCAAATAAAATTCTCAAAACAAACTTTAGAGAGTGTGCTGGGTAACTAATTTCATTCTTCAGTCTGCATTTTAAGATTCCTTTCATTAAATATTTTGAAGGTTTTTTTATTGCCGTAGGAAAAATTGTTGTTTCCCTTTCCCCCAAGGATTCTCCTGGCCGGAGGAAAAACTCCCCACCGCATTATCTTGGTTGGCAGGACACAGGAGAGCGGGCACGTCCGAGACCAGTGGTATCGGTGTCCACAGATGAAAGGGATGCTATTTTTAGTGGGGGAATAGCTCAGTGTGGTTTTATGATGCATTTCCATGAGTATAACTTTCTAATTGGAAAAACCTTTGGTGTTTTAAGACTTCATTTCTTTTTCTTTTTTTCATTTTATATCAGAGTCTAAGATTTTACATTTTGCAGACAGTTTATTACTCTAGCTGCTGACACTCCTGTATCCTTACACTACGGAGAACATGAACGGCTGCAGAGTGAGTTCCGCATTCTCAGTAGTTGGAACAAGAAAAACCAAAAGCTAATAGATATCGGTGACTGGACAATGGACATGTTAAAATCACTGGGGGTAGGAGTCTTATATTTTAAAAATCTGTTAGCTTGCCAATACAAATCAAAACTTGAAATGGACAAAATTTTTTGGTAGCATTTCTGCTTCTAAAAAGTTACTATGATAAGGGAATGAAAAACATATACAAAGGTAGAAATACAGGTATAAATATTCATCCACTCCAAAAGAATATTAACACCTCTGTGGTGAATGACATACAAAGTTAGAAATAAATTGAATATCTATTGAAAGGGAATTAGCTAAATAATTTTAGTGGGATAGGATTCATGTTTGAATGACCACACAGTTAGGTTACTGGATTTCTGTGTTGGTAGACCTAATTGTTTTGAAAAGAAGATGGTCACTGACATCCTGATATATGGTTATATTGAATAATGTTTATTTTAAGACCCTATAAGACTTTACCATTTTTGTTTATAAAATTTTGTTTTAGCCCTGACCAGTGTGGCTCAGTGGGTTGGGCATCATCCTGCAAAGTGAAAGGTCACTGGTTTGATTCCCAGTCAGGGCACATGCCTGGGTTGTGGATTTGGTCCCTGTTGGGGCACATATGATAGGCAACCGATGGATGTTTCTTTCTCACATCAGTGTTTCTCTCCCTCTCTTTCTCCTTCCTTTCCCTCTCTCTAAAAGTAAATAAATAAAATCTTTAATATTTTTTGTCCTATTTACTAAATATAATGGTTATATGTATTTACTAAAATTATTGTTTCATTGCTCTTTGTTATTTTCTGAATCTCTGTGCTTCCATCTAGTATCATTTTTCTTTTGTCTGAAGAACTACAATACCTTTAGTAATTTTTTATTTTTAAAAAAGATTTTATTTATTTATTTTTAGACAGAGAGGAAGAGAGGGAGAAAGAGAGGGAGAGAAGCATCCATGTGTGGTTGCCTCTTGCTCGCCCCCTCTTGGGGACCTGGCCTGCAACCCGGGCATGTGCCCTGACTGGGAATCCAACTGGCAACCTTTTGGTTCACAGGCTGGCACTTAATCCACTGACCCACCCCAGCCAGGGACCTTTAGTATTTTCTTTAGTGCAGGTCTAATGGAGATAAATTCTCTTGGTTTATGTTTGTCTAAAAATGTCTTTGTTTCATCTTAATTTTTTGAAGGCTGTTTTTCTAGATATGGAATTCTAGATTGCCAGTTATTTTCTTTCCATACTTTTTTTTTCTTTTCTGTCAGTCAGGCTAGGGCAGATCACCTCAATCTAATTAGGTATAGAGATTATATGCAGCCAGATTTTAGTTCTTGTTAGGGCTAGTATATTTCTAGATCACCTTTACTCTTGGAAGTGAGTTCTTCTGGTCCCAACCAAAACCCTGGATGTTCACTCAAGCTACTTATTTTTGTCCCTTAAGCTCCATGAGTTGCAAAAAGAACCGATCAGCTACTCAGTCATGGCTTTTGCTTAAGATTTTGGCAATGCTCTTAAGAGGAAAAGCAGCTCCAATTGCTAGCCTCACCTTCTTAGCTGTCTTTTTCCTTTCAGATCTTGACCTCAAAATTCTTTGTCCCTTGATAGCTCTCTAATGCCTTCAAACATATTTAAAAAATTTTTCAGCCTTTCTAGTTACTCTTAACAGGAAGGTTATTCTGAAACATTCAGTCAGCCATTGCTACAAGTAGAAAATCAGAACACTGGCTTCGAAAGAAGATGGATCTGTCTCTGTAGCCTCACTTTGCTCTTAAATTGTTTTAGAAAAGAGATTTCCTGAGTGGTTTATTGGTCTAGGATGGCGGTAGTGGCAGAGATGAAGAAAGATGAGAGAAACTTTCAGTATATTTAGGAAGTGAAATTGACATGGGAGGTGACAGAGAAGGATTCGAGCCTGATGACCAGAATTTGGGCCTGGGTGGCTGGGTGGGTGGTGGCACCAGTCACTGGGTAAGTAATAGTAGGAGGATGACACTCAAGTATAATGTTACCACGGTATCAGAATGACGTTTGTTCACACCAACCTAGTTCTTCAGAACTCTAGAAAGGGGGAGTGTATCAGGCAAATAGCTCCGATATGAAATGGGCCTGAAAAGAAGCTTTTACTAGAGGAAATCTTACCTGGCTCCAAAGACCTGGAGAACAGTCAATATGACACTTCTGAACAATACTGTGCTAGTTTCCTGGGGTTATTATAACAAATTACCACAAACTGTGTGGCTTAAAATAATAGAAGTTCATTTTATTATAGTTGAAGAAGCTAAATGTATGAAATCAAGTATCAGCAGGGCCATGCACCCTTTCAGTGCTCTAAGAAAGAATCCTTCCTTGCTTCTTCCTAGCATCTTGTGGCTGTTACTTATCCTTGGTGTTCCTCGGCTTATGGCTGCAGCTCTCCAGTCTTTGCTTCCATCCTCATGCGGCCTTCTGCTTCTGTAGTCACGTGGCCCTTTTTTTTAAAAAAAAGAAATTAATTTATTGAATGCTTACTGCATACATTTTATCTTTATGAGCTCTCCCTCCAACTTTGAGGGCAGTATTATTATTCCACATATCCATTAGAATGTTTTGGACTCTAAGTTTTGGACCAATCTCAAAATGGCTTGGGCAATTGAAGACATGGCTCCCTTCACAACTAGAAGCCAAGAACATGGGGTGGTTGATCCAGTTGTTCAACAGGCTCACCAACGACCCAAGATCCTTCTGATTCTCAGCTGATGGTCTTCTTAAATGGTTACTAGTCCATGGATACTAATCCAGTAGTCAAGTGGATTTAGAACCCACTTGAATCTACTCCAATTCAGATCTCATCTTCACATAACTCATTACATTTTCAAAGACCTCCTTTTCAAATAAGATCACATCACAGGGATTAGACTTCAGCATACTGTACATTTTGGAGAATACAATTTAACCCACTACAGTTTCTAATTTGTCTCTGCCTGAGGCTTAGTGCTCCTTGCAAAAACCAAATCAACATGTAGTGTATTTGTTGAGCCTTTGCTCTGACACTGGCAGGGTGCTGTACTTCATTCCCTACCCACTGTTGTATGGAGAATAAAAAGTGGTATAGCACATGGTCCCTGTCCTAGACAACTTTACAGTCTAGTTGGGGAGACCAAGAATGGTGCAAGATTGAGCAAGAAAATAAGCATTTGTTAGCTACCAGCTGTATACCAGATACTGTGCTGGGTGCTGTACATACACTGAACCATTTAATCATCAGCAGGACTTGTTAGGTAGCTGGTGGTCACTCTATATTACACATAAGGAAACTGATGATCAGAAGAAGTAAATAACTGGTATTGGGACTTGAATCTGGTTTGCTTTATGTTAAAGCTTGTGGTTTTTTTTTTAAAAAAAACTGAATTATGTAAATAAAGACAAACAAAAGCACTCTCAAGGCTGTTTGTAATTAATGATAAGAGAGTTGGTGTGGACATGGTGGGCTTACAGAGGAGGAAGACATTTGAAAAGACATGAATTGTATCTTTAAGAAAGGGCAAGATTTGGCTCAGTAGGAAAGAGCTTAGACATAATTTTAGGTGATGGGAGTTGTATGGCTAAAGGTGTGATGATAGAAAGTATAAGATGTTTAGGAAATGTATCTATTACTAAATTTAGGAGTTGTACCTGATGTAATAATAGCTCAGTCTTCATATGGAAACCCTGAAGGAAGAAAACAAAATTTTTTTGTTAATGAAACTCAAGTGGTTAGATATTGGTAAAGTTGAGCTTTCTGCCAACTGATTTTCATTCTTCCTTTTCTTTTAAAAATAATTGTTTTCTATTTTAAAAGTAATAATTCAATTCTAAAGAATCACAGTACGAACTACAGAAAAAATGTCATGTATTCCTACTACAAAATATGACTACAGTTATAATTTTGGTTTGTTTCCTCCCAGTCTTTTAATTCTAATCAGTGATATATGTGTATGTAAAACTATATGGTATATAATTAATATATAATATATAACATGCTATCCTAGTGGGTAACCATAGTGTATGTACTTTATGTATTTTATGTTTCCCTGTCATAACCTAAGCATTCATCTGAGCCATAATATATCATCACAATCATTGTTTCAAATGTTGTGTAATATACTAAGTGGATAACATACCATAATTTAATTATTCAGTCTCTTATTTTTTATTAATAGCAAAAGCTAGAATTCCTAGGTCAAAAGGCATGAACTGTGTCACAACTCCTGACAAACATTGTGTTCTAGAAGGTCAATATTTTTTCTGCATAGATAGGCTGGGCTTCCCTGGGTGATTGTTAAAACTCAGTGTCATGAAACTACAGGATGAGAGTAAAGAGTTTTCTAATAATTAGGGCCAGCGTGCTCCTTACTACCCACCTCTAAACCAGATCCCCATCCTAGTGTCTGACTAGCCTTCAGTATCACCTTTATCTTAAGAGTCTCAGTGCTGACGTGTTCAGAATTTTCAACGTGGAATCTTTCTCAGCCATTGGCTATTTTGTTCTCTATTTGTTTTACTCAAGCAACTCACTAAATTAGAATAACATTTCAACCTCTTTCCACTCCCCACGGCACTTTTCCTGCCCTCAACTACTTCTCCCTGCAGTTTAACCATGGGGTTGCTCCTTATATTTTAAAGCTGAATACAAAAGCACAGTTCTGAGAAGCAGCCAAGTTCTGTAGCCAAGTTTGAGGAATAAAACTTTAAAACAGCTCTTCTGTCACACACTTGAGATGGGAGGCAGGCTTTGCTATAAATAAGTCACATTCCATTTCTATCTCATCCTTTGCAGTCCTCTTGGGTAATGCTTTTTGTATATGACTCTAGCATTCTCTAGCTGCCCACTCACCCCTTTCAATCTTCCATTTTATATCTCATTTTATTTAAATGTTCAGTAGCTCTGGAATTTAGGGATCCTGCAAGAGAGAAGAGTAGACCTTTCCTTTCATTCTGCAGAGTTAGGTGTCATCAGATAGAGTACCTGACTTGTTAGAAACTACATTTTCTCTGAACATTTTTACTAGCTGCCTGTATTAGTTTCCTGTGGCTGCTGTAACAAATTATCACAAAATTAGTGGCTTAATTAAAAAAAATTCTCTTGTAGTTCTGGAGGTCAGAAATCTAAAATGATTTCCCAAGGCTGCCCTCCTTCTGGAGGCTCTAGGGGAGAATCCATTTCCTACCTTTCTGCAGCTTCTAGAAGCTTCCAAAATTCCTTGACACATGACCTTGCATCACTCCTACCTCTGCTTCAGTCATCACATCTTCTCTGACTTTTACCCTCCTGCCTCCCTTTCACTGGAATTTGTGATTACATGGAAACTGCCCCGATAATCCAGCATGATGTCCCTACCTCACAATACTCAATTTAATGACCCTTGCACAATCCCTTTTGCTGCAGAAGGCAGCATATTCGCAGGTTTGGGGGATTAGGATGTGGATATCTCTGGCGGGGGTGTATTCTGTCTTTATTCTGTCTATTACAATGTTTGTCTTAGAAAAGGGAAGGGAAAATAATTTTGGGATTCTACCTTTTTTTCATAGGTAGGGAGAAAGTGTGCTGAAAGATAGGTTTTCCTTTCAGTGTTTGGGATGAAGATGTGTGGCAAACCTGAATTAAGTATGGGACATCCACTTGGATTGGCTGAAGTCCATTTGCGGGCAGAAGAGAGGAGCCTTTCAGTGACCAGGAAGTGAGGAATGGGGGGATGGATGTCTACATTAAAAACCTTCCTTCTCTGCTTTCTGCAAGCCCATATTAGGCCCTGCTTGGAGCACAAACAGGGCCTTGTCACTGAGGGGAAATGACCAAGCAGGTGCATTCAGAAATAAGTGAAGGAAAGTCTCTTTTATTGGAGCCCCATATAGTGTGGCTTCCTTATAGGACTGTACTATCTCTAGTTACATTATATTTTAGAATATATAACAATTATGGTATTGAGCAATATAATTAATAAACATGTCCCTCATAGCAGGCCAGCCAGTACAGTAGAAGACTATGGCCTTACTTTTTTTTAAGTAATTAAAAGAGAGTGCTGGCAAATGCATGTCCGTGTACCAGAGAGGAATGTGAGTCTGCTTGCTGACTCTCTGGAGGCCTCTCTTTCTATTGTTTTTCATGTGCTGGTGACACATATGGGTGCTAACAGGTGCACAAGTGATAGTGTTGGCAGGAAAACTGCCGAGGAAGAGCATGACCCTGGATGCTGAAATGACTCAAGGCAGATGAGCCCTTCCAAGGAGTGAGTCAAGGAAACAGATGAAAAAGGCTACCTGCCAGGGGATGGAGTGAGCTTTTTGTTCGTGAAAGGAATTACGAATATCAGTAACTTCGCTGCCTTCCCAGGAAGGAGAGGTCAGTAATATCAAAAGCAATCTGCTGTCTTCTGTGGCTGATACGTTACACGTTATGGGCCGTGGCTGGCAAACAACTTACCCTTGGGCTTAATCTGCCCCCATGCCAGGTTTTGGATTGCACCCAAGTTATGAGCAGTTTTAACATTTTGAAGTGGTTGGGAAAAAAATCAAAAGAGAAGCAATATTCTACAACACTTGAAAAGTGTGCGAAATTCAAATTTCAGAGTCCATAAGTCCAGTTTTATGGAAACACAGCCATGCCAGTTGCCAGTTGTCTGTGGCTACCACAGAGGAGTTGAGTAACTGTCACAGAGATAGACCATATAACCAGCAAAGCCTAAAGTATTAATTAATTGGCCATTTATAGAGACGTTTGCAGGCTCTGCTCTTGGGAATTTGGAAGATACTAAAAAAGCATCTGTGAACATACTTGTTGGGACAATATTTCCATAGGAACCAAGACCCAGTGATCCTTCATAGTGCTGACTCATTTCCAGGAACCGATGGAGGGTCTAATGGGAGAATGGGCATACAAGATAACTCAGAAGCTTGGGTACATTTGCATGCTCTAAATATACAAGTCCTGCCTTTACTGCCTGAACAGGATGTTTCCTTTACTGAAGGGTCACAGAGTTTATTTCAGTACATTACTGAAGATATTTTGGGATTTGGCTGTTTGTTTTTTAAATTAAAAAAGAGCATATTGAGCTGCTGAAAGTGTTGAGCTATGTTCTGAAATATCCCAGTAGGGTAAGTGCCAGCTACCTACATTTCAGATGCAGTGTACAAATGGCTCTCGTTTGTCCAGGACCCACTTCGCCCAGGCGTTGGGCCAGTGCTCTGACACATGACTGCTCATGCTGACAGCACCCCGGCAAGATCAGTGTCATTGTCTCCACTCTGCCTATGAGGAAAGGGGCTGACAGTGGGGAAGCCTGGGGTTCCACGGTAAGGGTGCAGCCACTTCTTCACAGACCACACCCTCCTGGAAGGAACAGGCCAGCCACCTGGGGAGCTGCTGAATCTTGGTCTTTTTTCTAGGCTAGAAGGGCTCTC
Organism: Trachops cirrhosus; assembly: GCA_028533065.1. Taxonomy (NCBI): domain Eukaryota; kingdom Metazoa; phylum Chordata; class Mammalia; order Chiroptera; family Phyllostomidae; genus Trachops; species Trachops cirrhosus. Next base: position 173,360,757 of record CM052538.1, read on the forward strand.
AGAACCTCATAAGGAAAATGCTCTGATCACTGATTCAAAGTACTCGGTGATATTAATTTCCGTCACTTCGGTTTGTTTCTATATCTTTATTGTTTTGAATAATGCTGCAAGAAACATGAGAGTGCAGATATCTCTTTACAGTACTGATTTTGTTTCCTTCAGATATACGCCCAGAAGTGGGGTTGCTGGATTTTATTATAGTTTTCTATTTTAATTTTTTGAGGAATTTCCATTGTACTTTCCATAATGTTTATACCAATTTACCCTTCCACTAACAGTGTACAAGATTCTCTTTTCAGATCCTCACCAACACTTGTTATTTCTTGTCTTTTTGGTAATAGCCATTCTAATACGTGTGAAGTGATGTCCCATTGTGGGTTTGACTTGCATTCACCATAACGAAGACATGTGAACAAGCTGTGTTGTCAGTGGGTGAATGAATAAAGAAAATCGGTATGTACATGCACTGCAACATTATTCATCCAAAACAGAAGAACTCCTGCCATTTGCATTGACATGGATGGAACTGGAGGACATTATACTACATGCAATAAGCCTGACAGAGAAAGACAGATACTGTATGATTTCACTTATATGTGGAATCTAAAAAAGAAATAAATTTGAACTCATAGAAGCAGAGAGTAGAGTACTGGTTGCTAGGGGCAGAGGGGAAAAGGGGAGGTATCAGTCATAGGGTCCAGCCTTCTGAGGGTCCAAGTTGAGTAAGTTCTGAGGATCTAATGTATAACATGGTGATTACAGCTAATAATACTGTATTGTATGCTCGGAAGCTGCTAAGAGAATAGATCTTAAGTATCCTCATCACACACACATGTAACTACATGAGGTGATGCAGGTGTTAACTTTATTGTGACAAATATTTCACAGTGTATATGTGTATCAAATCATTACATTGTGCTCTTTAAATGTATACAATTTTATTTGTTGAGTATACTTTTTAATAAATTCAGAAAAAATGTAGACTTCTATTTTGTAGTTCCTTCTAGCACTTCATAACTTTCATATTATGTTCATTAAAGTCCTGAGATATTATTTATCTCTACTTATATAATAAGGAAACTGAGGCTCAGAACAGTTAAAAGACTTGTCTAGAGTCAACCAGCCTTGAGTGGGAGAGCCAGACCTTCTGACCTGGGGTCTGGTGCCCTGTACACTACTTCCTTTCACATCAGGAACCTTCAGCCATTGGGCCATGTCACTCAAACTGGTCTTAGCAGAGGACTGTGCTAGCCAGGGGTGTCCAATCTGTCGTCCTGGGCCACGTGTGGCCCAGGATGGCTATGAATGCAGCCCAACACAAAACTGTAAATTTACTTAAAACATTATGAGGTGTGTTTGTGATTTCACGTCACAAAGTATTTAATGTGTGGCTCAAGACAACTCTTCTTCTTCCAGTGTGGCCCAAAGATGCCAAAAGGTTGGACAACCCTGGTAGGCCGTTGGTATTTAGGTGAATCCAAATGGTGGTCACCAACTGACCTCCAGGGGTCAATTTCGCATCCTGGGTGTTTGGGGCCATTACTCTAAAGTTGTGACTGTGCCACATACAGGGTCCTGTTGCATCCCTTTTTCTTCCTCACCACCATATCTGTTGCTTGTGTTTCAGCCCCAAACAAAACAAAACAAAACAAAACATAATCAAAGAATAGATTCCCCTTCATGTTCCTCTTACCATGTGGCTCCAAATGAGAAAGGGCATAATGCACACATCCTGTTGAGAGAAAGGCTGAAAAATTGTAGGGAAAGGCATTGTCAGAGACGGCTTGTATTCTTTGGGACACAGAAATGTATCATTAATTACAACTGCTGTTTACAGCTGCACAACTTATTAAAACAGCTCCTCTTAGGCAAATTTTAAATACTGGAAGAGATCATTCTTGAGCACCTTTAACAAGCACTGTGCACTGGTTTCGCCCTGTTTCTACACATTCCTTCTCAGTCTTCATCACTGGAGTAGCCTCCTCCACCCACCCTACGAATCCTTCTCAGGCGTGCTATCCACGAGCAAGCTTCTGCTATCTGTGCACTGATTTGGGGATTTTCCAAATCACTACCCCCTCTCCAAACTCTAAATGCTTACATCCAGCTGTCAAAGGCACATCTCTGAATCTTCCTTATTTACTGCAAACTCAACCGTTGGAACGTAACTCCTCGTTTGCCCTTCTGAAACTGTTCTCTCTCTGGGATCCAGTGGTTGGTATAACATAACTCACCCAGTTAGCATCTGAATAAAAACCCAAACTTGATCCCCCCTGACAAGAGTTATCACTCACCCCTCCATGCCACATAAATGTTTTTATTTTTGTGTTACATTTTGTGTCTGTTTCCCCGTGATATTGTGAATGTTTGGCATCAAGTGAGCAATAAATTCATGTTTGGTTGCTGGAACCATTGGTTAAGCATTCCTGAAACATACCCTGTTCTCTGTCCCAGATGAGATTTGGTGCCACATGACTTCTTACCCTGGGTAGATTGTGTAACTCATCTTTGGTGCAGATTGGTAGTCTCTCTCTAAGCTTTGCAAACATATTTATCTTGAGAATGATTAAGTCTGGCTGCTGTCCAAATCATGAAACAGTTCTGCTATCACATTCTTCTCCTTGCTTCTTTTTCCACCCTGCCCCCATTTTTCACATTCCTATCTCTAGGAGAGAAGGAGAAGAAAGAAAGACAAGAATACGAGCCCATATTTCTCTCACCAATTAAAACTATCTTCCCATTTTGTATTACTATTAAATGAGTTACTTATCTTCTTTCTATGTCACAATTAAAACCATTTCTTTTCTTCTTAGTTTCTTTAATTTTTATTGTAGAAATGATTTATGTTTACTATAAAAAATCAAACTATGGATAAACCAAAGAAGGAAATCAATATATAATGCCCCTGACACACACTCAGAGAGTTATAATTAACTATTAAAGTCCCTACTTCAGTATATATTTTTCTATATACCTATTTTGACACAAATAGAGATTTAAATATACATACTGTTGGGAAACTTCTTTTCACTTAATAGATTGAGAAGATTTTCCCATGATAGTAAATACTCCTTTAGGTCAGGGTTTGACTATTTTTGTCTGTAAAGGGCCAGGTAGTAAATAATTTAGGCTTTGTGGGACATACTGTTTCTGTTTTAACTACTTAACTAGACTGTTGTAGTGAAATAGCACCCCCGAACTGTATGTAAATGAATGAGCATGACTATGTTTCAATAAAACTTTATTTACAAAAAACAGGCAGTGGGCAAATTTGGTTCATGGCCTGGGCTATAGTTTGCCTATCCTTGCTCTAGAACACCATTTTAAATAGCTAAACAAGATTCTATTTATCAATACACCATGATTTACTTAACCCATCAGATAATAGCTAATGTTGTTTGAGGCCTTAGACTGAGGTTGGCACATCACTGGGTTTGTTCTATTTCCTTTTCCTGCCCACAACCCTGTGAAGTGTAAATGCCATCCTTTCTAACTGACAGAAGACACTCAAGAACAGGTAGGTAATTTGCTTGAGGTTAGATGGCTAGTAAGTAGAAAAGATAAACTTTGAATGTTTTATTTTTTTAAGG
>CM052538.1:173364846-173447191 GCA_028533065.1 Trachops cirrhosus
ACTATTGATTCCCTGTGCATTTTCCTTCATTACTCTTATCGTAGCCTTCATTTTTTCATCTAATTTGTGACCAAATTCAACCAATTCTGTGAGCATCCTGATCACCAGTGCTTTGAACTGTTGCATGTGATAGGTTGGCTATCTCTTGGTCGCTTAAACATATTGGCTGTGGGGCTTTGAATTGTACTTCGGTTTGAGCCTTTTTTTTTTTTTTTTAGTCTGGTTGCGCCTGTTATGTAGTGAGGGGCAGAACCTTAGGTGTTCTCCAGGGTGGGGCAGTGTAGTTGCTGGGTTGTGACTTGTATGTGGGGGTGGGGTCCAAGAGGAAACAATGGCACTTGCTCCTCTCTCTGTCGGATTTCAGTCCCTTTCGCCGCTTCCCCCAAGTGAACTGGGCCTTTCTGGTGCTGATTCCCATGTGGGTGGGCTTGTGTACGTTCTAGAACCCTGTGGGTCTCTCCAACACACTCACCTGTGGGGCTGGAAGTATCTCCCTGCGCCTGAACCCTCACAGGTGTTTTCAACCAGTGTCCCCAGGTTCTATTTCCCGGCGCTGGGGCCCTGGGTTGCGAGGTCCGTCTCACTGCCCAATTTTGCCTGGTTTATCTGTGTGTGAATGTGGGACCGCCTGGACAGCCAGGCACCATGTGCGCAGTGCCTCGCTTCACAGTCGCCGCCTTCCTGGGTCTGCCAGCTGCCTGTGCGCTCAGGATGCCTTCTGTGCCTGGGATGCCTGACATGTTGCTTTTTGAGTTGTGACCCATCTCTGCCCAGCCACCCGACTCCGCCCCTCCTACCAGTCTGGATGAATGTGTGTATTTTAACTCCTTGGTTGTCCGACTTCCATACAGTTCAGTTTTCTGTCAGATCTGGTTGTTATCTTGTTTCTAAATTGTTGCTGACCTTATTTTGGTTGTGTGAGGAGGCACAGTGTGTCTACCTATGCCTCCATCTTGGCCAGAAGTTCAGGGGCCAAGATCTTAATGACTTATTATAATTTCATGTACATTGGTAGTTATTTCCTTAGGATAAATCCCTGGAATTAGAATACCCATGCATGTGAAGCCTTCAGTCTGTGTTGCCATGTTGATGTGTATGGCCGTCATCTTTCTGAGGTGGTATGTAACAGGGCTGTGTTCCTAATGCAGTGACATTTATCATGAACTCTTTTAAACCTTTGCAATAATACCTCTTTGTTTTAAATCACATTAAAAATTATAGAGGCAGATGAACACTTACCTCCTGTTTATTTCTCATCTATGTTTCTTCTTAGGTGTGTTTCTCATTCATGCCCTTTCCCCACTGTTCTATAAGAGCATCTGTCTTTTCTATTGATTTGTTGGAGCCTTTCACAACAGAGAGACCTTTGTGGTTTAAGTTGGAGTTACATTGCTTGCTAAGAAAATGGCCCATTTACTTTCAAGAGATATTATCATGCAATGGGAGAGAATTAAACAGAAAACTATCCAGTTTTAACATAATAGCACTAGCAGAATTCTGGGATTAAACAAACAAACCAGCAAAACCCCCTCTAAGGGAAGAGAACTTATTTCTGTTGGGGAGCTTGTCCTTTTAGTTTCCATCTCTGAAGTCACTAGGATTTGTGCTCTTTAATTGGAACTGCTGCTTTGCTGTGGCCATGGCAACACATCTTAGCTGCCATGAACAGCACACACCTTGACAAAATATTTTTTTAGCGAGTGACTTTTAGATGGAATTTATTATCCAGCATATTCTTGGAGAGTCTAGAGGAATTAATGGGTGGTAGACCCATAATTATATAATAATAACAGTAATAAAAATAGTGAAATTAACAGTTACTATCTACTCCTCACTTACTGTATTCCAGCTACAATGTTAAATACTTTATATTATTTCCTTTGATCTTCACAGTAATCCTAGGTCATAGATATTCTTATTATCCTTATTTTATATGTGAAGACAGTGAGACACCACAAAGTTAAGTGGCTTTTCCTGGGCTGTACAGATGGTGAGTAGCACAGCTTGCCACTGGCCCTGATGTCCTGCTGTCTGAGTCGTACAGTAGGACATCAGGTTTATTACAGCATGATTTGGGGGGATATGCTTACTTCAACAATGGTAGCATGCATGGCGAATATCTCGATTGTCAAAGCTCCAGTCAGCAGACTAGACTAAGACAAACCAAGAATCAATGGAGGTAGTGAGTCCGACCCAGAATTTTATAACTTGTGCTCTTATAAAGATCAGAGTTATCATACTTAATTGGATTTAAAGAGCCCAAAGGGTAGCTGCCCCAATATATTCTCTTAGACTTCTCCTAAGGGCCACCAAATTGGAAAAGGGTGTCTGATGAGGAAAAGGCAGAATTATAAGGCTTCCTAGGCAGTAGGACAGAAGAACCACCTTTTTTTCTTTCAACATTATTGAGGTGTAATTGATAAAATTATATATTGTAATATTAATATACCATATTCAATATTACATATGGTATACAACATGGTTATTTGTTATATGTACATGTGAAATGGTTACTATAATCAAGTTAGTTGAAATTCATTACCTCACATAGTTAACCTTTCTTTTGGTGATGAGAATACTTAGGATCTACTCTTAGCCAATTTCAAGTATGCAATACAGTATTATTAACTGTAGTCACTATCCTGTACATTAGATCCTCAGAACTTATTCACCATATAACTGAAAGTTTGTACCCCTCGACCTACACCCTCCTATATCCCACACCCCTCAGCCCCTGGTAACTACCATTGTACTCACTGGTTTTATCATGAATTCAGCCTTTATTTTTTTAAAGATTCCCCATATAAGCCAGATCATACAGTATTTGTCTTTCTCTGTCTGGCTTATTTTACTTAGCATAATGTCTTCCAGATTCATTTATATTACTGCAAATCGCAGGACTTCCTTCTATTTTTATGGCTGAAAAATATGCTATTTTGTATGTATACAACATTTTCGTTGTCCATTCATCTGTTGATGGACAATTAGGTTGTTTTCATATCTTGGCTATTGTGAATAATGCTACAATAAACATGGGAATGTAGGTATCTCTTTAACATACTGATTTCATTTCCTTTGAATATATATCCAGGATTGGGATTGCTAGATCATGTGTAGTTCTATTTTTAATTTTTTGAGGAAGCTCCATAATGTTTTTCATAATGGCTGTAACAATTTCCATTCCCACAGCAGTGTACAAGAGTTCCCTTTTCTATACATCCTCACCAACACTTGTTATAACTTGTCTTTTTAACAATAAACAACCCACCATGTGTGAGGTGATACCTCATTATAGTTTTGATTTGCATTTCCCTCATGACAAGTGATGTCGAGCATCTTTTCATGTACCTGTTGGCCATTTGTATGTCTTCTTTGGGAAAATGTCTATTCAGGTCCTTTGCTCATTTTGAATCAGATGGTGATGATGATGATTTTTGCTATTGAGTTGTATGACTTTCTTATTTTCAGATATTATTTATCCCTTATCAGATATATAGTTTGCAAATATTTTTCTCCTAACTGTGGATCACGTTTTCATTTTATTGATTGTTTCCCTTGCTATACAGAAGCTTTTTATTATGATGTAATTCCATTTGTTTATTTTTGCTTTTGTTGACTCTGCTTTTGGTGTTGTATCCAAAAAATTATTGCCCAGACAATGTCAAAGAGTTTTTCCCTGTGTCTTCTTCTAGGAGTTCTATGGTTTCAGGTTTTACATTTAAGTTTTTAACCCATTTTGAGTTAATATATTTTGTGAGTGGTGTAAGGTAGGGATCCAGTTTATATGTTTGGATGTGGATATCCAGTTTTTCCTAGTACCATTTATTAAAGAGACTACACTTTTGCCATTGTGTGTTTTTGGTGCTCCTGTCAAATATTACTTGACAGTATATGCATGGGTTTATTTCTGGGCTCTCCATTCTGTTTCCTTGGTCTATGTGTCTGTTTTTATGCCAATATTATACTGCTTCAATTACTATAGCTTTGTGATATAGTTTGAAATTAGGAAGTGTGGTACCTTCAGTTTGTTTGTTTTTTTTCCCTCAAAATTGATTTGGCTATTTTGGGTCTTTCATATGAATTCTAGGATTTTTTATTTCTGTGAAAACTGCCATTGGAATTTTGATAGGAATTGCATTGAATCTGTAGATTGCTTCAGGTGTATAGACATTTTGTTTAATATGGACATTTTAACAATATTAGTTATTCCAATCCATGAACATGGGATATCTTTCTATGTATTTGTGTCTTCTTCAATTTCTTTCATCACTGTCTCATACTTTTTAATATACAGTCTTTTACTTCCTTAGTTACATTTATTCCTAAATATTCTGTTTGATGCTGTTGTAAATGGTATTGTTTTCTTAATTTCTCTTTCAAATAGTTTATTTTTAGTGTATAGTAGTACAGTTGATTTTTGTATGTTAATTTTGTATCCTGCAACTTTACTGAATTCATTTATTCATTTGTTAGTTCTAATAGTATTTGGGTGGAGTCTAATTTAAAGGATTTTAAAAAATATGTAAGATCATGTCATCTACAAATAGACATGATTTTATACCTTCTATTTTAATTTGGACCGATCCTTCCTTCCTTCCTTCCTTATTGTTCTGGTTAGGACCTCTAGTACTAAGGTGAATCAGAGTGGTAAGAGTGGGCATTCTTGTTTTGTTACTGATTTTAGAGGGAATGATTTTACCTTTTCACTGTTGAGTATGATGTTAGTTGTGGGCTTGTCATATATGACCTTTATAATGTTGAGTACATTCCTATTGTACTTTTATTGAGAGTTTTTCTTATGAAAGAATGTTGAATTTTATCAGATGCTTTTTACACATGTATTGAAATGAGTATATGCTTTTTGTCCTTCAGTCTGTTAATGTGCATTACATCTGTTGATGTTGAACCATCCTTGCATCCCAGGGATAAATCCCACTTGATTGGGGCATGTGAGCCTTTTGATGTGCTATTGAATTTGGTTGGCTAGTATTTTGTTGAGGATTTTTGCATCTGTCTTTATCAGAGATATTGACCTACAACTTCCTTTTTTTTTACAATGTCCTTATCTGGCTTTGATATCATGGTAATTCAGCCTCATAAAATAATTTTTTGGAAGGGTTTGAGAAGGATTGGTATTAATTTTTTAAATGTTTGGTAGATTTGACCAGTGAAACCATCTGGTCATGTGCTTTTCTTTGTTGTTTTTTTTTTGATTACTAATTAAAGCTCCTGACTCCTTATTGACATTTCATTCTTTCTATTTCTTCATGGTTTAACCTTGGTAAGTTATATGTTTGTAGGAATTTATATCTATTTTTTCTAGCTTATCCAACTTGATATATAATTAATTGTTCATGGTATTCTTTTATGATCCTTTCATTTCTGCAATATCAGTTATAGTGTGTCTTCTTTCATTTCTGGTTTTACTTGTTTGAGTTTTCTCTCTTTTTTCTTAGTGTAGGTAAAGCTTTGTCAGTTTCATTTATATTTTCTATTACACTCCTAGTCTCCATTTATTTCTACTTTGATTTTTGTTATTTACTTCCTTCTGTTAACTTTAGGTTTAGTTCTTTTTCTAGTTCCTTCAGGTGTAATGTTAGGTTTATTTGAAGTATTTCTTGCTTCTTAATGTAGGTATTTATCACTGTAAACTTCTCATTTAGAATTGATATTGCTGTACCCCATAGGTTTTGGTACATTTTGCTTCCATGTTTGTTTTTTTGAAGATTTTTTTGTGAGTGTATTAATATACATAAGTTATTTATTTATTTACTGTTGCCTTGTAAATGTTCTTGCATAATTTTCTTTTTCTTTTTAAAATATATTTTATTGATTATGGTATTGCAGTTGTCCCATTTTTTTTCTCACCTCTGTTCCTGTCTGCCCTGCATCCCCTCTCCCACCAGCATTTCCCCCCTTAGTTCATATCCATGGGTCGTATATATAAGTTCTTTGGCTTCTCTATTTCCTATACTGTTCTTAACCTCCCCCTGTCTATTTTGTACTACCATTTATGCTTCTTATTCCCTGTACCTTTTTACCCCATTCTCATTCTCCCGCTCCCTTTCGAAAACCTTCCATGGATCTCCATTTCTCTGATTCTGTTCCTGTTCTAGTTGTTTGCTCAGTTTGTTTTTATTTTTTTTTAGGTTCAGTTGTTGATAGTTGTGAGTTTGTTGTCATTTTACTGTTCATAGTTTTGATCATCCTCTTTTTACTAGGTAAGTCTCTTTAACGTTTCATATGATAAGGGCTTGGTGATGATGAACTCCTTTAACTTGACCTTATCTGGGAAGCACTTGATCTGCCCTTCCATTCTAAATGATAGCTTTGCTGGATAGAGTCATCTTGGATGTAGGTCTTTGCCTTTTATGACTAGGAATACTTCAGTCTAGCCCCTTCTTGTCTGCAAGGTTTCTTTTGAGAAATCAGCTGATAGCCTTATGGGAACTCCTTTGTAGGTAACTATCTTCTTTTCTCTTGCTGCTTTTAAGATTCTCTACTTATCTTTAATCTTGGGTAATGTAATTATGATGTGCCTTGTTGAGTGCACCTTGGGTCCAACTTCTTTGGGACACTCTGAACTTCCTGGACTTTCTGGAAGTCTCTTTCCCTTGACAGATTAGGGAAGTTCTCCTTCATTATTTTTTAAAATAAGTTTTCAATTTCTTGCTCTTCATCTTCTCCGAAGATTTTTTAAATTTCCCTTTTGATTTCTTCTTTGACCCATGGGATATTCAGTAGTATGTTATTTAATTTCCACATATTTATGAATTTTCTAGCTTTCCTTTTGTTAATGATTTTAAGTTTCATACCACTGTGATTAGAATAGATACTTAATTTGAATGTAATATTCTTAAATTTTTTAAGACTTGTATGTAGCCTAAGCCTAACATGTGATCTCTTCTGGAGAATAGTCTGTATACACCTGAGAAAACTGTATTCTTCTCCAGTTGGGTAGAATTTTCTGTATATGTTGTTAGGTCTATTTGATTTAATATGTAGTTTAAGTCCAGACAGAAAATCAATGAGGGAACATTGGACATCCAATTTCTTTTCTACCAATTACCTGATCTACTAACTAATCCCAAATTGTAATTTTAGTCTCCTAAAATTATATGAAGTATTCTAAAATTACATGACATTCCCAGTTCTTTGGGCAAACAGACCTAATCCAACAAGCTTTTGCTTCTCTTTCTCCTTTGTTCAACCTGATCTATATACTTGGAATATCTTTCAATTTCTCTGCCCCAATCCTAAGTCTCCATCTGTCAGAATTCTGAGCCTCCGTCAACACTGGGATCAAATACAGTTGACCCTTGAACAACTCAGGGGTTGGGGTGCCAACCTCCCACATAGTAGAAAAATCCACATATAACTGCAGTCAGCCTGCTGTAGATGTGGTCCCCAACCACAGAGTTGACTCTTGGATGACATGGGTTTGAATTTCAGGTAGTGAATTGAAAAATTTGCATGTTAGTGCATCTGTGCAGTTTGAACCCTCATTGTTCTGGGGTCAACTGTACTACCTAAGGATCAATGCCTGATTTTTACGCTCAAAAGTGACTTATCTCCTTCTATTTGATTCTTATGGTATTCATATTACTTCCAAGTTAATTATAACCTACTTACTTGTAGGATAGTTTTTGTGCATGTCTTCTCCCTCCAGCTCCATTGAAAGACGCTTAGGAATTAAGATATAACTCATATTTGTATTCCCTACTAACATGTTTCCTTGAACATAGTAGTTTTCCAATGATAAATGATGACATGCCTTAATCCTGTTCTTAGGGATCCTGACTCTGGAAGAAAGGAAGCCTCCATTTAGAACTTTGTTAAAGATTGAACTGTGCTCCCCGCCCACCCATTCTCCATAGCCACATGTTAAAGTCCCAACCCCCTTTACCTCAGATTCTGACCCTATTTGAAAACAGAGTCATTGCAGATATAATGAGTTAAGATGATGTCATACTGGAATAAAGTGGACCCCTAATCCACTATGACTAGTGTCCTTATGGAAAGGGAGGTTGGACACAGACACCCACAGGGAGAAAGCCATGTGAAGATTGGAGTTGTGCAGCCATAAGCCCAGGAACTACCAGAAGCTGGGAGAATAGCCTGGAAGAGATTCTTCCCTAGAGCCTTCAGAGGAAACTCGACCCTGCTGACACCTTGGTCTCAGACTTCAGGTCTCCAGACTGTGAGACAATCAATTTCTGTTGTTTAAGCCACCAGTTTGTGGTACTTTGTTATGGGAGCCCCAGAAAAGTCATACCAGCTTGGTTTTCCCACCATCCTCACAGCAAAAAAGAGGGGGTGTTTTAGATGATCATTTTCTAGGTGGACCTGAGGGTTGCAGCGGGGCGGTCTGGTGACAAAGTCGCCAGAGCCTTCTCTGTTTCCTGCAACCCTGGTCATCAGCTCTGGCTCCAGCGTTCTCACAGCCTTCCCGGCATCTTTAGCACCAGCAACTCAGCATACAATCTTTTATCTCCAAAATCTCCTCCTGGCTCATAAGCCCATCTCTGTTATTATTCTTAGTTCCTCTGGCTAAAACCTGTGATCCTTCTTTTTTCCATCCCCAGTTAAAAAAAATCTGGACATCTGCTGTCTTTTGAAAAATAGGAAGATCTGGCAACATCAGACCTTCATTACTACATGGCAGTAATTGACTAGACCAGCGATTTTTAACTGGTGCACCACAAGAATTTTTAAACCATGCAATTGCTGACTATCTAGTTAGGGACACTGACCTCCTTTTTTTTTTTTAGATTGGCAAAAAATTAATATATTTCTTCGTGTGCTGCAGAATTTTGGTAATTAGTTTATGTGTGCCATGAGATAAAAAAGGTTGAAAATCTCTGGATCTCTTCACTAGACTGATGAGCTGCCCATTAACACAGAGATCCGTGTTCTCAGTCTGTCTGTAGCTCAGATCCCTTCTTGTTGGCACCGGACAGTGGGACACTGGGACACTGGCAGGGTAGAGGTGAGAACGCTGCCCCGCCCTCCCAGGGGTGTAAGCGCAGAGCTGCCAGTCCTGGGTTCTGAGTCCTACTGCAGGTTGGCATCTGGCTGTGACGTTAGCTGGGGTAGGGGGCTCCTTAATCTCACTGGGCCTCAGTGTACTAATCTGCGAATTAGATAATAACAGTGCTCACCTCATGGGGGCCCTGACAGAATTAAATGATGCACATGAATAGCGCTCCATAAATGTTTATTTGTATTGTTGTGTATTCAAGAAAATCTCTTCAGCATTTATCCAAACTGCCTTACTGTTTTTTTTATAAAGGATGTATTTACTCCTTAGTTTTTCTTTGCTTTGGCCCACCCCCCACTAATTCCACACACACTAAGAAAGGTGGCAGTAGTTTATAGACACACACACACACACACACACACACACTCACTCATGGCTGGCCTCGCAGGGAACTTAGAGGAAAGCTCCTGGGATCTAACTTGGCTGAGCTCCTGGGCCTCTCCTGGATGCCAAGTCCCCAGTGCTTACCTGCCTTCTATGTTTTTTTAGGTTCCAGTGACCAAGGGTACAGCTTGGTGACTGGCCTCTGGAGGCCTCCGGAGTTGTCAGGGGGTGCCTCTAATTAGGTACACTGTTGGGCACACAGGTATTTATCCTGGAGGCAAGAAGGGCTGCTGGAAATAGCTGCTTAACATGAAAGCTGCAGTAAGGCCAGTGTTAGTCAGAAGCAGGTTACCTATGATTTGAGGCATCCACAAAACTCAGACAAGGAAACAGTGAGCACTTGCTCCTTCACCCCAATTGTTTCCATTGTGTTCCCCCTACAGGGCCACTTCCAAGCAGAGCTGACTCACTCAGCTGGTGTGTACTGACTGAATTTTCCTAATCAATAGGGATTGACTAAGCAATTCCTGAGTTCCAGGTACAGTATCAGGTATCACTAATAAATGAAATGATGGGCAAGATATAGTCCTACTTGTAAGGAGTCTATAGCCTGGTCATTGGGAGAGATGGATGAGCCAATAGTGGTGTTGGGGAATCACAGATGTGGGTTATGGAATCCCAGAGTTAGGGATTTTGACTCAGTCTTGGGTTGAAACTGGGACCACCTAGGGGATCATCATACTTGTCATTATTGATCTAATGCCCCTATAAAATTGAGCTTTGTCAGGAAGAGTTGTGACTGTCTGTTTCTAGTGCTAGCCCAGTTGGCACATAGTAGAGGCTCAAGAAACATTTGATGAATAAGGGAATTAAATGACATCTAAGCTGAGAACTGAAGGATGAGGGGTTAGCCAGGAGGAAAGTATGTGGGGGGGATGGTGATAAAAGTGGGTAGCAGTAGGAAATAAGATGAGAAGGAAGTGGCATGTGCTCCTTGGGGGTGACTAAGATTGTAGTTCTGGGAACCAGAAGCTCATATGGGTTGGAATGAAATAGTCATTTTGGGGAGGCTTGGGGAGGCTGACTGTGAGAAGAAAATGTGGAGTTATTAAAGGTTTTAAACAAAGGAAAGACATTAATTTTGATATGCAAGTTTTAAGGTCCTGGAAATGGATTGGAGAGGACATAATGGAAGCAGAGAGGCCAATTTGATGGCTTCTGCAGTGATCTTGATTAGGGATGGGGTGGCTAGACAAATAGCTGTAACTGAGATGGGAGTGTGGATAGATTCCAAAGTGACTAGGGGTATAGAATCGTCAGGACCTGGCGATTGTCTATGGAGAAGGAAGGACAGATGTCTTTATGATGCCCTTGCATTTAGAGGGTGCTAGAATCATTTGCTTACGTGATAAATAACAGAGGAAGAGGAGCTGTGGGAAGATAAAATCACATGTGGACTCATTGGGTTTGAATTGCCTGTGGGAAGTCCAGTGAGCGGTTGGAAACATCAGTCTTAACCTCAGGATAATGATCTGGCTTGAGATACAGACTTAGATGCTCATAGTACTTAAGATCAGGATTTTATAACCTAGAGGTCCATAGATAACAATTCAGAAGCACCATAAACCTTAGAAATTATATTGAAATTTTACTGCGTGTGCGTTTGTTCTGGCAAGTTAGCTTTGTATCAACTTCTACAAATGTCCACATCCCCAAATAAGTTAATATTTGATCTGTGTGGTTATGGAAGTTAGAAGGAGAGATGAGATTTCTCATGTAGAGTGAGAAGGAAAGAAAGCGGACTGTGCTGTGGGGAAAGTCGTTGTTTCAGGGTGTGGAGGCACCGTGCTAAGTCAAGGGTGGGGGAGGGTCAGAGTATGGGGCTAAGATGAAGAGTCAGAGAAAACATTGGCTGAACTGTTTATACAGCACTTCCACGCATTGTCATTTTATGTCTCGGTAATTCAACTAGATATTTATCATTTTGCTCTGTGTCAGTTAGAGTTCAGTACAAGATACAGAAACTTGGCTGCAAATTTTAAACAAGAAGGGATTTAATACAGAGAATTGGGTGCTTACAAAACCACTAGAAGGGTGAGCCTCAGGAAAAGATTTCCAGTAAAATAGAGAACCAAGTTCAGAGTGCTCGCCTGACACTGGGATCAGAAAACCACGGTGATTCTGCCACTGCTGCACTGCTTCTTGACCCTTGGGAAGCTGGAGAGGGTGCAGGGACACAGCTGTAGTTCAAAGGTCTCCTGTTTCCATGACCTTTCTGGACAGCAGTGAACAGTCTCCTCCCACCCCCTATCTTACTTCTACCTTTTAGAACTCTTTGCATGAGTGTATTTAATTAGTGGAACCCAATTAACCCCTGCACTCCTAGATTCATGGAAGTTTGGAAGCTATTGATAACTATACCCCCTCTCCACCTTATATATAGTGATTTGGAGAAAAAGAAGGGGATAGATAGTAAATATTTTAGTCTTAGTGGGCCATGTGGTCTCTATTGTAGTTATTCAGCTTTACCATTATAGTACAAAAGCAGGCATGGTTGTGTTCCAATAAAACTTTATTTATAAAAATGGGTAAAGGGCTGGATTTAGCCCGTGGGTCATAGTTTGCCCACCCCTCTGTAAGCAAGTAAATTCACAGTGATTACTATAGGTTTTTGTTCCAGATGAAGAAACTAAAGTCAGAGAGATTCAGGGTCATTTAGCTAAATGCAATAGAAAACCTATTCTGGTTATTTTGGTTTCAAAGTTTATGCTCTTTTTAACAAACCATGATTCTGAGCCCCCTCCCTTTGGGGAGACTTGTGATGTAACAGAAAATTAAATGTGTGCTTCCTTGTTATAGGCCAGGTGAAGAGCCCCAGGAATGGGGCAAAATGTGTTTGTGTACAAGGCATTTTGGGCAGGAGAAATCAGGACACGTTTCATTGTGGAAGTAGTTTGAGCTAGGTGTTGAATAAAGATAGAACTTTAACAAGTGGAGATGTTGGGGTAGGGGTCGGGGGATGTCGGGCTCAAAAGCGCATTTCAGATGGAGCTGGAAACTTTAAGACAAGTTTAGGAAAACAGGTAGGAACCCAGACTCATCTGAACATTGTGACCTAGGGTGTTAGCAGAGATAAAGCTGGATTAGGGAGAGCTTTAGGTGTTAGGATGAAGAATCTGGGCTTGAAAAGCAGGAGCGCTGGCATTTTTTAATAGAGCTGGGACACACACATTACTTCAGGAGGAATCATCTGGTATTGTGATACAGAATTTTTTGAGAATCAGAAGATATGGCTTATTAGAGCCCATGTCAGAAGTTACTGCAATATCTTTGCATGAGGCTGCAAAAGAAGCAGTGGTTGTGAGGGACATCTGAGCCGTTTGTGGGACTTGGAAACTTACAAATGTAGGTGAAGTAGAAGGATTGCTTTGAAAGTGAGAAATGGGAAGAATAACAAACCTTGGAAAGCTAGGAGCAGGAGCTTGTTTTTGTACGAAAGCTGGTGGGTTTCATCTTGGATATAAAGTGGTAAGGGGACAAATGGAAATATGGGCCAGGCAATTGGAAATGTGGTCTTGATCTTTAAGGGGGAGGTGGTTGGGAGTTGTCATATACAGTTGGACATAGAAGAACTCAGATGTCCCAGGGAGTGAGGGTAGTAGAGGATGCCCAAAGCACAGGTCAGGGGGCTTGGGCAACCAAGAACCAGGAGGGCACCAGAGAGAGGAAAATGGAGTAGGGGGTAGAACCAGGTGGGATAGAACCAGGTGGGGCAGAACCAGGTGGGGTAGGCAGAATGCTGGGATGGGTGTTGTACTGGAGGAGTCAGGGGAGGAACTGTTTCCAGAAGAAGGCGTGGCCAGTATGTTGCATGACACAGGATGGTCTAGGAATATTCATGGAAAGTGCCTGGACGTGGATCACACAATCATGGTGGGTGACTGCTGAGAGAACTGTTTAGTGTATGGTGAGTAAACGGAGGCAAGGGCTGTAGTGCAGACTGTTCTCTTGAGGAGTTTGATACTGAAGAGAGGAGAGAAGGTGGTAGGTTGAAATTTTTGTTTGTTTTAAAGTTGATTAATTCTGCCCTCTCTGGCCCCTCCCCCACAAACAGCACTGCAGCACAAGGAGGGGTGCCCCGCCCCCTTACAGGTGTGCTGAGACAAAGAAATAGGGCCCAAATGAAAGAACAGAGCAAAACTTCAGAAAGAAAACTAAATGATGAGGAGATAGCCAACCTATTTGATGGAGAATTTAAAGCCCTGGTAATCAAAATGCTCACAGAACTGATTGAGTTTGGTTGAAAAATGAAAAAAAAACAAATGAAAGTTACCCAAAATGAAATAAAGCAAAATATTCAGGGAACCAACAGTGACAGGAAGGAAACCACAACTCAAAGCAACAACTTGGAACAAAAGAAAGAAATAAACATCCAATCAGAACACAGGGAAGAAATAAGAATTAAAAAAAGTGAAGAGACTTCACTTTTCCTCTCAGACAACCTGAAACATTCCAATATCTGAATTACAGGAGTGCCAGAAAGAGAACAACAGCAAGAAATTGAAAACTTATTTGAACAAATAATGAAGGAAAATTTCCCCAATCTGGCAAAGGAAATAGACTTCCAGGAAGTACAGGAAGCTCAGAGAATCCCAAAGAAGTTGGAGCCAAAGAGAAACACACCAAGGCACATCATCATTAAGCTACCCAAGATTAAAGATAAGGAGTGAATCTTAAAAGCAGCAAGAAAAAAAGAGACAGTTACCTATAGAAAAATTCCCATAAGGCTATCAGCTGATTTCTCAAAAGAAACCTTGCAGACAAGAAGGGGCTGGAAAGAAGTATTCAAAGTCATGAAAGGCAAGGACCTACACCCAAGATGACTCTATTCAGCAAAGCTTTCATTTAGAATGGAAGGGCAGATGAAGTTCTTCCTAGGTAAGGTCAAGTTAAAGTTCATCATCACCAAGCCATTATTATATGAAATGTTAAAGGAACTTAGCTAAGAAAAAGAAGATCAAAACTATGAACAGTAAAATGACAACAAACTCACAATTATCAACAAATTAACCTAAAAGGAAAGAAAAACAATGAAAACAAAAACCAAGCAAACAACTAGAACAGGAACAGAATCAGAGAAATGGAGATCACATGGAGGGATTTCAGTGGGGAGGGGGAAGGGAGGAATGGGGGGGAAAGGTACAGGGAAGAAGAAGCATAATTGGTACACATAAAATAGATGGAGAGAGATAAAAAATGTTATAGGAAACAGAAGGCTCAAAGAACTTACATGTACAACCCATGGACATGAACTGAGCGGCTAAGTGGGGGCAGAGGCGGGGGTGGGGGATGCTGGAGGGTTGGGGGAGCAGGGTGGGGGGGGATAAAAGGGGAAAATTGGGGAGATTGTAATAGCATAATCAATAAAAATACTTTAAAAAATAAAATAAAATAAAAATTCATCCAAAGATTTTTTAAAAGTATCTTAAGATTAAAAACCTTCTGTCCTGATTTCTGACCATTACTAGGTCCTTATAAAAAAACAATAAAGTTGATTAATTCTTTTTAAAATTCTCACCAGAGGATATGTTTATAGATTCCAGAGAGAGAGAAACACTGATGTGAGAATTGCCTCCTGCATGCACCCCAATGGGACCAAAGTCAAAACCCAGGCATGGGCCGTGACCGGGAATTGAACCTGCAGCCTTTCAGTTTATAGGATGATGCTCCAACCAACTGAGCCACACCAGTCAGGGCCAAGGTGGTTATTTCTTCAGGGCCTGAATACCACAAATGACTTAACTTTTCAGAATATACCCTGATTTTTCTCTTTCCCCCACCAGGCCTTCCTAAAGAAAAAGTGGTTGAAAGAGGAACACCATCTAGTTCTGCCTTGATCTCAGGACTCATGTCTCGGCCAGTTGTTTGTGTCTAACTTGAGTGCTTTTTGGCTCTGCTGGGGGCCTCTCCTGGCAACCTGGAGGCAACAGACAAATGTGTGCAGTCGTCAAGCAACCGCCTCTAGTGGTTGCGGCTCTGCTAAATTTGGAACACGTATTAGTCCCAATCTAAGTCTTCACTCAGCGGGAAAAAAAATAAGTCCCCGACGTTGAAATGTCAGAGGTTATACATTTGTGGGATATAAAATCAGCGGGTTGATGATTATTGTCTCACTTCACAGGATTTCTTTAAAATTCACTAGAGAATAGCCGTGCAGTGCTGTGAAAATTTAGTTCTCTCCAGGATTTTTCCTAGCAAAAAAATAGGTGTGCCCAAGCCCCAAAAGGAGTATATTTTATATATCAGTGCTTTCTATGGTAATAAACAAAAATAACACACAGCCACAGAAACAGCAAACCAAACCCACTCTGGAGTTTCCGATGGGAGTGATTTTGATCAGTCTCAATTAAAGACACATTCTAACTCTTACTTCCTTTTACACCCTGGTCTGTGGATTCCACAAGAAAATCAGTTTGATCTCAAATGGGTTATGAAATGCATGCCAGAAGAGGTAACTCAGATGAATATTTTTTCCTCCGTGGAATTCATTTGCTCTCTCTCATATTTAAACAGCAATGTTATACTGAAATGGCCCTAAACTGTGTTTCTCTGGAGCTGTCCGGGGATTAGAAGTATGTAGTACTCTTTCACATTTGTATAGAACTTTAGTTTTGGAAGTGTTTAGACACCCATCGACCTCATTTGTCCTCACAACAGTTCTGTGAGACAGGCAGCACAAATGTGACCGTTAAGCCCATACTGCCGACAAAGGAACTGAGATTCAGAGTGGTCAATCAGCTGGCCCAGGGTCATACAGGTTGCAAGCAGCAGATTTAAGGCAGAAGTTTCCTAGCTCCAAATTTAGTAATTTTTTTTCCATTATGCTTTGGGTGTCATTTTTGACATGTGTGTTTTCTTTCATTGTTAAGCCTTTCAATGTATAACATCAAACTGGTTTCTGGTCATACACTGATTGTGGAGGGCCAAGAGCAGAAACCACAGACTTTAAATGACAGCTACCCGTGTTGGAGGTCTGGCCTTTATTGATCGGAGGTCTCTTGTTAAGGGAAGGTATACATCGATATAAGAGGCTTGTCAGTCTTTCAAAAAATGGAAACTTGTGGGCTCCTTGGGGAATGGGTGGCTAATGATGATAATTACGGTAGAGTTTGCAAATGTGAAGTACTTTACAAGGCCTGGAGGAGAAGCAGCAGACTGTATATTTCCAGGGGAGATAGATTTTTGCATCTGTTATTCTCTGGACACTGCTGTTTTTGGCCCACTGTTGTCATTATAAATAAGTCTGTTTTGCTTCTCTTTTAGGAATGGTCTGTTGTCTGGCCTTGCGGTGGTTTTCTGTATATGTGAGCTTGTGCTTCCGTTAAATTGAATGCTTGTACAACTGCAAAACAGAAGTGAGTGACGTTGCCAATATCTTAGCCCTCAAGTAGTCTTTAAATATTCTCAACCCTGGGAGCTGGCCCAAGAAATTGCTTATTCTTTTCTCTGTCCCACTCAGCACATAAATCCTGAAGTACTGCTGATCAAAGATACATAAAGTACAAATCAATAAGCATTTTGTTTCTGTATTTTAGGGAATGAGACAATGGGTGAAAGAAAACTCCTCGATGAGGGCTTAAAAATGTTGTCATTGTTCTACGGATTAATAGAGCCGAGGCTACTATGTTGCTCCTTTGTTGACTGCCATGTCATCACACTGCAGTGAGAGGATTTTTTAAGCCGCTTCATTGAGATATAATTCACATATCAACAAATCACCCATTTAAAGTCTGCAGTTCAGTGGTTTTTAGTATATTACATTATTCATTTTTGAAAGTGAAGGTACAATATATACAACACAAAATCTGTGATTGTAACCATTTTTGATGTACGATTTAGTGGCCTTAGTTCCATTCACGATTCTGTCCAATCATCACCACTACCTCCGAAACTTTGTCAGAAAACTCTCAGAAACCTGCTCATTAAGCAAGAATGCCACCAGAAAGGAGGTTTTGATAACTGCCTTCAGCTGTGTCAGGGCTTTGAGGAAGGGTTTATTTATCCTTTAGGGCAAGTTCATTCTTTGCAGGGGTGTCAAACTCACTTTCACCGGGGGCCATATCAGCCCCATGGTTGCCTTCAAAGGGCCAAATGTAATTTTAGAACTGTGTAGATGTAACTACTCCTTAATAGTTAAGCGAGAGCTTGGCGCTGCTGCCGGGTAGAAACAAGGTGCAGGGCCGGATTCAGCCCGCAGGCCTTGTGTTTGCCACCTGTGTTTTAGGGGCAGTTCCATATAGTATGTGACACAGGTTGGGTTCCTTCAGGAGGCAGCCCCCGAGGTCATGCTTAGGGAATCTCTCAGGGTCAGTGCTAGTGAGGAAGGGAAGGAGGCAGGACTGGGCAGGAGAAGATGGGCTGCCTTTGGTCATAAGGCCTCATCCTTCCCAGCGGGAACACTGGAATTGGGCCACTTTCGCATCCTCCAGGCATAGGATGCAGCAGGCCCAGGAAGAGACCTGAGCAAGGCTGTTGGGGAGGGGTTGGCTGCTCAGGGCAGGGAGCTAGCAGCAGTCCCAGTTACTGGCGGATGAAATCTTCAGTCAGTTGTTCTCAAACGTGACTGCCCTTTGGAATCGCCCAGGCATCCTCAGAAAAACTATGCCTGGCTGAACGGACTTGGGGCTGAGAAGTGGGCCTCAGGAGTTTTAAAAGCCCCCTGGTGGTTTAACGAGCAGCAGTTTTGGAGTGCCTGCTTTCAGTCCTGAAGACGCACCAGCATCCTGTGCCTCACCGTGGGCAGTGCCTGAACTTCGGAGTCAGGACAATTTGAATATGGTTCAACCATGTACTGCCTCTGTGAGCTCCTATTTATGTTCTGCTGGTAAGGCGTTGCCACCGGGCTTTTAGAATTATGGATAGATGCCCGTTTGGGTGGCAGGGCACTTACAAATCAGTACAAAAACAACGAACACGTCCATGGAAATTTGGCAAAAACCAAGAATGCATAATTAACAAAGACAATGTTCAAATGGCCTTCAAACATTTGAGAATTATTGTCTTAATCTGTCTTTCATGTCTGAAGGAATGAAAATTAAGACTCTGTAATGGTGAAGGTGGTGGCTGGAGACATTTTACATTCTTGCTGTAAGTGTGTACTGGTATATCGTATGGTGGAACATGCAGGAATATGCACAAACATTCTGAAAAAGTGAATGTCTTTTGACATAGCAAATCTAATTGTAGAAGTTTCTTCTGAGGAGACAACAGATGAGTATGTAGAGATGTTTGCACAGAGGTGTAAGTTTGGGCCTTGTTGGCAACTGTGGAAAGCTGGGTGTGGCATGAAGCTCAGCAGGGTATTGGTTAGATAAGTTGTGGTACATACCTGTTCTGGATGGTACATGCATCAAAAATAACGTAGCTGTGCTTGTATTAACAGAGCAAGGGAGCCACCATGCACTTGTAAATGAGAGAAGCAGTTAACAAAACACTCGAACCTATTTTTGCATTGAAATCATATTTTCATTGAAAATGTCTATTAAAAAATCAGATATTAACAGCAAACTGTTTTATCCCTGAGTAAGAGTTACAGGTGAATTTTACTTTCCACTTCATATCTCTTTATAATATTTGACTTTAAAAACATTACCCATATATGAATTTAACTTTTATGTGTTAATTTTATATTCATGAAAAACATAGAGCCATTTCTGAAAATTACATACTTCCAAAATTATGTGTGCATGTGTAGTATGCATGTATGTATCTCCACCTATTTTTTTTAAAAGATTTTATTTATCTTTAGAAAGAGGAAGTGAGGGAGAAAGAAAGGGAGAGAAACAACAATATGTGGTTGCCTCTCATGTGCCCCCTACTGGGGACCTGGCCACAACCCAGGCATGTGCCTTGACTGGGAATCGAACCAGTGACCCTTTGGTTTGCAGGCCGACCCTCACTTCATTGAGCCACACCAGCCAGGGCTATATCTCTACCTATTTATCAGCAGGCTAAAAGGGAACAGTAAGTAATCCAATTAGTAGTTATCCCTAGAATTTGGGGCCATGGGTGATTTTTCTTATGTTCATTTATAGTTTATAGATCTTTATAATGAGGTTGTATCACTCTTATAATGAGAAAAAAAGTAGCTTTTAATATTTCAGCATCCTTGCCTGACCTACTTTTCAATCCACTCTTGCATCTGTTTCATGTGAAGGGTCCTTTGGTTACATTTCTTTCTCCATGTCTTTCTTCTTGCCTTCTTATTTAAATAATCACTGTTACATGTTGAATAGTTATGCGCATTATTAAATTATGGGCATTTATTCTCTCTCATTTGTTATCAAGCTGTGCATTTTCACTTTATTCATCATCCCTCCAATAACTTTTTGACCTTTAGATGAGGCATTTCCAAGCATAGCATCTGTCATCTACCATTATGCTTTTGATTTATCTATTAAATGATAATGTGTCGTCAAAAAATATTGATATTAAATAAAGTCATTCCCTACTTGCTTTCAGGAAGAGCTTTGAGGTTATCAGATGCACCAGGCAGGTGGGATACACCACAGAGAGATGCACTGAGGGATTCTGCAGGCAGAGGCTCATTCATCCCTTCAGGCCCCAAAGTAAACGTAGCCTCCTCTGTCAACTCATCTTGACTCCTCTGGGGCAGCTGGTGCTGATGTCTTATATGCTTTTTTTATGGCTCTTACTAAATTTTATTGTAAATATTTGTTGATATCTATTATCTCATTAGACTTCCAGATAGAAAATGTGGTAGCCATCCACCAAGATGGCCCCACCGTGATCACTACCTCCTGGTATTCTTGCCCTGGACAAATAGATTATAACAGAAGCGATCATAGGTCATTTCCAACAATAGGTTATAAGAGACTGAGCTCTTTCTCTTGGATCACTCAGTCTACGGAAAGCCAGCTGCCCTGTTATGAAGACAGTTGGGCAATATATGGAGAGAAGTTCATGTGGCGACAGCTAATAAAAAAACAGAGGCTGGCCAGCAAACAGGTGACTGAGCTTCGAAGCAGATCCTCTCCTTGTTGAGCTTTTCGATGTTACAGTCCCTGCCATCAGCTTGATTACAACCTCATGAGACACCCTGAGCCAAGTCTACCCAACTAAATGCTCCCCAATTTCTGACCCTCAGAAACCATGTGAGGCAATAAATCCTTGTTGTTTTAAGTCCTGAGTTTTGGGGTAACATTGTGCATCAGTAGAAAACTAATAAGATTTTGGATGCTAGACATGGAGTGCTGACATAACAGAAAACTAAAATGTGGTAGAGGCTTTGAATCTAGGCAGTGTGCGGTGGAAAAGCTGTAAGGATTTTGAGGAACATGTTAATAACAGCTTAAAGTGCTTTGAATACATTGTCAGTAGAAGTTTGGACTTTGAGGAGGCTTCCAGTGAAAGCTTAAAGCAAAATGAGGAAAATTGTGTTGGAAACTGGAAAAGGGAGAGTCTTTGTTATATAGCAGCAGAAAATTCAGCAAGACTGTTGCCTGCAGTAATGTGGAAAGTAGAAAATTTACCTAACGAACTAGATATTATAAAGATATTTCTAACCAGAGTGTTGAAAATGCCTTCTATTTTTTTCTTGTTGCTTATAGTAAAATTTTGAGAAAAAAGAAACTGAAGGCAGAAGTAGACAAAAAACAGCCAGGACTTGCTGTTTTTGAAGATTTCCATCCTCTCCAGATGGCACATGATGCTAAAATTAAGAAATGGCTTCTGAGCAAAGATCAAATTTGGGGCACTTTTAGGAAAATAAGTTTCAAACAAAAAGTGAAGAATGTGACTGTAAAATCTTTTCTTAAGATCCCCAAAATCAAAGATGGTGTCTCAGAGTACTGTGCAGTCAGCCAAACGGTCTTCTAAAGAGATTAATGGTTTGCCTTATAGATCCTCTCAATCAAACAACAAGGCTTCTTAGAAGCTCAAGGACATTGTCCCTCAGCAAAAGCCCAAAGTGAGGAAGGACCACTGCAAAGATATTTGTGGGTATAGCTTTTGTCCAATGGAATGAACCCTAAAAAGATTCATAGGAGACACTCAAAGTTGTAGAGCGTTATACTTGAAGAAACACCATCAGCTTGAAATGAAAGGAACATGGAGAAGACAAAATGAAAAGGGACATTTGTACCCCCAAGTATCACCAAGTCGGAAACAGGCTGAGAAAACTAGTCAGCTGCAAACACTGCCTTTAATGAAAATGGAAGGATGACCAAGAGGCCAAAAGTAAGAGTCCAGAGAGGGAATTTAAGGGTCACAGAGAATTATTCTGAGACCTTAACACAAGACCTAGTCAAGGAGCTCAAAACATTTGCTTGGTGGGATTTCAGCATTGCTGCCTCTACAGGCTTCCCGTTTCCCCCTTAATGAAGAGGAGTGTCTGTAGCAGTTGCCCTCTGCTCATTCCTCCACTGAATGTTGAGTGTGTGGGCACAGATAACTTGTTGCTTTAATTGCACATGTCTGCAGATTGAGAGAAATGGTATTCAAGGATCCATAGTTCAGGGACCACACTCAAGAATCCTCATCTGTACCTAGACTTTTTTTTAGATAATAAGGATCTGGACTTGGAGCTGTTGCTATGATGGGATGAGACTTCTAGGCACCATGGGAGGGCTTAGTGTATACTGCATATAAGAGAGATGTGAATCACTGGGAGCCAGAGGTTGGAGCTATGGTCAGCAGCCTCCAGGACAGCCGGTCCCGGTGATCCCTACCTCTTGGCATTCAGAGTGGTTACTTCCCTCCCCCTCCCACAGTGTAGTAGGGTTGGTCTTTGTGACCAAAAACAGATGTGATGGTATGTCACTTTGAGGTACTTATTAAGGACTGCAGCTTCCATTTGGGGCATACTCTTCCTCTCTTGGATCACTCACTGTGGGGAATGCCAGCTGCCATATGTTGAGGATGTTCAGGCAGCCTTGTGCAGAGCCCCATACAGTGAAGACCTTTCAGCCTCCAGTCATGAGAGTGAACTTCCTTGTAGATGTGCTGTCCAACTCTAGTCAAGGCTTCGGATGATGGAGCCCCAGCTCACAGCCTCGACTGCAACCTCCTGACACACTGTGGAAAAAAGAATGAACATAACGGGACTGAGACTGGTGTTCTCCTAAGGGCCCACTTATAAGATTGGCTCTTAATTAGCATCTGGGAACTTGGACTTAGGGAGGGTTCCCTCCATTCTCTAACTGATGATGAGTGGTTTATTGTGCCCAAAATGTGCAAACCGTATTATTTATGATAAGCACCAGCTTCTAACTTGGAGTCTGGAATTTTGGTACGTGGTAGGCAGAGGGTGTGTATGTGAGCAGCCCCAGGAGAAACCCTGGGCACTGAGTCTCTAATGAGCTTCCCTAGTAGACAGCAATTCATCAGGTGTTGTCATAATTCAATGCTGGGGGAATTAAGCCTGTTCTATGTGACTCCATGAAGAGAGGACTCTTGGAAACTTGTGCCTGGTTTCCTACAAACTTAACTCCATGCACCTTTCCCCTTTGCTGATTTTGCCTTACATCCTTTTGCTGCAATAATTCAAGAGTAATAATTATGTGTGAGTTCTGTGAATCCTCCTAGTGATCCCTGAACCTGGGGGTATTCTTGGGGGCACCCATCACAGACCTTGAGCCAGAATCACCGACTCAGAAACTGAGATTAGAATTGTTTGTTATTTGAAGCCACTGAGTTTTAGAGTAGTCCCCACCCCCCAACCCCACCCCACGGCAGTAGATAGCTAATACAAGAAGCCAATCATTTCTCTCTCACCATCATTGAGCTTAGTGTCTGGAACATAAGTGTTAAAGAAATATTTGTTAAGTGAACTGCTCTTTCTCCCTTTAAAGAATTTTATATCTGATTACTTTGCAGGAGAAATTTAAACCCTGGCTTGGTATTATGAAGCAGGCTTTCCTTTCTTTTGTCTGGAAGAACCAGTCCTAGTGGCAGCAGCCTACCTTATATGAGCTGGCCAGAAAGTTTGTTTGTTTTTTTTTTTTTCTGTAAGTTAGCTCTTGTAGTTGTCTCTAAGTTTATTCAAAAAAGTTTTGTTAGATTGTTGTGACAGCTGTCATATCAGCATGCATTAAAAAAAACATCAGAATTGGTGAATTTTTTGCATAGCCATTTTAATATTGACAATAGAAGAAATATGCAACATTTTCATTCATCATATTATGCTTTATTATTTCAAGAAAGGTAAAAATGCAACTGAAATGCAAAAAAAATATTTGTGCAGTGTATGGAGAAGGTTCTGTGACTGACTGAACATGTGATTAGCGAAATTTAGTGCTGAATGTTTTTTGCTGGACGATGCTCCACGGTTGGGTAGACCAGTTGAATCGAGAACAATCATGTTCTACCACGTGGGAGATAGCTGACATATTCAAAATATCCAAGTCAATGAAGTTATTGGTGAAAATGAAAAAGGTGTCTTTTATTTTATGGAAAAACTAGATGGACTTTTTGGCCAACCCAATGTTTGTTAGACTCTGCCATCTGCCTTTTGGGATGAGCTCCATGGCGTAGGAATTTGAGTGTGACCATGCTTCCTCTTTGCTACTCACCTTTTCTCACCTTGCTCCCCACCAACCCCATGCCTTGGTGGCATTAACTATTCTTACTGTAGGAATAAAACCTTCTTCCTGCTGAAAAATTAATTACCAAGTGTTTCAGGGCCTTATAAGATATTAATATTTCTCTACCGAGTCTTGCCTCTTTATCATAGAAGTGCCTTGACAGAAGTTCAGGCAAATGAACTTTTTGTTGCTTGTTTACATCCTCTGCACACTATTTGAAACAGTCTTATATACAAAGATAGCAACTATTTGTGTTAAGAAGACTTTAATGTGGAAGAAAAACCTAAAATATATACTAGAAGTAGACTCCTTAGAGTTATTTACAGTTTCTTAAAAAGCATTTTAGTCAAAGGATATGTGTGTTCTTGTGTACACGTGCGTGCACACACCCCATATTGATTCCTGTGACTCACCTTTTGGTGGTTGTAGAACCTTTTTCCCCCTTCAAATTTCCTTGAGTCTTTTCTTTTTCAATTTTAATTTTTATGTTTCAGTTACAACTGGCATTCGATATTATATTAGTTTCAGGTGTACACACAGCATAGTGGTTAGACATTTATGTAACTTGTGAAGTGATCCCCTTGATAAGTCTAATATTCACCTGGCACCATACATAGTTATTATAATATTGTCTTATGATTCATTCACTCATTTTACTTTTAATTCCATTTTATATTCAATATAAGTCTGTGTCAGTTTCAGGTATACAGTATAGTGGTTAGACAATCATATACTGATACTTCACAAAGTGGTCCCCCTGATATTTCAAGTACTCACCTGGCATCATTCAAAGTTACTAAAATATTATTGACTATATTTCCTGTGCTGTACTTCACATCCCAGGACTTAACAGATGACCTTGATTCCTATTTTCCTGATCTCAAGGAGATCTAATAGGAGCTCTCTCATTTGATCTCCTTTCCACTTAATTTTTAATAAGTTTTTTCTTCTTTTATCAAAGCATTGTCTATCTTTTTCAAAGGATTCTCCTCTCTAACCTTTACTCCCTCTTCCTGAGCATTATCCTTCTATTATTTGGCTTTTCACTCTTGCATTTTCTTTCTTCCTCTTACCAATTTGTATAAGGATGCTTAGGTTCCTCTAACACTAAGTAGAACACCACCCCTTTTTAAGCTTCACTTTCTCTTGGAGCTATAATTTTATGTATTTCCTTTGTTTTGTTGCCAAGCTTCTCAAAATTAGTCCCTTCTGCTGGCTGCCTCAGCTTCCTCATCACCCACTTAGGGCTAACCCTTAAAACCCAGGGTGTTCCCTTTCCCACCCTGAAAGTCCCCTCCACCGTCCAAGCCTCTGAACCCTCCACCCCCACCTCACACACAGATGGTTAACCTTACTGAAGCATTTTTTATTGTTGTCGATGGCCTTCTTTGAAACTTCTTTTCCTTCTTTATTTTTCTGACACATTTGCCTTGTTCACCTAACTACATAGCTGATTATGGACTAATGCACCAATCAACCAAGACTTATCCAAACTGACCAAAATTGGTTTCTGCAATAAATGGTCCATTTACAAAAGATATGTTCCTTCCCCAGAATTTATCACTCCCCAGAGCTCAATTGCTCACACGGAGTATGAGAACATTGCATCTGAATGTGCTGTTTAGGTGCTGACAACTGCAGTCTTATTTATTCTATTTGGATATGACTCCAGAATTCTACCTGTCAAGCCCCATATTTCAACCAGTAGGTGAATGAATACCTTGAGCTCATCAAATTCCATGTAACCAAAACCAAAGTTTGTACTTTCCTTCCCCCAGACAGCTTCTTCTTGTGACCTCTCTATTTTTATCTGATCCTAGAGTCCGGGTCCACTTTTGTTCTTCTCTTCTACCCTCAGTTCCAAAGTCCTTGAGCTCTAAATCAGACATTCACACACAGAATATTTCCCCTATTCGATATCTTTCTTTCCCGCTACCACTATTACTTTCTCCTAATTACTCTCTGTCTCCAGTCCTACTTTCAATCCCGTACACTTGGGCCCAGTGGTTCTTTCCAAAGTGAAATTCTCACCCCCTTACGTAACACTTGAAAGCTGTCAGTGACTGTTTCCTGATGCACAGAGGGTCACTGTCTCTCCCCCACTCCCCCACTCTGCACCCTGTGCCCTTTTACCTGTCCTGGCCTTCCTGCCTCTGTTGAGCTCATGACCCGCCCCCCTCAGCTTAGCTTATGTGAGTGGAATCTGGCTTTGAAGGCAGTTCTGGGGTCAAACAGAAAACCAGGAGCTTGGAGGAAATTAACGTTTGCTCAGAAACTTGTGTGCGCACATCACTTTTGCCTGTTGAAGTCATCCTTACCTTTGAGTTTGTGGGTTTTTCTTTCTGTGGAGGCTTTTGTGCTTCCCCAGTGATGACACTCAGTTCTTCTGTGTAACGTAGTCATTTATGGCTAGTACTCTGACGACACGGTGTGTTTCTGCTCTGCTGGTACTCAGGGTCTGTGTATGATGATCCATCAGGATATGAGAATATGATATTAGAACTGCTTTTTATTTTTAAAAATTCTATTCTATGAAATTTTAAAATGTATATAAGTTAGAGAGTATATGTAATTTCAAAAATAACTAAATATCCATGTATTAGAAGTACATGCCCCAATTTTTAAGTGACTGGGGAAAATGACCAAAAAGATTTAGAGGTCAATAACATATATGTAATACAAGAGATTTAATAAATAGTCTTTAAGATTAATTTTGCATATACTGACATTTGACATTGAATTGACTATTTAAAAAGTTCCTCTGCCCTGGCTGGTTTAACTCAGTGGATTGAGTGTGGGCCTGTGAAGCAAAGGGTCGCCAGTTCAATTCCCAGTCTAGGGCACATGTCTAGGTTGCAGGACAGGTCCCCAGTAAGGGGTGTGCAAGCAGCAACCACACATTGATGTTTCTCTCCCTCTCTTTCTCCTTCCCTCCCCCTCTCTCTAAAAATAAATAAAATCTTTTTAAAAAGTTTCTGCTTTGTAAAGTTTAAAATTTAGACAGGCAAAAGTTAATAAATTAAAATAATTTATTTTATTAATTATTAATTTTTTATCAATTTGACAACTCACTCATAACTATTAAAATTTTATTGTATATTTCAGCTAGTTTTACACATATGGGTATTATTTTTATTTTAAAACAGGAAAGATATTATTTATAATTTTCATAAATTCTATACATTGCTCTTTGAACTTTAAAGAATGTCATAAACATTTCCTTTGATACAAAATATCCTTTTTTATATATTTAATGGCATATTTATGAAGATATGAAAATAATTTATTTAGATAACTTAATTCCTGTACTGTAAGATTTTTAGGCTCCTCTAGTTTTTCCTTCTCCTTTTGCTATTTAAACAGGTCTGCAAAACAGGTGCTTTTCACCATGTTTTATAATCTGGGATGTTTTCTTAGGAGAAACTCCTAAAACTTGAAGTTCCCTTTGGGAGTTATGGTTTTTCACCTCCATCTATTTTTTGTTTTTGGTTTGTTTCTGAGGCTATTTTGTGTGGTGGTAAAGAACTGGACCAGAATTTGAATCAACCACTTACTAGATGAGTGACTTTGGGCAATTTGCAAACCCCTGTTTGTATCATCTTCCCTCGCCTGTAAATCAGGGGTAAAAATAATGCCCACATTTCTGGGTTGCTGTGAAGATTAAATGAGTTGAATGGAAAGCCTGTACTAGTGCTTGGCATAGCATAGCATCAGCAAAAATAAATTTTTGCAATTATTACTAATGTATGTCCCTTGTCAAGTAAGCCAAGTTAATCACCACATAGATCTATAAAATAAAGCATGACTACATTTTTTAATAAAGTGAAGTACATATTAATGACCTCATTTTATCAGTTCTAATATCCAGGAACCATTAACACAGAGAACTCAAGAGTGGTAGTTTATAGGGAGGGTGTAATCTCCCAGACTTGAAAGGTAAGTAGGAGCCCTTTTGTAGGCAGGTTCATATAGAGGCAAAGGAGGAGGAAATTAAAGCCTTATTAGAAGAAATTTTTCATTTGTTTTGTGAACAGTGTAGTTCATTTACCACGCTCTCGATGAGGGCAGGGAGGTGGCTGTTTCGGTTCACATTTGCCTACCAGGACAGCGCCTGGTCACAACAGGCATTCCATGTATACTCGTGACGTAAGTCAGTGTTCACGAACGAACAGGTCTGTGCTCTGTGGAATATCTTTCAGTGTATGTTGCAAACATAACGAAGGCTCTGTATGATCAACTGACAGCTGACAAAAGAATTCTTGTCTGCCCCGAGGGATAGGGCCTTCCGGGCCTTTGTCCTGATCGTTATTGGATTTGAGGGCGAACCATTCAGAAATGGTGCAGGCGGCCTTTGGTGAATGCCTCACTCCGTGCTGGTCAGGTTCTCTGATTCCTCCGCCGTTCCCTCTGTGTGATCTGGCCTTATTGCAGCTGCTGGATCTGATCCCGCTGTGAAAATGGTGTTTCCTTTCTGCCGCCCCATGGGGTTCAGTGTTTGATTAACAAGTTTTCCCATTTTCTGAGCAATATACCTAGGCGAATCCCCCTTGGCTGGTGCAAGGATCTGCAATAATTTGCAACCGTCATGTGAGCTTTGTGTTGAATGGCATGTTCTTTGTAAGAAGGTGGTGTCATTTATAATGCTGGCACCATGTGCACTGCTTGGGCCCTCCCAGTGCGGTGTGTTGACTTCCATATTGGGAAACAGTGACAGTCAGGAGAGGAATGACTTTGGTTGCTGCTGCCGAATTTTTTTTTTAAATCAGACTTAACATATAGATGGATTTTCAAATCCATCTCTTCAAAGTGGTGACCTTGGGATAGATGTAATCCTTTGATACCTCCACTGATGTTGCTATTGCACCAAACATTTCCAGAACCCTTCTTTTTAAGTGACCTTCGGGGCTTATGGCCCATTCTCTTGAATATTTTCAAGGATGACAAATGCTCATTCTTTGTAGGAGGCTTTGATTTTTGGATGAAGGAAAGACTCATTCATTGGCATCGAATCCAGCAGCTGAGGTGGATGAGACAAACGGTGCTGGTCTTGCCGAGGCAACGCAGGGTTTTAGACACCTCCCTCCCTCACTTCCGCCCTCCAACCCTCTCTCTCTCCGTAGTCAGGCCTCTGCTAAAATCGCCGTGCTTCGTTCTCAGGTGTGTTTATGCTTTTCCGAGGGAGCGTTCTAAAGTTTACACTCATTGTATTATCCTGTGTATATATCCCTAAGATGTTTTTGAGATTTATCCATGCTGATCTGCTTTAATTGCTCTATAGCATTCACGGACTTGAATAAATCAGTGTATTTATCCAATCACCTAAGAGAAGGTTGAGATGGTGCCACCTTTTCGCATTACAAATAGTGTTGCAGTAAACGTGTGTACATATCTGCCTAGGAAAAGGTGTCAGGGATTGTCTAAAGCAAGCACCTAGAGGAGACGCTGCTAGGTTCCAGAATATGCACGTCTTCAATTCAGTGGATGTTTCCAAGCTGTTCTCCAGAGCTGTGGTAATCATGTTCCCATTAGCAGTTACTGCTCCCCTATGTCCTCCTGGTTTATCAGATTTTTAATTTTTGCCTATCTGATTGGCATGGAATTGTCTCATTTTAATTTGCAGTTCTCTGCTTGCTAGTGTGATCCAGCATCTCTTTATCTATTTAGTGGCCATCTGAGTTTCCTCTTTTGTAAACCATCCATTCATATCCTCTGTCATTTTTTTCTACCGTCATTGGCCTTTTTACTAATGATTTATAAGAATCATTTATATTCTAGATATTAATTCTTTCTCAGCTGCAAATATCTCCTCTGCTCTGTGGCTTATGTTTTCAATTTCATATGTCATTTATTCAACAGAAGTGCTAAATTTTAATACAGTTATATCAATTTATGGGGTGATTTTTTTTATATATCTTGTTTATGAGATCCTGTTCTCTACCCCAATGTCATAAAAACAGTTTTCTATACATCCTTTTCAGTATCGCAATATGTAATGTGCTACAGTGACCTAGAATTGATTTCTGTGTATAACATGACACTAGAGTCTACTTTTATCTTTTTCCATATGGATGTCCAGTTGTCTCAGTTCCATATACTGAATGCTTTCACCACTGCCGTACGTCACGTTGCCACATACACGTGGATTGTCCCGTGGCTTTGCGTTCTTTGTCAGTGGTGTGCTTGTCTCCTGTGCGCCCGCTCCTCTAGTTTAGTTACTTTGGGCTTCTAGGTCTGGGTTGAGTTTCACCTTCAGAATGTCTTGGCTACCCTGGGCTCTTTACACTTCCAAATATGCTGCAGGAGGTGGAAGCCTTGTTTTGCTTTTGTTGGAATTATTCAGCTGGTTTTTAGATGCATTACAAGAATGTGTCCTCTTAATATGCTGAGTCTTCTCATCTTCTATAGACATAGTATAGCTGTGTATATTTAGTTTTTAAAATGTCTTTGAAAAGAATTTCATAATTTTTGCCATACTTTTTACTTACTTCTGTTAAATGTTTTCCTAAGTCTTCCACAGTCTGTCTGTATTTTTGTTGTTAATGGCATCTTTTAAAGTCTTTTCCTGGTGTTGCTGGTGTATAGGAACATCATTTGTTTTTATATATTTCATTGAACTCTCATTAATTTTCATGGTTTATCCGTAGATACTCTTGTATTCCTATGCAGATAGCTATATAATCTTTTGATAATGACAGATCTTTTTTCCCCCTTAAGTTGTGGCTAAAGGAAAACTGTTTCTCTGCTCACAGTGTTTCTGACCAAAAGCGGGGGCTTTCCCCACATTTCAGTTTTCCAGTTCTCTGTGGACATAGACTGGCTGTCCTGTGATCTAGTTCAATTCTGGCATTAACAGTCTGAAGTTGACACAGACCCCACAGGTTAAAGGGCTCAGTTCCACAAGACTGCCCTCTCTTTAGCTGCCAATGGCAAGTCCCAGTTTCCCATATTTCTGACCAGATGGGCTACAATCGTGGGTGGCCATGTCCCCTTCCTCGGGTTTGATAATTTGCTCAAGTGGCCCAGGAAAGTGCTTTACATATTATTACTGATCTATTAGAAAATACACAACTCAGGAACTACCAAATGGAAGGGATGCATAGGGCAAGGTATGGGGGCAAGGAGCACATGGAGCTTCTGTGTCCTGTCAAGGCACACTGCCCACCTGGCAGCTCCACATGGTCACCAACCCAGATGCTCTCCAAACCTATCATTTAGGGTTTTATGGAGGTTCCATTACATAGGCATGATTGATTATGTCATTGATCATTGAAAATCTTCAGCCCCTATCCCCACCCCTCTGATACCCAGCACCATCCCTCAAGATTCACCTTATTGGCATAAACTCAGGTATGGTTGAAAGGAGCTGATTATGATGAACAAAAGATGTTCCTCTCACCACTACCACTCAGGAAATGCAAGGGTTTTAGGAGGTCTGTGTCAATCACCAGGGACAAAGACCCAGATGTATATATTTTATTATATCACAGTATCGCAGTGATTTTTACTTATTTTTCTTGTATTGCTATACTGGCTTGGACTTCTATTATGCCCCCTGTTTTTATAAATAAAGTTTTATTGAAACATAGCCACACTCATATTGTCTATGGCTCATTTTGCATTACAATGGCAGGCTTGGCTAGCTTGGACACCAACTTTCTCATTTGCAAAAAGCCTTAGTATTTCCTCTCAGGCCCTTTACAGAAAGTTTCCCAACCCCCTCAACATTGTGTTGAACAGAAACCTTCTTGTCTCATTTCTGACTTTAAAAAAGAGAGGTATAATGCTCTGTCTGTAGTTTGGTTGGGGTGCACCCTTTATTGGGTTAAGAGAATGTCCTTCTATTCTTAGATTTGTAAGAAGTATTTTCTTGCTTGTTGGGTTTTAAAAACTAATTTTAAAAACTAATTGATGAATGTTGAATTTTATCAAATGTGTTTTTGGCATCTCAGAGGATTTGTTTTGCTCTCCCTTTAAACATAATTATATTCTCTTTTAGATGATTCTATTTCTAGTTCTTGGGGCTAGAATCCTCCTGTTTAATGTGTTTTTATAACTTGTGAGCTCAGTGGGCCTGACTGTTCCGTGGGAATTGTCTGCAGTAGGGGTTGTGGGAGTTTGCTCTAGCTCTTCCCATGCCCATCATCGGCCCGGGACCGATTTTTATGTGAATTTCCCAGGTTGGGCATTTCGGGCATGCAGGTAGCCTGGATTTGTATCCCAAACAGTCCGGAGGCTAAGGTCTGGGGTTTAAATTTTGCAGGGAGCATTTTATTCTCCTGTCCTGGAGCCAGAGATAGACAAGTGATCAGAACCGATGGAAGAATGCTTTCCAGCCCATTTCCCCTGTGGTTGCAGCTCCTTGAGGGGTCTCATGTTGGGCAGCAGCCTCCTCCCTTGGGCAGGCCCCGCAGGCTTTGCCTTTTGTCCCTATGTGCTAGTTGACATCTAAACCCTTACCTCCCCTGGATCAATACTTGTTCTACTCCTTCTTCCTCCCTGTGCACCGCCTCCCCCCCCTGCCCCCCCCGCCCAGGGGCAGCTGCCCAGTTGATTCCTTCACTTACTTCTGGTTTTCAGTTGCTGCTTTGTTTCTGGCACTTGGTAATTCCCCCTCTTTATTGCAGGTTTAACTACACCCTTAAAAATATGTCTGTTCTTTCCAGGTGCTTGTAGCAGGAGTGTGTGAATGTGTGTGTCATCTTAGTTCATTATTTTGCTGGAATGAGAGGCTGCTCTGTAAATGCAATGTCAGCATTCAACAAACAAAAACAAAAACAAAGCAAAATCTAATAAAACAAAAAGCACTCTTCCCCCCACCCCCCAGTGGGATCCCTAAAGGAACTAACCATGAGCCAGGTGGCATGTGCAAAGTCCTTTGCTATTAGCTCATGTAATTCTTTCAAAGACCTTATAACTGTTTTTACACAGACAAGTCAGGTAACTCACCCAGCAGTTTGTCAGAGGCAGAACCAAGCAAGAAACTCAGCTTTACCATACGTTCCTCTTAAACGGTCTGAACAGTGGTGACACCGGGTATTAAGTGTGCTCCTTCTCAAGGTGACTGCTGTAAAGGCCAACGGTATCTTCCATCTAACGTTTCCAATATATTTACACATTTGTCTCACTGGGTACTTCTAGAGTATAATCATGATTGTGCTTGTCTGTGAGAATTTGCGATTGTGGGTGGATTTAAATTAAAGAAAAATCTGAAAGCAGTTGATTAGGAGTTTTCAGCACCTGAAAAAGGAACCACAGGGACATCACCAGTACTTCTTTCTGAGCAATACAGAGCTCCAGGGAATTAATAGGCACCCATTGTTTTTCATGTTGCCGAGATTTTAGAGAAATGTACCTTGTTCCTAGGTGTACTAAGACATGTTTTAAGGATATATTGTCATGCATGTGGTTTCAGGAAGGCCACAGAACAAATAGATCTTTATATTCCCTCTTAGTTTATTTACTTATACTCTGAAATCAAGGACTCTGTAAAGAAGGAATCAGTGGTCATTTTGTGTTGTCATTAGGGGGTTGCAGATGACTGACATTTTAATCTCAGTAATGGCTGAGGGCGGACACCAGGGTACTTACTTCACCAGAGCTCACCCTTGTTCATGGTCTGATTTAGCAGCATCCTGGTCACAGTTGAAAGACAGCCTTGGGAATTTTTGCTCAGTGCTTGTGAGAGTATTCTGGAACACTGAGCGTTTCCTGATGCTGCCTGAGAGGAAGCGCTTGGGCCGTCATGGCCTTTCTGAGCCCGGACCCGTTTTCTGGGAGAGGCCGAGAGATGGTAGAACTTCTATTCTACTAGCAGCATAAAACTATACCACTAAGCTATGAGGTTGTGTTAATAACTTTGCCAAGAATTTTTGCAATGCACTGTAGGCCTGTTTGCTGGAGGAGCTGATCTGGCAATCTCCATATATCTGGAGCAGCCAATTATGAATCTGCTAATTAGCTTGATGTTTGGTCTCCCAGCTAAATGAGCTCCTGTGAACTCTGCCAGAATCTGTATTTCCAAATGATCTAATAAGAGAAAAGGGAAAGATTGGGCCAAAGGGGTCATTGCAGGTCAATTCCTTAGAGTCAGAAATTTACTCAGTGCAAGCGCCTTCCTTTTTTGTTCCCAGAAAATACCAGTTTTTCATCTTTCACAGCTACAAATGTGTCCCCAGGATGAACTAGTTTTGTGGCCCTTTTCTGTTTTCAGGATGGACACTTGGAAAAGCCTATGGCTACATAGCTTGAGGTGTGGCCTCCACAGGGGGCCAATCTCACCTCTCTGCCTAAAGGAGACCCACATTTCTAATCTTTGTAACTCCAACTGCTCCCCTAATTCTTCTTCCTGGTAAGTGTGACTTTTCCAAGGGGCACCACTTCCCATCTGCCTTTCTTTTTGCAGTTATTCTTTAGATCATCACCAATAAACACTAATGTTTATTGAATGTTTTCTATGCCAGGCACTTTTGCAAACCCTTTAATAACAACAACTGATATTTATTGACCATCTACTGTGTGCCAGGCACTGCTTTAGTTCCTGGGAATGTGGAACGAACCAAACAAAGCCTATTCCTCTCGAAGCGTATGTTTTATTGGGCCAGCAGTGAGGCAGTAAAAACCACCAGCAAACAAACATATACTATGTCAGGTAGTTGCAGGAGCTCCGAAGAAGAAGTGGGGGTAGAGAGAGACAGTGTGTGCAGAGGCTGGTCGGGGGAAAGCCTCTCTGATGAAGGGATCTTTGGGAAGAACAGAGACTCCAAGGAAATGAAAGAATAAGCCCACTTTCATGTCTTCTCCTCCTGTGTTGTGCAGACTCAGACAGAGCCTGTCTGGTGTGGAGCCCTCCCCGCCCCTCGCTGTCCGTGCTAATGGCAGCACTTTCTCCCAGAGCCCAGCCTCTGTAC
The DNA here is from genome assembly GCA_028533065.1 of Trachops cirrhosus. Classification (NCBI taxonomy): domain Eukaryota; kingdom Metazoa; phylum Chordata; class Mammalia; order Chiroptera; family Phyllostomidae; genus Trachops; species Trachops cirrhosus. The sequence goes on from CM052538.1 coordinate 173,399,721, forward strand.
CTGCACCCTGACCCTTCCCTCCCCTTTCCTTATCCAATTGCCAAAAGCCGTTTAGACTTTCCTCAGAAATATTTGTGACTGTAAAACCTCCCTTTCCCCTACCTGACAGAAAGGAAGCCACTGCCTGGCTGAGCGCTTTGCTATTCCATTTCAGAATTACTGTTGTAACAGACTCCTAAGTGATCTCTCTTGGCTTCTAGTCTCTCTCTCCTCACCAATCTATTACCACCCCAATGCTGGGTCATGTAAGCCATCATTCAAGAGCTTACTCCGTCCAGGCATGGGATCCTCACGAGAACTTTATGATGCTGTTACTATTATTATTCCTATTTTACAGGTGAGGAAACGGATTCTCTTATGGTCACTCACTGGTCTAGTAGGTAGTTAAGTCAGGATTTTCACTCCGGCCAGACTATATCCAAGGGCCTCTCCTAGCCACCAGCCTAAGCTGCCTCTACCCTGTGGCTACATCTGAGTAAGAATCTACTTTGATCACTTCCTCCTTAACTCAGAAACCTTTTTTTAAAATCTTCACCCAAGGATATGTCTATTGATTTTAGAGAAAGAGAGAGAAACAGTGGTTGGTTGTCTACTGTACTCACAACCTAGACATGTGCCCTGACCGGAAATCAGACCCACAACCCTTTGGTGTACAGGACAACGTTCCAATCAGCTGATCCACCGGCCAGGGCTTGCTTCAGAGTCTTTTGTGCTTCCTGTCATCTGTGGGGAAAAGTCTGACTGTTTTGGAATAGTGTTCCAAGTCTTTCATAACTCAGCCATGTTTTGCCTGTCTTCCAGTTTTGTATCTGACAGTTGAAGGGGAGCAGAGTATACCACCCCAAAATATGCTACCTTGGCATGTGGACTATTTGGAGCTGAAGGCAATCAAGACCAAGCAGATTCAGAAAAAAAAAAACAAAAAACAAAGCTTTTACCTCTCCCTTAACTACCTAAAAAGGAGTTAGATGAGGGCACAGCTCAGAACGAGAACTATTACCAGAAACAAATCTTTATCTGAATGACCTGTCTGCATGGCAGGGAGCACTTCTAATTACCAAACATCTGCTCTTCTCATCGTCTTGTGAGTCATCCAGGCCCCACCCCATTCCTTCGCTCAGGAGGCACATGAGCCTCAACTGCCCACCTTGCCCTTGGCTCTTAATCTTTGGGGTCCCCTTATGTACAATATGAAATTAATTGTTCTTCCTGTTAATCTGTCTTACGTCAATTTAATTAGCCTGGCCAAAGAACCTAGAAGGGGGGAAGGGAAAGTGTTTCTGCCTCTACACAACCTGTGCTTGCTGGGAACACCCAGATGTTTCATGCAGGTCAACACAGCTGTAACTGTGCTCACAAGGTGGGCGCATTTTCATTCTTTCTCCGTAAACTTACTCTCTTTATGCCCCAGCTCAGACTCTATCTCCTGTCTTACCTCCATCCACGTGCACCTTCACCTCCAGCCTGCTTCTGCTCATTTAGAGCGTCTTGCCTGTTTCAGGCCCATCCACCTTCAGAAGCGGCCTCCTCTGAGCCTTTGTAGCTCTCTGAGCCCTGATCCCCAACTTGCCATGCCCCCTGACTTCCCTAGCACTCTTCACATGTGATCGTGAGAAAACTTGCACATCAAAGCGAGTGTAATTTTCCTAAGCAAGGGTGTTGGGATTATACATACTTATTTCACTCAAGCTCCTCAGAGCGCAAAACACATTTAGAGGAGCTCCTGTCTCACCATTGCCTCCGAGCTGCCCAAGAAAGTCGATTTTCTTCCTTAATGGCTGTGACTCGTGTTCAGGCTCATGAGGACATGAGCCCAGTCCAGTCATACATCTGAGTCATCGGTACGGACTCCATTTAAGATTTGACTATTTCCCTAAATCAAATCCACCCTCAAGGGATATTCACTACAATGCACCACAGGAAATTTTGAAATGAGAGTTCTGAAAGTGTGTGTTTGAACTGTCAGCAGATGAAACCAGGAGAAAAGCAGGACTGGAATGTTTCTCTTATTTCTTAGTTCATTGCCCCTCACCTGCTTCTTAGTGGAAGTGAAGGGAGAGATGGGAAGCAGGAGGATGAAGGGGGAAGCATTCAGAGGTGGTTTGAGTCACGGGAAGCAATTAAAACCTACAGAAGAGAAAATGAACAACATTCCCTCCTCAATCCAAGCCCTCCTCGAGAGGGTTGAGCAGGAAATTTCATTTGGAAGATGGAATGAGACCTGGTCTGGTGCATTGGAAAGATGTACGGTGGAGGCAGAAGGAATACGGTGGGAAGATCTAGATGCACTCCTGTAAAGGAATGGCACTTATTTGCAAATAATTCTCCCAAGATAAGGATGAGAATTCCACAGAGAGGGAGACTAGGGAGTAGAGGACTTGGCCCACTTAGACCAGGATCTTTGATGGACTTTTTCCACTCTTAGCTACATGCAACTCCATCACTCAACAGATGTCTCAGCGATGAGCTCACTGAGAGCTGCCACTGAATTTTGTTCTACTTTGTACATTCAGCACTTAGCACTTGTTTGGCACATAATAAGGACTCAATAAATATTTGCTGAGTGAATAAATAAATAATTGGTTGCTGGAAGAGGTTCAGAGACTTATGCTGCATTGTCATTTCTGGTAGCGGCCACCAGGTGGTGCCTCTGTAAGAGCAGGAGCAAATGGAATCTTCAGTGGAAGCTTTAGGTCTTACCCAGAGCCACCGAAGAGCATGCATGCCCTCCAGCGATTCAGCATGCTTCCTTATCCCTAATGTTGAATGTGCTTCCAGAATTCAGGTAAGTGGCTGGCACTGACTGTTTTCACTTAGATCAATTTGACAGGAGGCCCACCTGAATTCTTCAGAAGGTTTTCATTTACAGCTAAACTTCGGGATGTGATACCAATTCTACCCCAGGCCTGCACAGTGTCAAGTGGGTTCCAGTTGTTCCTAATTATCCCCTGTTCTCCAAGAGAACATATCTTCCCAGTGGTTCAGTGTTTCCTCTGAGATTGTTCTCCGAAGTCATTTGTTTTCATTATTCTGAAATTCTTCCCCCAGGTCATTTATACTCGGCTCTGGCAGCTGTGGGTGGAAGTATTGGGTACCCCTGCATAATTGAAGCTGCTACCTGATGGGGACCTGCTCTGTGCCCGTGGCTTAGATGTTGAAATTCTCAGGATGGTTCCACAAGATGGGCATAGCCGAGGCAGCCAGCTCAGCAGGCTTCGGCAGCTTTCCCAGAGTGCCACAGCTAATAAATGGGAGAGAGAGGATTCAAACCCACAGGACTTGCTGTGATCTTTATTACATTATACATAGAGAGCAGTTTAATTTACCTGTATTAATGAGATCCAGGGACAATAACAATATAACAAAATTCAGATAATGTGTGGCGATGTCTCGTAGAGGGAGTGTAGCTCACTATCAGTGTGAGCAGATGCACCCAGCCTTGTCAGTTTTCAGACAGTTCCAAAGGAATAAACACTCAGCCTGAGGCTCCTTGGTGCCCATGAACCTAATTAAAGGTACTAGAGATCCTGACTGGCAAGAGCTAGAGATGGAGACGCTGAATGTTACTGTGTGTATTCCTGTGTGTGTGTGTGTGTGTGTGTGTGTGTGTGTGTGTGTGTGTATGAGAGAGAGAAAAGAGAGAGAGAAGGGGAGGGGATGACCTCTACAGCCCTCTGGCCCAGCAGGGCCAATTTTGTGTCTGCGTGTCCTGTTCAAAACGTATCTGTCCTGTGTCTTGCTGTCTCAGGTTTCTGGTATACAATAAGTTGCGGTGAATTGGACAAGGTAAATTAAATAAATAGATCAGCATAATGCAGTTCTGAACAGTATTCCTTTTGGGAGAAAATGATGTAACTCAGTTAATGTATTCACAGGCATGAGACATGTTAGTGTGGGGAATATCAGGAGTGGCTGACCTGCGAGGGAGGCTGAAGGGACACGAAAACCCAGGCGGTGACGGGGGCTGTGGTTATGAGAGGATTGCAGGAGAGGGGTTGGGAGGGTTTGGGGTCTGGAGCATCTCTTGGTGTCTTTTATTTCAGACCTTGCTCTTTGCCTTTCCATAGTGCTAAGCCTGATCATCCTGGTTTTTATTATCTGAAGTGTCTTCTTTGAGCCTTTTAGAAACTTTCCGAGTAGTACTATCCATGGTTCATATTTTTGAACATGTAACATGCTAGAACCCAGACATTATGTCCACAATCCTCAGAAGAGCCTTGGGAGGGAGACACTGTTATTGTCTACTCCGACCCTTCTTTCAAATAATGAAATGGGGTTTCAGTAAGGCCATAAGCTAGTTAATGGCAGAGCCAAAATTCAGAGCCAGGACTATATGATTATAAAGTCATGCTCTTAACCACTATATTATGCTGTGAGAATAGTGGCAAACCTTAAAACAAAAACACTCATTATCAGTAATCTGGCAAAACATTTGCGTATTCATTTAATAGTACATGTGCCAGGTGCTATAGTAGGTATTAGGGATATAAGATAAATAAAACACATAGACTGGGTTGCCATGGAATTTACCTTCATAGAATACTAGAATAAAAAAGTTTCAAAAACTTTGAAAAGCCTGATTGTTCTGTAGCCATGGTAACAAGTAGCCATCAGAACCAATTTTAAATGTGTTCATTTGATCAACAACAGCTTGTCTTAGTGAATGCTGGTTTCAAAAGCAAACCAGTGTCAGGCCCTCACTTCTGAAAGTCAGCCAGTCAGGGGTGGATGCTCTCCAGAAAACCTGCCTCTGAGTGCCAGCCAACCCACAACTGCCTTACCTGAGCACTCACCTTTGCCTCTGAATACCCACCAATCAGAACTCCACGCTTTCCAATGCCCTCTGGGAGAGCAGCTGTCTGTTCTACTCAGGAAGCCCTTTTCACCAGCGTGGGCTCATCCTTACTGTAGTGAGCAATCGACTCAGCCCTGTGGTTTGATTTCAGATAGAGCAGTATTCCCTTTGTCCTTTGACAGAACAAACAAGTATACCCATAGCAGGTAGTGTCTGGCTACTGGGAAAAAAGCACAGGTAAGAGGCTAGAGCAGGACAGGTAGGGGCTGTTTTAGATGGGAAGCTCAGCTCAGCCTCTTTGGTGGCAGAATGTTGGAAGAGAGACCAGAATGGTTTGAGAAGGGTCTGGACGTGTATAGAGTGAAAGGTCCCGGCAGGAGAGGGTGCCTGTGCATTTGCAAAAGGAGGAGAAGGTAAGGCTGGAGAGGAAGTGGGTAGAGCTTGGGGATTCAATTTCACTCCAAATGTAATGGAAAGGCAGGAAATACCCGGGAATGGACCATGTCCTCTGCTTTAAAAATGATGTGTGTGCACTTGCACATATATGTGCACACATAAACACGCATATTTTTAAGTCAAGTGCGAAGACCCTTTACATCTATAACAGTGTCTATGCCACTGAACATGTGAGTCTGCACCCTTCCAGTGTGTGCTACTGAAACTAGAACCCTCTCCCCCCGGGAGCCCCATACAGGAGGTGATCTGACTGCTACTGATGTGGCCCAGTGGTGGGTCTGAAAGGTTGTTCACGTCATTGTAAAGCTGCTGTGTCATCTCAGGCCCTTAGTCTGGGGTGGCTGGAGGCAGAGTAGGTCTCCGAACCATTGTGAAGCCTACCCAAGTCAGAGGAGGGGTTGATCTACTTCCAGAGATACTAGCCAATTGTTCTTCTTAGTCATTACCTGCAAAGCTCAATGTCTGCATTTCTCAATCGTGATTTATCCTGATCTGACAGATGGGGACAGGTGCCAATCAAAAGACTAAAACACGCTCATTTTATTCCTTTTGCACAGTTGTTGCTTCAGCAAGATCACCCATCTGTCTTTGGTTGGGAGAGTTTTTGTTAGTTCAGTCTTGAAACATGATTTAAATTTGCTTTGGGGTATGAATGCCATATATGCTCATTGTTTTAGTTTGGGGACTTTTGCTGCACCGGGTGATGGCATGTTTATGCCGCTGGCTCTTGATGACATTGACATTGGATTTACACTGTGCAATAAGGCCGGCCTCACAGTCTTGTGTGAGCGGGTAGGCTACCTTTAATTCCTGGCCACTTTGTTCTTCCAAAAGCGTGAACTCAAATTAAGCTGAAAATTATTCTTTTTGTCATCCGTCCCAGCTATTGAATAAATTCCTTCAGCCACACCTCCAGACCACCTTGGACACTTGGGAATGGGTTTTGCTTATTCACATTTGAATGGCAACCTGACTTGTGGGTGATCCCTCCCTAGATTGGCAGAATTCTGAGTATCAGTTACATTGAGTAGCAAGAAACAAAAAGACAAGCAAGGAACTGGTATAGCTGAGGGCAACCCTGTGCCACTTTTCCTTGTTAGTACATCTCTTGTTATCTCTGAAAGGGAAATTTATGTAAATGTCCAAAATACTGTGGATGGTGACTTTTATTTTGATCATGATAGTAGCACTGCTAATGCTACACTTCCAAGTGCAGTGACTAAACCTTTAGAAAAATATTCTCATAATATGGTTCCAGAGGAGATGCCTGCTTCTGGGACATGTTGCTAATGTCGTTGTTACTTAAAAAAAAAAAACCCAGCACAGAGAGACCCTATTCTAAGCCTGTGTCTGTGCTCCTCTGAGTCTGATGTGATTTGTCCGATATGGGTAGCTGAAGTAGCTGCAGACTCACTGCTTGTTTGACTTTGTGGCTCCAGTGAAATCCTCAGAATATGTAATTGAACAATGAACATGAGCTGACTCTCCTCTTTGTTGCCTCTGGTTGTCCAGTAAATAAAAAAGCAAGATAGTCTTTTTGATGTCTTTCTGACAGTTCCTCGTCTATGGCTGAAGTCGTAATTGAAATACGACATGAATAGTTGGAGTCCTGAAGATGGCTATGGCACGCCAATTAGTTTCTAGCATAACACTGACTCTTACAGTTTGGGTTCTACTGGTAAGTAAGGCCGGATTGTATTTTGTGAAGAATGTCCTATCATTGGGAATAGTCAGCAGTGGAAGGACACCATGTCTTGAAAATGGACATTACTTGTAAGTCACAGTGCACCTGTGAACACTAGTAAGTGTCACCTGTAGCAGGAACCAGTTTTTTCATGATCCCCCTTGCAGTGACCACTAGCTGGATATGTACCAGGAAAGCCTATAGTAGTTTCAAGTGCAGCAGCAACTGCATAATCCTTGCTACCCAAAGACTGCAGGTCTGGCCAGAACTTGTATAATAATGGCCTTGCCAATTTTGAACCTGCACTCACCTTGTCACTTGGCCGGGTAAGAAAATTGTAGCCATTGCTGTGCCCTCAGAATGTGATTCAACTCTTGGGTTTCTTTGTTATGGAGGTATCAAGACCACCTGATTTTGGTGATGTGACCTCCTGTGAAAGTTCCCAAGGCTTATTCTGCTAGGTTTCTAAAGTTACATGCTTACAGAAAGGCCCTTCCTTTCACACAGTCTGCATCCAGCACTCAAAAGCACTCTGGTTTGCTGCAGGAGCAGGAACTGAACTGAACTGTAGATGTGGTGGGAAATGTGTTGCCTGGTTCCTGCTAATTAGCGGTGTGATGCGATAAACTCTAATGCCTTGCCCGTGGAAGTACCCTCCACATTTATGTGATGAAAAGCATTTCTCTCCCATAGAGGGCGGGGAGTTGGATAAAAAAAGGGTGATGTTGGACTTCAAGATGAGGAGAGGAAGATCAAGTGTTTTATTCTTTCTGTGGTGAGAACCAGGTCATCACAGAACTGAAAATGAATGCTGAGTATTATATTTAAACTAGGGGCAGTGTCACAGTATTAAGTAATGATGGAATTTGGATTTCTTTCTTGAGGAGGCCAGAAGCATGCTGTCATAGATGGAAGATTCTGAGCTCCAGCCTTTTTTCTTTCTTTAATTCTTCATCCTCTCTATTGCTCCCTCATCACTCTAGAAGGGGTTAAACGACAAGGAGTTCTAAGGTCTTTTCATTGTCTGGGAATAACCCCTAGGTCACAGGCAGCAAAAACAAGGCCCATGGGCCGAGTCCGGCCCTCCACCTTGTTTTATCTGGCCCAGCACCTTGTTTCTACCCAGTGGCAGCACCAGCTCCTTGCCCCTAGTTAAGGAGTAGTTACATGTATACAGTCCTAAGATTACATTTGGCCCTTTGAAGGCAACCGCAAGGCTGATGTGGCCCCCAGTGAAAATGAGTTTGACAACCCACCCTAGATAGTAAAACAGTGTATAACATCCATGCTAACATGATAAAAATAAGATAATTAAAAATAAGCCAGTGGCAATAAAAAAAGAGGAGAATTTCAACATCAGGACAAAAAGACTGCATGCAATGGTAGATATAATAAACCCAAATATTTCAGCAAGTATATTACATGTAAATGGGCTAAATGCTAGAATTAAAAGACAAAGACTGTCATACAGATTTTTAAACATTTTTAGAAAACACTTAAAAGATAAGGAAATAAAAGTTTGAAAAGTAAAAAGGTGGACAAATATATCATGCAAATACTAGCCGAAGAGAAGCAGATGTCGCTTGATTGATATCACTGTCAATCATATCATGGGCACGGTTGATTGTGGTGTGGATTTATGCTTTGTGCTGTATATGTCTTCATGATCAGAGTGTCTTATAGTTAGAAAAAGTAAAATAATCAAATTCTATGATTACTGGAAAACATTTCATAATCGTAGCTGATTTCTTTTTCTTTTTGATAAAGAAGTAGGTTTGTGGGATGCCCCATCCCGCGGAGCTCTCCCAGCCGCCACGGATGAGAATAAGTCGTCCCGGACACAGTCTGTTGTTCTGGCAGGAAAGGGGGTGGCGATTCCCTCTAGTGGAGAATGCCTGGAGCCTTTCTCCGAAACAGGTGTAATTGGGATCGGTATGGACAGGGGTATACAGTATGCATGCAAAGCTCACCAATCCGTGTCTAAAGGCCATAATTACAGAAAACAGATATTATCTACAGATAACAATTGAGGAAACACAGAAATCTGCCTCAGGTCAGGGTCTGTGAGACCTGCTGACGGCAGATGGTTGTAAAGGCACATTTCATGATGCAAGGAGTTTGCTCCCTTGTGCTTTGAACTTAAACATCTGGTTTATATCAACAGGGCTATGCAAAGCAAACCAAGCTTCAAAGGATACAACGTATTCTTCAGGCCTGATTTCCCAAGAGAGCCCTTGGTGTTACTATCGGGTCATGCCTGCCTCCTGCATTCCCAGTGTTCTGGTCAAGACTTACAGGTCTCTTTCAAGGCCTTGCTTGCGCGGGGCTACAGTCTCTGAAACCACACAGAGTGGTTCCCAACATAGGTTTTTTACTGCATCTGAAGAGGCTTTTCAATCATAATGTACATGATGTACCATTATGTAAGACAGGTATTAAAATAGACCATAAATGCTTTATTTAAGAGATTGCAATTTAATTGGAAACATCTTGTGTTAATAATACCATTATTTCAATGGTGAAAGAGGTGGCGAGAAGGCAGTGGAAATCAAGCTCTCTGGGGAAGAGGTTATACAGCCAAAAGTAGAGTCATTTTTTCCTGACCAGTGACTTAGTTTATTTCTGAGTAAAACAGGTCAATGATGTTCTCTAACTAAAGCAAGCTTTAATTGGATTCATTTGTAGCTTACAAGAATTCTGAGGCCTGAATAGCACTTAGTTATTAAACTGGAAATTTAGAAAGGAGAATAGGTAAGACCACTAGCAACAAAAAATTCTAGGGTTTGAGATTTCAGGGGAGCATATTTATGCAAAGGAATAACTTCTTTCTGGAAAATTGTAGTTTATAAGTATTAAATAATAAAATTTCCTTCTGAACAGGAAAAAAGGAAAATTTCCTTTCCTTTTTAATTGTGACTTTTATGCTCTTTAAGGAATGTTATTTTACCCATTAGAGATAATCTATGAATACATGCTATTGAAAAAACAAAGAGGTAAGAAAAATTCCCCATATACCTGTCAAAAGATAATCATTACTGATATTTGGGTGTTACACCCAGTTTTCCTTATTATTGATATCATACATTAGTATGATATTTTTGTCCTAATTAATGAACCAATATTGATACATTACCATTAACTAAATTTCACACTTGAATCAGATTTCCTTAGATTTTACCAAATGAACTTTTTCCCGTCCCATGATACCATCTTACATCTATCAGCCCTTTCTCCGTAGGCTCCTCTTGGCTATGACAGTTTCTCAGGCTTCCCTTGTTTTTGGTGCTTTTGACAGTTTTGAGGAGTATTGCTTATGTATTTTGTGTAATGTCCCTCACCTGGGCTTTCTCATGGGTTTTTGAGGGAAGACCACAGAGATAAAGTGTCATTCTCAACACATCATATCCAGAGCACTACTGTTAACATGAATTATCGCTGTTGATGTTGACCTTGATCCTCTGGCAGAGGCAGTGTTTGCCAGCTTTCTCCACCGTAAAGTTACTCGTTTATCCCCCCTCCTTGGAAGGGAGTCACTCTGTGCTGTCCACGCTGACGGTTTCGGGAGTTATGTTTCTTCTCCATGATAGCAGAGTAGATACATAAATTAATTGGAAATCTTCTTCATGGGAGATTTGTCTCTCCCCCTTTTACTTTCTTATTCAATCATTTATTTTGAACAGTATGAACTCATGAATATTTATTTATTCTTATTTTATACTTTGGGTTATAATCCAATGCCATCTCCTTTCTTCTTCCAATTTGTCCAGCTTTGGCCATGGGAAGTTCCTTCAGCTGGCTCCTCTGTGCCTTTGGCAAACCCCTATCATTGCAGATGTGTGTGTGTGTGTGTGTGTGTATTTGCTGAGCACTGTCTATGTTTCTGCATTAGAAGTTGCTAGAGGCTCATCTTGTCTATTTTCTGCACAGCCATAGAATCTACCATTTCTCTAGGGAGTGTGGGGTTCTTTTATCAGAGAATGGTATCAGAAGCTAAGATCTGGGTGCTGGATATTCTGTTACCTTTTGAAATGAAAATTTAATAGAAACTTGAATTTTTTGAGAAATTTTATTTACAAAATGAGTTTATTGCAGATTCTCCATATTTATCCACTTCTCAGGAGGTCTAATAGTCCAATAGTTGTGTATCTACCTTAGGCCAGCCACCGGGGAGGAAGCAGGAAGTGAGACATTTTAGTGGGATTCTGGAAGCATGTATTCTAGTTTGTGTCTGATGCAGGGGTGGAGAGTGGGAGAAATAAACCAATAAATAATTTTGATGAAAGATAAGCAAAACATAAAGAAAAGGTTAATATAGAGAATGACTTGGGATTGGTGCCCCTTAAACAGTAATCACTGGGAAGGGTTGCCCATAGGGGCTGCTCTGAGGCGCTTGGATCATGCAAAGGAGGCAACCCTCAAGATCGGGGGAGGACTGTTCCCAGCAGAAGGAACAGTGAAGGCAAGGAAATAATTCAACACATTGGAGTGACCGAAAGAAGACCAGTGGAAGACCAGCTGGAGGATAGTGATTGAATAAGAAGGTGGAGGGAGAGGAAGTTAGAGATAGAGACAGGGCCAGGGTGATGGTAGTGGTGGTCATTGTGGAGGAAACTAGGTCAGTGATATGTCATGGGAGACCGTACTTGGGGCTCTAACCACTTTACCTCCCCTCTGAACTTTGCCCCTCTCCCTCAAGCCCTGAATGTCCTTACTTTCAGGTTTCTTGGGGGCATTTGGCCCTTATCTACTATCGCAGCCCTGGGTCAGAAGGCTTGCTTTGGGAAGTGGCTCATTTGAAAAAAGACTATGTCTTTGGATTTGGAAAGTTCTGAATTTGAATTTTGTGTGACCTTGGAGAATTTACTACCTTTTCAGAACTCCATTTTTTTTAGAAACTTGCAAGGTTAGAGGTGATATATGTAAAGTGCTTGGCAGTACACAATGGACGTGGTTTGTTATTTGTAGTCCAGAGTTAATTGTACACCCTGAGAAGAAGTTTCTGGTATAAACTGTGTGCAGTTGAATCATAACTCCTTAAGAGTAACTCTTGGTTACATATTCTCCCAAACTGTAAGCAGATCCAGTAGCTTGGTTTAAATTTAGAAGTTATCCTTATAGGAGCTACTGGGCGGTGCTGACTCGCCATTGACCCTCCCCCACCCCTCCAGCCCCCAGCTTCCACTCAGTTTCTAGACCTGCTTTCTGGGTTGTCTGAGTCTCACCTGCCTGCATTCTATGATCTGCTGCCCACCTGCCTGTGCTGAGTCTCAGTCATAGTCTGCCTGGCACTGGGGCGCCTAGAACCACGTGTGCTGTTTGTGATTCTCCTTGTGCACACCAAGCGTTTTATACGTTCAGAGACTTCACTGAAGCTAAGGGTGGGGGCCACAAAGAGGGCCACATTCCCTCCTGCTGGGCCTCCCTCCTTTCCCTTTGTTCCTCTTCTTCCCACAAGGCTTCAGGAGCAAACCACCTCCTCTCCATCTTTCTGAGTCAGCCCTTTGGAGGCCCCATCTGCTACTGCAAATTGGCTAACCAAGACTTTTCTTCAAAAAAAAAAAAAAAGATTAAATCTCCCTAAGAAGAAATTCTATGATTAACATTTTTCTCCATTTTTTTTCTGAACTTGGCTTTCATGTTCCTTGAGTGACTACTCAAATTTCATTTCCTACGATAGACCTTTTCTGATTATCCTATCCAAAAGCTTCCTTCTCCCCACCGCGCCCCCCCCCAATAATGCTTTTCTTCATGGTGTTTATCACTAGCGGATGCTATTTTATGAGAATGTTTATTGCCCCATGAGCAAGAACTTTGTCTTAGTCACTCTGGCTAGAGCACTGTAGGTCTTAATAAATAGTAAAATATCTATTCTTTGATAATCCATTGTACCAGGCCCATGGAACACAAAGATGAATTAGACCATCAGATAGTTCATGATTTAGTATAAAAAAGAGACAGACACACGTGCACAGTAGATGTTTGATGGGAGTGTGTACCACAGGGACCCAGAGAGTGATGTGGTCAGTGTGTTATAGGTGAAGAAGATGAAGGTCTATCTATAGGAGAAAACTTATGAACTGAACTGATAGAAAGAAGTCTAGGATCTCAGTGGAGGAAATGTATTCTAGATGGACAGTGGCACCTGCATGGAGACATGGAAGGGTGGTACTGCTTGCACACTCAGGAATTTTCAGGTGGAGGGAGCAGAGGAATGTGCAGGAAAGCCAAAGATACTGTTTTTCAGGATGGAACTTGGTGTGCATGCCAAGATGTCATGTCCCAGGCTCTCACTCTAGAAAATTGGGTCTCCTTACTAGGTAGGCCTTATCTGCTCAGACTTCTGTGCCTTAGCCCCTAGGTTTTCTCTTTTACACACTGAGATTCTGTTCTTCATTCACCTTTATGGATTCTGCCCAAGGCTGCCTTGTTGCACCACGCCAAGGGGCATTCCTCACACGGTGGCTCTGATTCACTTCTCTTCCTCACTCCTGTCAAGAACAAACCCCTGCCTTGGGTCCTCTTTTTCTCTTATTTTATGTTTTATGTTGTGTTTATATGTGGGGTCTTTGCCTTCCCCTCCCACTGTTTCATGGTTTCTTTGGCTCTTGCTCTACTCTCTCTGGATGCCTTTTGATAACTTTGCACTGTCAGTGGACTGAACACTATTATATGTCTATCATTTCTTTGCATCACCTACTTTTATATTTTAACAGGGTCACATCAGCTGGAGTCAAGAGAGAGTAGATGAGTAGAAACCAAGATAGAAGCAAGTTGGCAGAGGAGACTCACACTAGATTTGAATAAGTACTTTGATGCTGTCCTAGAGGTGTTGCTGCTCTAAGGAGCTAAAACACATGATGCTGTCTTAACTTATGATGACTATGGTTCTAGGGCAGGTCCCAAAAGGTGGGCTGTGTGCCTTTGCGAGTGTGTGTGTGTGTGTGTGTGTGTTGAGAGGGTACTGGGATATTTAAACTCTTCCCCAAAGAGTGTGGTAGCTTTGAAGTTCTGGGAGTTGTTAAGTGTCTCTGTTTGTGCTCCAGAGTCTCATTGGCATCATCCATTCTTGGTTACAGAGGTCAAACTGTAAAAGTCAGCATTTCCCCTGGGTTTTGTTTTCTGTTTTTTTGTTTTTGCTCTTTTCAAACTGCCAGGCTAGTGTTAGAGACAGATTTGCTCCTTGAATTTTGTTTTTCTTACCCATTTTGGCTGTAAGGTTGAAATTTCAGTTTTGCACTTTTAGACATGGCACATACACACACCTCTCAATTTATTTTATTTTAATTGCTTTTTAAATTTCCATGTTTGGTGTCTATTTTTTAATCTTATGTTTGGCAACCTGAAACATTTTATTTCTAAAATTAATTCTCTAATGTTATAGAATTTACATGGCTTGTGATGAAGACCTCAGTTAGGGAAAGTTTAGTATCCAACTCTTAGTGTTTTCTCTTATTTTGTTTTTAAGAGTAAATAAGTTATTTTGGTTGATGTAGGAAGGGGAGGTTGAAAGGCTTCTGGGTGTGGTGTAGTGTGTGCATGCACCACCGAGCAGCTGCCCCCTCCCCCCTCCATCCCTTTCCTACTTCCTCTTCCCTGCCTCTCCTGCTCCACTCAAAGGAGTCATGCTATCATTAGAAATATCCTTTAATGACTATACTTTTCAGATTTGGCTAGCTGATTACAGGGGATTCTAGGACAAACGTCAAATAGGATAAGGCTCTTTGAGTCCAGACCAGGCAAGAAACTTATCTTTCTATTGAAGTCATACTCATTTTCATCCATACTGAGCAACTTATGGCCTTCTAATATTAACAAATAATAAGCACTGACTCTACATAATAACACCATTATTCCCCTAGTCTTATGGCCAGCCGTATGATTTTGTTAGATGATCTGATGGCTGAAAAAATGCAGCAAGGCTAATGCTCAAAAAGTAAATCCCCATTTTCACTATGGTCAATGCTTTCTCCACAAAATACCAGCTTTAGTAGTAATTTGAGTAAGCAGCCCTTCTCATGGCATTGTAATGTAATATACACCAAGAACTGGGGCTGCCCAGGCATTACTCTACTTTGGCAAACTCTGATATCTGGGATTTCCTCTTCGCAACTTTGGATTGTGAAGCCATAGAAGTCCATGATTAAACTGTGGTGTTTCTGGACAGAACAATGGAATCATCAAAAGTGGCTTTTATGTAGTGAGTACTTCCTGTGTCCCAGGAAGGACCTGTCCCATGTCCTGAACTAAGGGACTTACGTGCCTACTTTGTTTAATCCTCACCACAAACTTGGGAGGTGTTACCTCCCTTTTGCACATGAGGACACTGAAGGTCAAACAACTAATAAGTGGAGCTGCTAATAGGGTCTTTTCTAGCCACTAATATCTATTAATTCCATCATACAGACACACTTTATCAGATTAGTTAGCCAGTCAAGGGACTGTTGTGGGAAAGGGTCAAGGGAGAGCTAAGTAATGCCTGAGGACACAGAGTAAAGAAAGTTTCATCTCTTGTGGGAGGGTGAGTCTGTTGTTATTTGAGATAATTTCTAACAGATGTGGCAGCAACAATGATTAATAGATATATTCCAAATATATATGTGACCTTTATCTTTCCATCATAGTTTGACTTTGCAAACTTTAGATGGGGACATTACCTCATGTGTATAAAACCTGCCAGTAAGTTAAGCTGACACATTTGGAACCTGAATTCCCCAGTAACCACCCTCTCCCCTGCCCCCACTCACACGGGCACACAGACCACGTTCTAGCATATGCCCCAGAACCACGGTCACCACAGATTATGATGGTAGTATTTGCTTTGGTTCCTTAGAGCAGCAAGACCTTTGGATGAGACCTTAAGTTCTACTTGTTACCAGAAAAGACCTGATTCTTCTTGCAAATGCCATAAAGAACTATAGATCAGCAAATCTACTAGCATGCAAGCAGGGTTTATTGGTGGGCCTTGCCCAGGGGAGGGAGTGAAAGGCATAGGTTCAAGGCAAAGCAGGATAAGGTAAGGATGGTGGAAGTAAGGGTGGCCGAGGCCAGGGTGTCAAGCGTGTCTGGTCCTTTGTTCTGAGGATTTATATAGTTATGGGGGTGGGGGTGAAGACCTTACATGTTGATTTACAGGTACAGCTGGTACCGGCTTTGTAGGGGGGATACCCAAAGGTGTTTATGGGCTTCTTCCTTTGGGCATCCTGGGCATGAAAACCCAGAAGTGTTAATGAGCTACTTCCCTTGCTTTCAGCGTCCTGTATTAAGTTCTTTGTTAGATTGCAATAGTGACGGCCCTGCCTTTATTTCCCTTCTGGCTGCTCATTCTACTGTAACATTCCCCCCTCAAGTATAGTGTAACAGGGTACAGCCAGGGTCTCCCCCAAAGCGGGGATTTGTAATGGGGTCCAGAACTCAGGGTGTTCAAGGAATATAGGATATCCCCACCCCCATAAGTCTGGCTGGGGGATGGGACCCATGGAGCAGGGCCAGTGAGACTTATTTTGCATATCAAAACAGTGGGATAGCTTCATACCTGATATGCAAACATGGTTATTTTGCATATCAACAAATCTAGCTAGGGAGATGGGAGTGACTTTGACCCATGATGTAACTGGGAGGCAGCTCCCCTTACACCTCCTGCACAGATGGTTCACTCGGCACTGTGGGACCATGCCTGCATCGACTTACTTAGGCAGCCCAGAAAGGCTGAAAACTGTGGGAGTGCTGGTAGGTGTAGCTGGTTGTGGGAGTAGTCGGAAATGGGGTTACAGAGGAAGATTCACACTGGGATTTAAGCCCAGGCTCAGCAACCATGCTGAGTTTAACCATGTGGTTTGGGGAGTGGTGAGAGGGCTCCCTTGACCACGTGGCTTAGGAAGCAGGAAAGCAAGATGTAGCAACCATGGAGAGCTCTCTCTCTTAGTGGTTTGAAAGGGTGCAGGAGAGACAATGCAGGACTAGGGACAGAGACTTTACCGGGTGGGAGGGTGGGGATGATGCAAGACCATACAGGAAGAAAAGGGGTAAAAGGATTCTTGCTGGCGGGCCATGAGAAAGTGCCTTGTGGCTTTGGATTAAGAACTGGAGATGGCAGGGACACAGCTGATGGTGCTGGGAACCATGGGAGGCCTGCTCAGCCAAGCACGGATAACTGGGAGGAACCAGGAGTCTAGCCAGGCTATGGAATTCTGTTTCTTTTGCTGAGATAGGATAGCCCTGACTGGGCAAAGGGGGAAAGGAAGGACTGTGTGTTTGTGGGTATTTTAAGGGACTTTGGAATTTTTAATGGTGCCATTCTGCCATTTCGCGAAACCTGTATAACTTTTGAATAAATAATTCCTTTCCTTTTCACCAAACTCTGGCATTAAGAGCCATAATTCCTAATACCTGGCAGTGGGCAAAGGTGAACCTAGTACGGAAGGACACCAGGGCAGGGAGCTTGTTTTGGTAACAGTATTTGGGCCTCCCATGGGTCCATCCTGTAACAATAGGAGCCCAAATCTTTGGGGACTTTGGGTTCAGGACTGCCGAGACATGTGTCCCTCCTCCTCCCTGCCTTGGTTCATTGTCCTACCTAACATACTGACCCAGGAATTCGCAGGCACAGTGAACCCTGATTCAGGTTTTCTATATAGCATGTCCTAGGGTAAATGATCGTTAAATTATCACCCATCTCTAAGTGCTTTCACTTTAACAACCTTACCAATTATTGCTTTAAACCTAATTTCCCAACAAACTTCAGAACCACAAATTTTTTCTTAGTCTGTTCTGGGTTATTTGAATTAGTGAGTCTTTTATTCTACTCTCCAGGTATCGTGACTCCTATAGTCCTTTTTCTCCCCAAAGGTGAGTCTACAGCACCCTCTTTTCATATGCTTTTAGTGGAAAGTACTTATTTTTCTTTCCATTTTCCTGGAGACCTTACTGCTTTCTGCCTTTCCCTGCAGTGCAACAGGCAGAGAAATCATGCAGCAGTATGAAATGGGGACGTTTCTGGCTGATTTTCCTTTTGAATCAGAATGGAGATTTAGGGTCATACTGCATTCCACCAAGCATTTACAAGTTTTTAGGCAATCAGTGCTCTCTTATCAGTGGTCCTCACAGGCAGCTGGGTTAGCCTGCTGTCAAAGGAGACTGCTCTTTGTTACAGGTACGCTTTTCCTTTTGGCAGATTTTTTTTTCCTAAGCAAAAGAAACAGGGATATAAAATTGTTTCTGTAGTCTCTAAAGTAACAGACCAAACCGACATCATTCCAGTTTTATTTGTTAAACTTATTAAATTTCATCAAAATTACAAAGCAATTGTAGAATTTCTTTTAAAAATAGAGAAGAGCTAAAAAAATCAGTAAATAAAAGCCTCTATAATCCCACCACCCAGAGATAAATTCTGATCCTATTCATCTCTGCAACTATTGCATTCTCTGTTGCCTTTACATTAAATATTGGGAGACTAATATTACTTTTATTATTATGGTGTCTTAAAAATAATTGTCCAGAGTTAGTTCACAGAGATTTAAAATTATGACCATGATAGAAATTCAGGATTTTATTTTCTCAGTTGGAAAATAGAGAATAAAAAATGCAGCAGTGAAAATTTTTTTTCTGAGTGTGTACTTGTGTGAATGAAGTGTTCTAATTTCAACTCAGAGAAAAGCTTTTAACTCCTGCCTCCTTGATTCATTCTTAGAAAGAAGTAGAATTGTTTTCCCAACAAAACCTTGGAAAACCCCCAAGTAGAGAGGAATTGTAATAGCAAGAGGAATATGGGAGTGGGAAATGGCAAGTTGAAGGATTTAAATTTGGAAACTGCCATCTTTTGGAATACAGAAGAGCTGGCTGCAGCATTGGCTCCAGACTTTACTTGTCCTTAATAAGACTTCAAAATGAAGAAGGGGCTTCAAGCCACAGGTCAGGATGTAGGGAAAGTTCAGCAACGTGATATTAAATCTCTTATGATGTCTTAGGACAATAAGCTTATGGCTCATTGCTTTCCTTAAAGTGAAAAACAGATATACTGCATTTTTCAGACTATAAGATGCAGTTTTTTACCACATTTTGCTTCAAAATTTTTTTTCCCTATTTTCCTTCTCTAAAACCTAGGTGTATCGTATGGTGCAGACCCCAGATGCACCTAGGTTTTAGAGGAGGGAAATAGGGGGGGAAATTTTTAAGCAAAAAGTGTGGTAATCTTTTGCAAATGTCCTGATTCCAGCAATAGAAAGTGAAGGAGTGAGTGAGCCAGGCGCTGTCAGTCAGAAGCAAACACATGAGTTGGGACATAGCCCACACAGAGTGGCTGGCTACGACATTTGCCCCTAAGATTGCCTTGGTGATCGCAGTTAAATAGAGTTGGAGATTCGTTTCTGAGCTTTTTCCTCTTGTAGTCATCTGCCTCATTTTCTGATGGGTTTCTGTTCTTGAAACTTTGAAAGGAAAAACTTCTGTTGACTCATCCTTACTTTTTAGACAGGAAAGGACTAGCAATTTTACCTTCCATACATAGTCTCTAAAATTTGTTTTAAAGACTTTACATATCAAAAGAAGCAATTTAAGAAAGTGGAAAATGTGACAACTTAAACAGAAAAGGGACACTAAAAAAAATACAGCTGAACAGCAGACCTGGCCAAAATTGACCAGCTACTTCTGGTCAAGATGACAGCATAGGTAGACTGGCATGCCTCTTTGCACAACCACATCAAAATTACAGCTAAAATATAGAACAACCATCACTCAGAACTGTCAGAAATTGCATTGAATGGAAGTCTGATAACTACAGAATAAAAGAAACCGTATCCACCAAGACTGGCAGGAGGGGTGCAAACATGGAATGGGCTGGCCCCTTACCATGTATAGTGGATAAAAATTCAGGAGGGATATCTTGACAGCGAGGAATCCCAGCCCCACACCAGGCTCCGCAGCTCAGGGTTCCAGTGCCAGGGAGGTAAGTCCCCACAACTTCTGGATGTAAAAACCAGGGAGCATTGAGTTGGTGGAAAAAACTTCCGGAGCCCCATGCAGTTCCTCTTAAAGAACCCACACTGGACTCACCTAATCAGACTTACTCCCTCTGAGCTCTGGCACTGGGGTAGCAGCTTGAAAGGCACCAGTAATATACAGGGAGAACTGAAGTATCTGGCATCAAGGTGAGCAGAGGCCATTGTCCCTTTTGTAAACCCTCCTCCCACAGAACTGGCAAGTTGGTGCCATATCTGAGATTCCATCAACCTGGCTAACACTCTTAGCCAGGGGTCTTGCCTTGGAGATCTCCAAAGATTCTGCCCCACCCAACTTAAGAGCCTACCCAAGCTGTTTTTCCATATAAATT
This sequence comes from Trachops cirrhosus, assembly GCA_028533065.1. Classification (NCBI taxonomy): domain Eukaryota; kingdom Metazoa; phylum Chordata; class Mammalia; order Chiroptera; family Phyllostomidae; genus Trachops; species Trachops cirrhosus. The sequence continues at coordinate 173,419,980 of CM052538.1, forward strand.
ACTATCTTGGCTCCTGCCTCACAACTTCCTAAATCCTATCAAACAAACAACAGCCAGCCTCAGTGAGTCCCAGACCCAACACTAATAGCAGCCAGCCTACATTCACAGCTTGACTTCACCTGGGAATCTCCAACCCCAGCACAAGTAGCAACCACCTCAGATTGCTGTATAGCTCAGGCAGGGCTTCCTCGGCAAACACAGGTGGGGACTGACCTTGGTCTGCATCACCCAGGAAACCCCAGATACTGAGAACCCAGTGAATAGCTACAGACCCTGTCGGAGCACCACCACCCTGACCCTGCATAGCTGATCCACCACAGAGGGCAGAGGTTGGTGATCAGTGGTCACAGCCAATCCTTGCCACTGACTGGCCTGAGTAAATCCCTATTATCGATCTGCCAACAGCAACCAAGGCTCAACTACAAGAGGAGGGTGTACTCTGCCCACACAAAGAGTCCACCTTGAGTACCCAGCTTGAATGTTTGGGGAGGCTGTGCCACTGAACCCCATGGGACACTTACTACATTAGGCCACACTGCCAAGACATGGAGTCAGAGCAGCTCTACCTAATACATAGAAACAAACCCAGGGAGGCAGCCAAAACAAGGAGACAAATAAACATGGCCCATATGAAAGAACAGATCAAAACTCCAGAAAAAGAGCTAAATGAAATGGAGATAAGCAATCTATCAGAGGCAGAGTTCAAAACACTGGTTATAAAGATGCTCAAGGAACTTAATGAAGACCTCAGCAGCATAAACAAGATCTAGTCAGAAATGAAGGATACACTGATTGAAATAAAGAACAATTTACAGGGAAACAACAGTAGCGAGGATGACGCAGAGAATCAAATCAATGATTTGGAACATAAGGAAGCAAAAAACAAGAAAAAAAGAATCCAAAATAATGAGGATAGTATAAGCAACTTCCGGGACAACTTTAAGAGATCCAACATTCACATCAGGAGTGCCAGGAGGAGAAGAGGAAGAGCAAGAAATTGGAAATCTATTGAAAAAATAATGAAGGAAAACTTCTCTAATTTGGTGAAGGAAACAGACATGCAAGTCCAGGAAGCATAGAGAGTGCCACACGAGATGGATGAAGAGGCCCACATCAAGACACATCATTATTAAAATACCAAAGGTTAAAAATGAAGAGAGAATCTTAAAAACAGCAAGGGAAAAGCAGTTAGTTACCTGCAATGGAGTTCCATAAGACTGTCAATTGATTTCTCAAAAGAAACTTTGCAGGCTAGAAGGAATTGGCAAGAAATATTCAAAGTCATGAAAAGCAGGGACCTGCAGCCAAAATTGCTCAATCCAGCAAAGCTATCATTTAGAATGGAAGGGCAGATAAAGTGCTTCCCAGACAAGGAAAAGTTAAAGGAGTTCATTATCACCAAACCATTATTACATGAAATGTTAAAGGGGCTTATTTAAGAAAAAGAAGATCAAAACTATGAATAATAAAATGACAAAAATATAAATCTATCAAAAATTTAATCTAAAAAACAATCTAAGCAAACAAGAAGACAGAGACAGAATCATGAATACAGAGAGCATTTTGATGGTTGCCAGTTGGGAAGGGGTATGGGGGAATGGGTGAAGGGGTGAGGGGATTATAAAGTACAAATAGGTAGTTACAGAATAGCCATGGGGATGTAAAGTACAGTGTAGGGAATGGAGTAGCCAAAGAACTTATATTCATGACCCATGGACAAGAACGATGGTGGGGGGATTGGCTGAGGGAGTGTGGGGTGCTGAGTGGAGGGGCAGCAGAGGGGGAAACATCAGAACAACTTAATAGCATAATCTATAAAATATAATTTAAAAAAAACACAAAATTGACCAGCTAGATGGTCTTGATAATGGAGTAAAAATATGTTTATTCTGTTAATAAGAAAAAGGAAAAGAAATTAGAAGTTCTTGGAAAAACAGAAAGTTGCAAAGGAAATCCCAATTCAAGTATAAAGTAAAATAAATGTGAAAGAATTCTGAGTAACTGAAGAGATATAAGAAAATAGAATACCTGTGAACTTGATGCTTAGAACTGGTATAGTGACAAAGAATTCTGTCGCCTTTAACTGATCTAGTCTCACTGGCTGGATCTGACTGAATAAAAATATTTACCTAACTGTAATGTTAGAAACATTTTATTAGTTTTCAATTTTTAGTATTAATCTATATGCAAAGCATGAAAGATAAATTATATTTACTGAACAAAATGGAAGTGCCATACAGCTCAACATCGTAAAATAATGATGAAAGTGATAAAATGTAAGAAACTGAAGGGGCTGAAAGGCGGAGTGAAGCACAAGGGCATACATTTTCTCCTGTTTCATAATGGATAGTCAAATGGGCCTCTTTGGTCTTGATAAATGGATAAAAGGAGATTTAGGTGTATAATTATGTGACTAAAGTAACCAATAAAAGATCATATCATAAAGGCGACACAAGGGAAGGAGACACTGTATCCTAAAATCTTTTTCTCTCATAATAGGCAACTAATACAATCACTTAAAGTACATAGAGGCATGCATGGAAGCAAGGCAAGCTCTTACTTCCCACTTTATGTCCTTATTTAATTTGTTTTTTTAAATACCCACGTGTATCTTTTGAAATTAAAAGATTAACCCAAAGGTAAATGTATGATCTATAAGAAACTATGACAAGCAACTAAACTAGCAAAACTTTCCCTGTTAGAAGAAAGAGTCTCAAATGCAGTAAAAAAGCACAGTCTGCTTCTGCAAGAGAAGTGCTTGAACATGACGGCACCACGTGTGATAATAAATAGGCACCGGGTCTAGGCAAGTGCAGGCAAAAACAGAGCGGGCCTCACATTAGTCTGGGACAACTTCAAGGCAGAACTCATAAGTGGGCCAGTGGAGATATTTTATAATAATAAAATCTACAGTCCATCAAGACATTACTATCATCATGGGTCTTTACACATGAAAAACCAGCACTGCATTTGGTAAAGGGAAACTGCTAGGAGATGAAAGAATTAAAAAATAAGGTAAGAGAATGTAAGTACCCAGAAAATTAGAATAACAATGAAATGATTCCATTTAATATACAGAAAAAAAAAGAATACACTTAAAAAATCGTCTGCATCTATAAAGGAATCTTGAATGACAGGGCATTTGGGAGTTGGGGGTGCAAAGGGGTAGAAGCAGTTTATCCAAATCATAGGTGTTAGTCACTTTCTAGTAGAAGGAAGTTAAAGTTTTATTTCTATGACATTTTCTTATGGTAAAATTCCATAAAATTGAAAACTTTGAGATAGAGATATTATCAGGAAATACTGTCATGATTTTTAAGGTGAGCTATAAATTCTGTTCTTATCGCCAAGTCAGTGAGAAGACTGCTGATTTTTCCGACTCAGTAAAACAGAGTGACTCAACCAAAAACAATTCTGTTGACCTTCATTTTTCTCCATCCAACCCTAATACCCTTCCTGCTTCTGTAGATTCTAGTCAATATAAAAATGCTAGTGGCATGGCTCACTTCCTGCAACGGATGCAAGCAAAAGGAGGTCTGTGAGTTACCTGTGCAAACGTCAGGTGTGGGGGTGGGGAGGAGGCAGGTAGGGAGGGGACCGAGGAAGATGTGCTTTGAGCATCAGGAAACACTTTTCTGGCACTGGAGACTTGGAAGAAAAATCTACATCTCAGCCAGAAGAGTTTGTTTGTTTGTTTGTTTTCAATAGCTTCCTGGCATATACCTGTTAATCAAATATCATTGTGTTCTTATTACATTCTTAGGACAATAGATATTTTCAGTACATTGGATACTCAACCTAGAACATGTTAATGTGCCGCTTTATCAAAAACCTCTAAAGGAGTTTATTAATGGACACCCAGAATGTTCATGGTAGCAGTTCCTTACTCTAATCCCTCCCTCCCCCAACTTTCCATAATGCACTGATCTGAAAGATTCGTGAAATCAATACAGACGAATTAACTTATTGAGTGACTGCTCCCCAGTGTCTGGCTGCAGTGCCGAGAAGGCTCATTCTGGATGGGCTTGATACCAGAGGGTATACAAGGCTTATTCTGACACGTGGACTGAAAACAAGGCATATCAGTGACCTGACTCATACCTGCTTCGATGTCTTCATCTATTAAGATCTCAAGGAAGTAGATTTTTTCCCGTGTGAAGAATTTTTCTTGCTGGATTTGTAAATGCCATTGTTTGGCAATAATTTATTTGAATTCAAACATCAGCTTAGTTTTCCCAAACTAAGGAAAGTAGCATTTTCAAGCTATTAAAAGTGGCCCAACACTTATATTTGCTTTTGTTTAGTTCCTTAAAAAATTATTTTATAGGTAAGAAAGCTGAGACCATTTTGCAAGTGTATTAAGTCACAAAGGCCACAAGGGTATCTTGTAAAACTTATTGATAAAGTTGAGTGGATACAACTTCAGATCCCCAGAGATTCTTTCAATGTGTCTAATGTCCAGGACAGGACAGCTTGTTCAGGTTTTCACTGAAAGTCGTAAGAGGGGTCTCTCACGTAGAATGGCTCAGAGTGTTAAGAATGCAGGTTCCTGGTTCTCTTCCTAGTTTCTATTTGGTATGTCCAGGGCAATACTCAGGAATCTATATTTTACCACAGTTTCCAGGAAGTCTGTAGGCATCCCAAAGGCTGAGAACCTCTGCTAAGGGCCATAATGTTTCTGCAGGCAAACCTGTTTTTCTGTTTTCATTTTTGAAAACAGAAAAACTCCTCAAAGTAGGAGTTCATGGATTTATTTTTGGTAAAACTGGAACACTGTCTTCAAATTAACAAGAGTCTTGTTGTGTAGGAAAAATAGTCTCTTCACAGTTCCTCTATGAAATTGATCTCAAAAAGACCTGCTGACTCAAATGCTAAACTAATCTGTCTTCTCTCCGGCGGCTGCCCATCATCACTGCTGACCTTTCGCTTATGTATTCAAATGCTTCCTGAAAGTCAAAACATATTTTCCCGAGTTTCTAATGGAAAAGAACTGAGCCTGTCACTTGGTTTTAAATGGAAGAAATTGAGATAAGACAAAATGGTTCAGATAAATTTTACATCACACAAGTAGAGAAAGAAGAGAATAAACATTTCCATAATTGCTGTCAACTATCTTTCAGGTGAAGGTTTGTGAAATAAATACCTCCTCCCTCCCCAAGCAACAATAAATACTGGATAGAGCCCTTATGTCTGATGATTCCTGCTGTGTCAGAGATGAAACTACATTAATTTCTTATAGAAATAGGAAGAATACAACCCTTCAAAAACTGGGAATTGTGACATTAGATACTGGATTTATTTTTGGAAGGTTTTCTTTTCCCTCTTCCTTCCTAACAATTCTTAATTAGCTATACCAGAACCACCTTTGGCTGGAAGGTGAAGGAGCCAGCGTGCTTGAAGGTGACAGTCTGTACCTTGGCCTGACAACTGAGATTCTTACTTCTAAAATAAGATGAAATCCGGAAGATGGAATGAGTCTAGCTTATTAGTATTTGACTTAGAATCGTTGAAAGTTCCCTGGGATCATTTGAGACCTTGCTTCCAGGCATGTCATCAGTATGGCTCAAGTAAACTCTTATAAAAATTAAAAAGAAAAAAATGTTCCCTGAATTTCCTTCTCACTAGTATTGGGTTCTGCTGTCTTTGCTGATAGAATTTTCTTTTTCTTCCATTCTTTGGAACTCTAGTGCGCAGAATTAGAATAATCCTAATTCTTGGCTCATGACGTACCACGAACTGTCCATTCATGGCCTGTTTTTACTTGACTTATTTTTTAAATGAAGGCCTGTGAACACATTGTCTAATCCAAGAATTAACATATTATTTATTTTTTACATCTATTTCTGTAATCCTCTTTTATCTTCTTCCTCCGCCTCCCCATGACTCTGCTACCAGAGGAAACCACTATTCTCATCATTGTTTGTCATTCTCTTGCTTTATACCTTCTTTGTCTAGATGTGTGCTTAAGTGATACATTGTTCATTTTGCCTGGCTTTGCGCTTTATGAAGAGAGATCATCTCTGGTTGATCTAGTTTCCTGCGACTTGCCTTTTCACTCAATGCTACATTACTGAAATTCACCCATGGACCTCTCACTGCTGTGGAGTATTTTGTTTTGCGACTGTACTGCATTTCATCCATCAATTATCACATAATTTATGCTATGATTTATCCATATTTCTGTCACTGGGCATTTAGGGTGTTTCCAGCTTTTGCTTCCATGACCAGAGCTGCCATCTGGTACGTGTGTGCTGAGGTTTTCCTTAGGAATGCACCTCAAGACAGACTGGCAACCTCAGCTGTGCGGCAGGAAGTGAGATTGTTCAACTGCACAGGATAATAAGCAAGTGCTTTCCAGAGTGGCTGTTCCAATTTATACTCCCACCAGCCACGCAGAAAAAATTTTGTTAATCTATCTTCACCAAGCCTTGTATTTTCAGACTTATTTAATTTTGTCAATTTCATGAGTATAAATATACTGATATATTTTTAAAGCATTTTGTCTATCACATACAAAATGGTAGGTGATAAGAGTCAGTTCCCTTCGTGCATAATTATGCTTGGTTAGTCTAATGGCACTCACATTTCTCTCCCCATTATCACTGTATGTAGTTGACATGCTTTTCTCATACTTGCTAAAAATATTAAAATCTTGCCTGTACAATGGAATCTCTTGGGAAAGTTTAAAAAATACTAATGCCTCCGTTCCACCTCTAAAGACCCTGAATTATTTGTCTGGGGTGCAGCCTTGAACATGGGTGGGGAGAGAAGGGGGTTGTTAAAAGCTTCTCAGGTGATTCTAATATTTAGTTGAGGTTGAGAATCACTGTTTTAATTATAGATATATTAATAAACAAGTGTAAGCTCAGGGTAGCCTGATGCTATTAATTTCCCCCCTCTTTTCCAAAGTATACATTTTGGGTTGTTTGGGAGCATTCTCTTGAACTTGAAATTCTCTAATTTCAAACTTCAAGTTCAACAACCTTGGAGATTTGTATGTGTGTGTTTGTTGGTGGTAGAAGTAAGGGATGTTCAATCAAAGTTATTATGGACTAGCAACTGTGCTTGGAACTTATTTATGTTTACAACTGTGGATCTCAAAGTTTAGTGTATATAAGTCACCTGGGAAGTTGTTGTGTTTTTTTTACCATGTAGACTTTGATTTAACAGTTGTGGCTTTTAGCACAGGAAGCTGCATGATAACAAGTGCACCAGGTAGTTATTATGATGCAGGCGGTTCTAGGAGCACCCTTGGAGAAAAAGTACGTACCTCCTAATAGTCTGGCAGTGCAGGTGGTATTCTCATTTACAGGTGAGGGGGTGTGAAGCTCAGAGAAGTTAAGAAACGTGCACCGGCCACACAGTTACCTACTGATCAACAAGCCTTGGCTCTGTTTGTTCTTAGCCCTGCTCACAGGAAGCTTTCTGCAAGGCCCCAGAAGGTTGGGAAGTCTGCCAGAGATTGGAACATGCGTCGTCTTGTCTACACTTATGCTCATGCTCTTTCCTAACCTAGGGATGGTGCTGTCTCTCCAAAACAAACACACAAACAATAAAAACAAAACACTGTACTCCCCCATGAAAATCCACTTCATTCCTGTGAACTATCAGGCGGGCTTCATCTGGATGTAGTTCTGGTCCATGTGGTATGACCCATTCCCTAGGTTTCTAACCAAATGTTTTCCTTTAGACTTGCAGGTAAAGGTTGCATTTACTTCTGGATATTGATGATTTGGGACACTTTGGGTTACAAGGGAGTGAATACCAAGCCAGGCAAGCAAAAAGGAACTTCACATAACAAAGAGCAGGGCAAGGGCGCCATTGAGGTTCAGGGACATCTCAGCACGTGGGTTCCAAGCCTCTGTCCCTCTTTGCATCCTTCCGTGACTGGCTTCTCCTACCTAGTGGCAGGTGTGGCTTTTGGTAAGAGTATTGACTTGTCCTTCCCAGCGTCACTGGGAAGGGAGAGCACTGCCTATCCCAGCCCCAGAGCATCACCCTGAGAAGGCTCTGGCTTGGTGTTGGTCACCTGCCTGACCCAGGATCACTTAACTGTGCACAGAAGGTGGGGCATTATGACTGTCAGTCTCCTGGTGGGGATGGAGAAAGGAGCAGTTTTCCTATAAAAAGGAGTAATGTGTCCTGGATAAGGAGTTAGGGGGCTGGTGGGCAGTCAAAGCAATCGATGTCTAATTCGGTGTGTCTGTGGCTAATTCTGGAGGGACATCGTGACTTTACGTATTTGGCTTTTTGTACAGTGAAAATGTTGATCTGTCTGTGTGTACCCATCTCCGCTGATAACCAAAGAAAAGCCTAAAAATGTTTTCTTGCCTGCCCTTGGCTCAGAGCTCTTGATTTTGATTTTGAGGTGGATTAATTTTTCTGAGAAAACTATACATAGACCATTGTTTATTAAAAACTAAACTTGCAAAAACTTGTGTTATACTTTGGCTTATCGTTGGCCCTTGAAATAATGGCTTTGGTTGACAATGACGTCCATGGAGCTTTAGATTATTCCTAAACTCATGTACAGTGAATGGAAATATTTTCTATGCATGTTTTAAAAACTTATACTCGGTTCGTGTTCTTCCCCCAGATTAGGACTTTATCATGAAGTCTGGGGCTTCAGCCTGTGTGTTTTAAATTATGTCCATCTTGTCCTGTGTCTGCAGCCATCTGTGATACAGCTGTGTATGTCTGCGTGAAGCACAGTGTTTCTCGTGCTGATGGTTGTGCTCATGAAAACCTCACAGCCACTCTCAGTAATGACAGATCCTTCTCATGTTACCTGTAAGACACGCAATGCCATTACATGTATTGGCATTGTGATATGCGCTCTCTGTATGCAAAGACACTCCTCTTACGTATGTTCGCTCCTGGCGGCATATTTCTGTCTGCACCATGTGACATGTTAAAGGTATATTCCAGTTTGTATCTCTAGCTGCTTCAAGAAGTGTGTCATAGGGTCTGTGGTTACACTGTCACCTAGTTCCCTTCCAGCCATTTACCAGGTTGTATGCTCCACAAGAGCCTGTCTTTTTGTTGACTGTGTGCAAAGTCTGTCGACCTGTTGGTGCTGTTTGCCATGACAGTACTCGTTGCTGAGCTGCTCCATAGGAGGTTTCACTTCACAGTCACCTTTCCCCCCTTTAATTGTTCTCATTTTAACTCGTTATCAAACTGGCAGGCTTCAGCGGCAGTGAATTCTTGAACGACTTCCAAAGACTTCATTTCAAGGAACTTTTGAGGGTCATTTTGTGCTTTGATTTAGTGCTCAGAGTCAACCTCTCATAAGACAGCACTGTCACCCGTGATTTCTCTAAGTTCTCAGTATGTTCAGAAAGTTAGAATTTCATTCTTTGTAGAATTTCCATCTGGCTTGGCGATTACTGCTGGATTAGCTGCACACACTTGCTTTGAGTTTCTTGAAGGCTATGCTCACCTCTTCACTGGGTTCCATTTCAGGGTCAGACCCTCTCTGGAGACTGAGGGACGAATGACATCTATGAGGGACCGCCATTAAATCTGCCATGATGATCATGTTTGCTGGTATATGGCGCTGCTTATCATGTTGTCAGTTCCTGATTTTTTTGCTTGTCATCTTCCATGTGAGTATTTCCAGAGCACAGGCATTGACTTGCAGAAGGCGTGGCTGTAATCAATCCAGTTTTCCAAGATTTGCTGAAGCTTCAACAAGGGTCTTAAAAACTTGTTAGACCCACATCTTCAGAAAATTTTCTTTGAAGCTGATGCAATGAAACAGCTGCTGATTGAGCATGCATTTCGAGGGGTTTTCTTTTAGTGGGAGTATGTGCGCATCCTCATTCCCTTTCCAGTGTTTCTGTGTTATGTACTTTAAGAGAGCTGGTTAGAGTCAAGAGTTCTTTCTTTGGTCACGAAATGTTGATAGTAAAACTCTAAAATCACATGGTTATTCATCATCAGAAGCGTGGTTTTTTTTTGGCGTCCATTAACTCATTTATTCTTTATAATAGCCTCTGCAAGGTAGGCATAAAAAGTGTTTTTGTGGGGTTTTCTTTTTCAGCCAAGTGTTATTTAAAAGTAATCACAAAGCTTTAGAAAGGAAGACCTAATTAGGGATTGTCCACTCTAATCCCTTCACTTTACGGATGAAGAAACTGTAATCAGAGAGATTAAGTCACTTGCTCGTGACCCCATGGCTGGCCGTGGCCCAACAAATGGTTTCGCATTGCAAAGATGGTTTGTGGGTAAAAGCACATTGTTGGAGCCCTGATTCTCATGTTTTTGACTGTGTAATATTGTTCCAATTATCTAACATTTCTGGGCCTTTGTTTCTTTATCTGTGAGATGGGTTATTGTGAATATTACATTAAACTATATCTAAAAAAGCAATTAATGCCAGTATGTAGCATTAACTAAGTATTTAATTTATGTTAGCAGGTCACAACTAGTCTTGTTTTCAATACTCTTTTCTCAGGGACCTTGGGAAACAGGGTAAGACAGTAATTTTTACTATGCCTTGGAAGCCTCACACATATGTATTTGTTGCAGCATTTGAAACTCTTCTAAAGCAACTGAGAAGGATTTACCCTGCAAAAGAGCAGGGGCATTGTTTGGGAGAGTCTGATGAGAGAGAACTTTTTGTGTGTTGGTTCACTCAAAAGATGACGAGGTCATTTTTCTTATTGCACATTTTCATTTAACTGTTAGGTACCGTGGCACTTAAAACAAGGTACTGCGCTGTTTTAAACCTGGCACTGTGTTTTGAATGCATGCTTCAGAGAAGAGTCCGTATTTCATTATCACTCAGTCAAGGCATTTGTCCTACAGCCAATTTACATGTCGAAACGCTAACCTCCACTATGATAGTATTGAGAGATGGGGCCTTTGGGAGGTGATTAGGGTTAAATTAGGTCATGAGGGTCCTCATGACTGGATTACTGGTCTGGTAAAAGGAGAGAGAGAGAGAGAGAGAGAGAGAGAGAGAGAGAGAGAGAGAGAGAGAGAGAGGACAAAGGATGAATGAATGAGAATGAATCTGTTTGAGCACAATGGAAAGGCCATTGGACTCAGCAAGAAGGTGGCCATCTGCAAGTCAGAAATTGAACCCCGCCAAACCTTGACCTGGAATTTCTAGCCTCCAGAACTGTGAGAAAATAAATTTCTATAGTCGGTAAGATTTTGTTATGGCAGCCAGAGCAGAGGTAGACACCTCTGCTGGAGTGTGTGTTCCACTGTCTACGTCCCTGTTTGCCTAAAGTACATACTTTGAGAAAGTCTCATGGTGGAAGAAGCATGGCTGTTTAGATGCATTAAGAATTTTCTCTTCTCTGTCCACCAATGCTCTATGCTGTGAAGGGGTACAAGGCCAGGTACTCAAAGGTGTATCAGTTGTCAAACCTCTTTTCCATTAGGTCTTTGATGATTTAAAATCTCCTCTTACATAAATGAAAGAATTGGGAAAGAGTAGATGTTCATAGGTCTGTGTGGAATATGAAAGCTTTATAATGAAGTTAATTTATATGGTATATAAAGTCTCTGTAAGCATTCATTTATTTATTCTTCATTTTCATAATTGCTTATAATTTTGTCTTTATATTTAGCACTCCTGTTCCCCGCCTTTCTTTTCTTTTTTTATGGTCCGTATGATTTTATGTAACCTGAACTATAGAAGGCTGGAATACTGCAGATATCCCTCCATTTTCGTTTTATCTGCCATATTCAAATCTCTGTGTGGACACCAGTACATTTTAGCTGTTCATTAATCTTGTTTGTTGGCTTCTGGTCATCTTTAGCTGAATTTGACATCACTAGGTCAGGTCTCATTTTTACTTATGTAAGTACACAGGTGCAGCTAAGCCTGGCTTATAGCCAAGACAGATCTTCCATCAGGTGCTTATAAAATTAGAAGCATTGCCAAGGAAGCATGAGCAGAGTTTTGCTTACTGGTTTTATTCTAAAATAAATTTTATGCATTAGTGATAGAAGCTTTTGGTTGCTATTATGAAACTCCTAGGAAACATAGCATTCTTTAATTTTGCTTTTTATTTTTGAAACATGAATTTTTTTCCTTTCTTCTTTCCAGGGATTTTGCCACAGGGGTTGGGGCTCCCCACTGAAGGTCAGTTGCGTGATCATACATGTGATTGGGTAGAATGAATGAGCTAAATAAAAATATCTGTGCCTACTCTTATGTAAAAGCTATTATTCAGGCTCTACAGGAGGAATGTGGCAGTTGTAAAGGCTGCAGATATTCTGACGGGATTGTAGGACTTCACAGTCTCTCCTCCTTTGAAGGTAGGGAGGAGCCATGTGACTTGCTTTGGCAAATAAAATGTGAGCAAAGTGTTGGAAACCTGGTATGCGATTCACCGCATTCCATCCCATGCTAGAGCGATTGTGAAAGCAAGTGTTGAGATGGAGCTTCCATCTTTCTGAGTCTTGAATCAGCTCTGATAAACTGAATTGTAGCCAACCAACTGGTAGATATGTATCTTAAGCAATATTCTTTTGTTGGCATTTTGTTGAGATAAGGGACTGATTTGGCATACCTAGTGTAACCTAACCATTCCGACTATTAAAGGGGACCAAAGATGTACCCCTATAGGTAAATAGTTTGTGATCTAACTGGGCAGAGAAGATGCATTTGCAAAGTGAAGAAAGAACTAGGCATTTCACTGTACCCCTTATTTAACCATACTTACTACTGAATAAGAGAGAAGCTGATTATCATAAGATTGAGATTTTGAACATACCCCTAAGATCCTAATTTCAACTGGGAAAAATAGCTTTTTCTCCCCATGAGACCTTCAGATCACAATCGATCAAAACAGCTATGTAGGGGCTGCAATTTTTGTGAAATAACCAGTGGGTGCATGATATCTTTAATCTGAAACTGGGGGTAAAAAAGACCAATGATGAGTAATCTCTCTATTGTTCTTTCTGTTTTATTATCTACCTAGGAAATAGAATGAAGAGTATTTAAAATAATATAGATTTTCTTTGTATTTTATCTCTTTGGTATATGGGGACAGCCTGCCTTATTGCTCATGTTGGTTAAATTGGTAATTCGTTCAACAAATGTTATTGGGCATCTGGCATAAACCGGACCCAGCTCTAGATGCCATGGGCACAATGAGGAATAACACACACCTCCAACTTCATGAATCTTACATTTTAGTGAGGGCATTATGTAATAAACAAGTAAGCATATAAAGATGCAGCATAACCTTAGTGAATGAGTGCTATGGAGACACATGAAACAGGCGGTGGAATAGAATGGCAAGGTGTATGACTTCAGGAGTCTTGACCAAGAAAGCCCTCTCTGAGAAGGTGACATCTGAGCAAGAAATCAAAGGAAGGGAGGGGGAAAGCCATGCCAATGCCCTAGGGAGGAATGTTTCAGAGGACAAAAATGGCAATTGTGAGGGCAAGGGACATTGTAGGGTGTTTGGAGAATAGCAAGGGGGCCAGTGTGCCTGGAGAGGGGTGAGCAAGGGAGAATCTGGGAGGAGATAAAGCTGAAGAGGTGGCTGGCAACCAGATAACCAGGGCTTTCCGGACCTTTTCTGTGTGTGATGCGAAGCCATCAGGGTTCTGAATGGGAAAGAGCCACGATCAGTTTTCTGTTTCATTTTATTTTATTTTATTTTATTTTATTTTTTTGCATTTTTTTGCATTTTTTTGTTGTTCAAATACAGTTGTCTCCATTTCCCCCTCCACCACTCCACCCCACCCCAGCCATCCCCAGTGGATAATCCCTGAGTGGTCTGTAAAGGGCAAGAGAACAAAGATGAAGATAGGTAAAGAGGCTTACACTCCAGGTGGGGCTTGGGCGCAGTTGGTAAGTGATGGCAGTGAAAAGTGATTGGATTCAGGATATGTTTTGAAAGTATTGCTGTTAGGATTTGCTGACTGAATATGGACTTTGGCCTGAGCATCTGGCTGAATAATGATGTCATTTTCTTAGATGAGGAAAATGTTTGAGATGCTGTTACATATTCAAGGGAAGGTCACAATTGCCTGGGTGAGCCTGGAGTTCAGGAGGAAGTTAGGGCTAAAGGAATAAGCTTGGGTGTTTGGGGTGCTCCCAGTATTGGGACATTGAGGAGCTAAAGAAGAACCAGTAGAGGGGACTGAGAAGGAACAACCACTGAAGATGGGAGGACAATCAGACAAGTGAAGAAGAGCTGTAAGAAGAGAGGGCTGAGAGCAAGGGAGGAGTGGTTCAGGTGGGAAGGAGAGATGAAAGAGACTGATGTGTAGATCTTGAGAGGTTTCTTCTATGGGAAGGAGTAGGGGCAAATGGCTATACAGGATATGAGGTCAGAAATATTTAGCATATTTTTTAAAGGTGAGAGCTATTATAACACGTTTGAAAACTGATGGGAGTTATTTCATAGAACTAAAGGAATGAAGAGAAGAATCTCCTTAAGTAGGCAAGAAGGGATCTAGTGTGTCAAGTGGTCATTTGAGCATTTTAACTGAAACTAAAGCTTTGCATGTTCTCTGTTTGTCCAGATACATGTAGGTGAGTAGACACAGCTGTGGGAAGATACTGTGTTATCCTCTGCTTGCTCCTGCTTTCTAAGAAAAATAAGAATCGAGATCATCAGATGAGTGTGAGGAAAGGGCAGAAATATAAAATCGTTTTTTAACAATAGGAGTGCACATTAGCCAGGGAACTTGGTGAGATTGTTGAACAGAACTGAAAATCTTTTGAGATTTGTGTCCTATCTTTATATAGAACCTGCCAGTATAGTTGTTTATTCTCTCAAGATTGGGTCATTTCTCTAGTGTAGGAAGAAAATCAAGGATGATTATGATTAATCAGGGTTGTGGTTTTGCCAACCGAACAGTATGGGAGCAGAAAGAGGCAGAGATGGATTGGGGACAAAGGCAAGAGAGTCATTACTGTGTAGCATGATGGGCCCGGCTGGGTGACAAGGAAGGGGAAGCCGTGAGGCCGGTAGGTGACCGTGAAGAGCTGGTCAAGTCAATGGATTCAGGGGCCACTGACAGCGAACTGGAGAAGTTCAGGCACTGGCAGGAATGACCTGAAAGTACCTTTGAAATAAAATGTTGGCAGCTTTCCTCAAGCTTAATCTTAAAAGAGACCTTTAAAAAATTACTTACTTTTGCTGCATGGCTGGGGACAAAATGTATTTTTCAAATACGAATTCCACTCATTTTGTACCAGGATAGTCATGCTGATATTCTTGGGCAGGTCATTAAAATTAGGCAACTATTTCTTTGTCTTCATCCATAAAAGGAGATGAGTAATAAAGCAGAACTGAATACTTGGTAATCGTTAGATTCCACTGAATTACACTGCTTTGTCGCAATTTAACTGACAGGCTAGAATTGCAGGGATGTCATTTCATTGGGCCACCAAGTCTCCCATAAGTGGTAAAATTGGAAGATAAGGTCTTGGTTGGCACAACAAAAGAAGCTTTGGTTTGTCACAAATGAGAGATCATTAGACAGATGTCATCTATTTGGTGTTAAATAATAACACACAAAGAAATCTTCCTCCTGTGGATTTGCCATGTGTATTTATCTTGTGAGACTTCAGTGAATTAAAAAAAAGCTTGCTTTGAAAATATAAAAATGTCTTCATCAAAGATATGGCAACTCTAAAGTATGTTATATATGTAAATACATATGATATCACAGATGAATCTTGTCATTATTTTTACACTATCTAGGGTACTACTGGCTAGAACTATTACAATAATCCAGTTCATTTCAACATATTGAAAAATCTACTGTAAACATTCTCATATTGTGTTTGTAGGAGAAATTTACTGATGATTAACATGTTATCTAGGAGTTTTCTGAATTGAAACTGAAATATGATAACTATCACCTTTAGTAAATATCCAGCTGACACACTTTAAAAACGTTATCTCAGCATCTAGCATTGGTTTTATTTTGGCTTCCAACTTGCCTATATATTTTATTCTGTTTCGGGGAATGGAAATTCATTTTTTTCCTCCCTTACTGGTTTTTATGAAATAGTTCACAGGTCAAGGTTTGTGGATTTGTTGGGGGCTTTTCCCCTTGGTAGCAACTTTATCCCTATTGCCAACAACAATATTTTTAAACAATTTTAGATGGATTCCTACAGTAATATATGTTTGGGGGTAAACCGATGGTGTGCAATATCTTAAGTCTTAATATGAGTGTTGTTTAATTCAGTAGAGTTAGGAGATTTACTCATTGTTTAATTCATCCATCTTTGACGTCCCAGTAAAATTTCTCCCTTTAAAAATGATCATTCTATTCCACATATGAGTGAAACCTGGTGGTTCTTGTCCTATTCCATCTACTTATTTCAGGTAGCATGATACTTTCAAGAGTCATTCATGTTGTTGCAAATGGCAGTATTTCATCATTTTTTATAGCTGAGTAGTATTCCATTGTATACATGTACCACCTGTTCTTTATCCAGTCATCGTCAGAGGACACAGAATGCAACGAACAAGCAACACAAACAAACTTAGAGACACATGCAACAGTGTGGTGGTTTCCAGAGGGGGATGAAGGGGGTCAAGGGGGTCAAATATACAGTGATGGAGGGAGACCAGACTCTGGGCAGTGAGCACCCAGGGCAATATACAGATGTT
Organism: Trachops cirrhosus; assembly: GCA_028533065.1. NCBI lineage: Eukaryota > Metazoa > Chordata > Mammalia > Chiroptera > Phyllostomidae > Trachops > Trachops cirrhosus. The sequence continues at coordinate 173,436,590 of CM052538.1, forward strand.
GTATCATAGAAGTGTACACCTGAAAGTTATATTATGTTATTAACCATTGCTACCCCAATAAATTTAGTTAAATTAAAAGTGTTTAAATGATCTTTCTATTGCCATTCTTTTCTTATCCTTGAAACAACAACTAAAACCCTCAAAAATCACTGGGATCATCAGGATGTTTATTTTCAAGTCTTTGAAAGAGCCTCTCTTGGCCACTGAGGGTTTTCAAGTGGGCTATTTTATCTTATTCTTCCTTTTAATTGAATTTAGTGGGGTGACACTGGTTAACAAAATTGCACAGGCTTCAGGTGCATAGTTCTGTAACACATCATCTGTGTATCACAGTGACCACCCAGAAAGGAGGAGGGAGTGGGAGGCACTTGTGCATCACTTGGCTTTTGAAAGTGGCCCTCATTGATTGATGGCCCTCATCAATCACGCCCAATGATTGATGTGTTCACTATCGTGTACTTTGTGGACTGAGGTCACAGTGTCTGCTGCGTTTGGAAGTACGTCTCCTTTCTGTGCAAGTGAGATTTTTAAATTGTCCATCGGCCGTGCAGGGATTGCAGAAGGAACAAATGCAGCAGCACCTGGTCTGACCACTTCATTGCTGCCTCTGAAGGACTTGTCATCTCCGATGCTGTGTGGTTTGACTGCAGGGAGGGAACAGGTCACGGGAGGTTTTACCTTTGTTGTCTCTCCGGGTTTCATGCTTTGTGAATCAAAGGTAGATGACTGTTTGGAAAAGCCCTGTATGGGACCAAAGATTTTTCTAAAGGTTTTTATATCTATCTATATATAGCTCTGTGTGTTACTACTTCAAACTCAGCAACTGGCAATTTTGGTGTCCCTGTATCGTGTTTTCTTTAAATACAGAAGATAACAGCCTTTCATATGACTTACATTTTACATAGATGTATTTTATTTAATTGTGTTAATAGTTTTTCTTAGCTAATTTTAAGCTAGTGGGGCATCTCTCTCTTTTCAAAGAATGGCACGTCTGAGGAGAAAGCTCTGCCTAGAACATTTTCAGTGGCTATCCACTTAAAAGCTGAAATTAGGTCAGTGTTATTTTGTCTTAGGTAACAAAAATAAAACCCCAAGTGAATAATGAATTGGAATTTTATTTCAGTACTTAATTTCCTGAAAAACAGATTTTGAGACCGAATATTTATTGTACTAATGAGCAATTATATTTTCTTCTTTGATCCCACTATTCTTTCACTTACAAGTAAAGTATTACTTTAATGTGTGGACCCATATTACAATAATGGGTCCACAGTCCCGTACCCAAAACTGCTGGCACAGCGATTTTAATGTTTTTTAGAGAGAGGGTAAGGGAGGGTGAAAGAGAGGGAGAGAAACGTTGATGTGAGAGAGGAACATCGATCAGTTAGTTGCCTTTTTGCACAACCCGACTGACCATGAGCCAAACCCACAACCCAGGCATGTGCCCTGACCAGGGGCTGAACCCGGGGTGACCTTTCGCTTTGCGGGATGATGTCCAACCAACTGAACCGTACCAGTCAGGGCAGGGCAGCACTTTTTAATCAAACACACTAGGATCTTGACAGTGAAACACATGAATATTTATACTGAGATAAAGGCTATGATAAAGGTAAGGTTTTGCCTACTGTGGAGTCTTGGTATCAAACTTAAAAAACCAACCAAACAAAACTTTTGAAGTTTGGGCTTGCAGTTAGCTCCTGGGCCTCTCCATGCTTTTCTCTGTGTTATATCTACCTTAGTTAATTAGTCTGTTTGTAAAACAATTAAGTCTACATTGACCATATACTCCAATTTTTGCTATTCAAATTGTGGTCCAGAGCTAGCAGTGTCACCACTACCTAGGAGCTTGCTGGAAACAGCGTCACTGGCCCCACCCCAGAACTGCTGAATCAGAATCTGCATCTTAGTAAGTCCCCAGGCGATTTTTGTGTACATTAAAGGTCAAGTATTACGTTGGCTTTAACTTAGAGTTCAAGGCTGGCAGGGCAAAAGCTCACATGGGAATATTTTTGCTTTTTAAACCCTTGGAGAAATAAGTTTTCTGTGTCTCCCCCCTTTCCCGTGGTATCCCCTTCTTTCCTAACAACCCTATTTCCTTTTTCTTTTTTTAAAAATCAGTGTGACAACATTTGACTTTTAACTGGGTCATCTATTCCATTTATTCTTAATGAATTTGGATTTATCTCTTTTGTGGTTTATTTTCTATGTATTCTGTCTCAGTCTATTTTCTTTCTTGAATTTTTCTTTGGATTGATAATTGTTTTCTTATCACATTTCTTCCTGTGCTAGTTTGTTACATATTTTATTTCTAAATTTTAGGCACAATCCTAGAAGTTTTAGTATGCATACTTTACTTATAAAAGTCTAAATTTAGTCAATCTCTTTCCCCCTTCCCCTCTCCCCATTAATACCTTAGAACATCTTAACTCATTACTCTCCCTTGCCGTACGTTACTGTGTAGTTAGTCTATTTAAGGAAAATTATTAATCACATAAGATTGTGTTATTGTTTAAAGAGGATGTTTATGTACATTTAGGCACATATTTGCCATATTTTTGCTTAATAATTTTTGTATTTTTGACCATTTATGTGGTATAACTTTTTTCCACCAGAATTTTTAGACTTGCCTTAAGTGGGAGTCTCTTGGTGACAAAGTCTCAGTTTTTGTCTGAAAATGCTTTTATTTTGCTCTTATTTTAATCTGTTGTTAAATCTATCCATTTTGTTTTTTATTTTAATTTCAATATTTTTTTATTTTTTGAACCTAGCGGGTTTTTTTGAAACTTCTTAATATTTGCTCAGTTGTTTTTTATAATAGTATTTTTATGACCGTGTTTTCAAATTTCTTATTGCTTTAAACATGTGAAATATATTACTTTATGGATATACTCTGAATTTGATCATTCCAGTGCCTGATGTCTTTGTGAGTCTGATTCTGCTGGCTGTTATTCATCTCGTCTTATTTCTTAGCTTTTCTGTGTATGTGTAGATTAATTAACTAATTAGTTGATTCATTTAAAACTGTCAGCTATTCACCTTTCTCATGACTTATCTGTGGGGATTTTTCCAGGTCTAGGTTACGGATGAATTCTTCCAGAAAATATTTGTTTGCTTCTGCTGGGTGCCTGAGGTATTACCAACCATGACCCTTAAGATTAAATTTTCTGCTTCAGGGTGTTTGGGGACCCTGTTTTTTATATAAATTTGTGCTGCAGACTTGCACGAATTTTGGTTTGTTGTAATAAATCCTCAGGGTTGATTTTTTGTTTTTTTCTTCTCCTTCCATCCATGACCAGGATTTGAGACGGGCACGTCTCCTTGCATTCCTCTGGGAGCATGGCTTGATGAGTAGCTCTTGGTGGTGGTGTTGGGGCGCTGGGGAGGATCTTCCTTAGCCACCCTGTCCTTGGCAGGCCCTGGGCTTTGTTTGAGAGCCCTGAGCCTTTTGAGCAGTGCTTCTGCTAGCCTGTACAGCTTCTTCGTGAGAACAAAAAGGCTGAACCCTCGTACATGTACTCTAGTGGGCCCATGTGGGTCTGCAGCTTGGTAAAAGGAGCGCAGGCTGGGTTTGAACAGCTTTCCCAGCTGGTACGACCAGCTGGGCCTGAAACCAAGGCTGAAGTACTCTGGAGGTAGACAAGTGACCTCCAGGCAAAAGCCAGCTTCAGTGCTGAGCTTCTGCACAGGAATCACACTCTGATGTGTGTGCACATATGTGCAGTAAGTAGTCACTTAACATGGTCAATATGTTCTTGGAAACCATGACTTTAAATTAAACAACTTCTAACAAAATCAGTTTTACCATAGGCTAATTGATATAAACAGGAGTTAAGTTCCTAATAGAATATTTCTGGTCACAAAAACACCACTAAAGTTCAAAATAAAGACCCAAGACCGCTGACTTCCTGCCAAGATGGAGGTGTAGATAGACATACTGTGCCTCCTTGTGCAACCAAAAGAAGGAGAACAACAATTTAAAAACAAAAACAACCAGAACTGACAGGAAATCAAACTGTATGGAAGTCTGACAACCAAGGAGTTAGAGAAGAAACATCCATCCAGACCAGTAGGAGGGGCAGAGACAGGCAGCTGGGCAGAGAGGACTCTTGGCAAAGCAGCGGCTGGAGGAGTGGGGGGGACAAGGTGGTGGACTGTGGAGCAGGGCGCACAAGGCTGCAGCTGGCCAGGAAGGTAGCAGCAGGTGGACCCAGAGAGGCAGGGGATTGTGGACTGGGCAGTCCCACATTCGCACACAGCTAAACCAGGAGGAACAATAGGGAGCGGGACAGACTGCACAACCCAGGGCTACATGGCGGTGAAAATAAAGCCTCAAACCACCTATTGAAAACACCTGTGGGGGTTGAGGCAGCAGGAACAACTCCCAGCCTCACAGGACAGTTTGTTGGAGAGACTCACAGGATTCTAGAATGTATACAAGCCCACCCAACGGGGAATCAGTACCAGAAGGGCCCAATTTGCTTGTGGGAAGCAAGAGAAGTGACTGAAATCCAGCAGAGAGTGGAGCAAGGGCCATTGTTCCCTCTTGGACCACTTCCCCACATACAGTGTCATAAGGCACTGATGTGGGTTACCCTGCCAGGGTGAATACCTAAGGCTCTGCCCCTCACTACAAAATAGGCATATCAAAACAACAACAAAAAAAAATGGTCCAAATGAAAGAACACATCAAAGCTCCAGAAAAAATATAACTAAGCCATGAAGAGATAGCCAACCTATCAGATGCACAGTTCAAAACACTAGTAATCAAGATGCTCACAGAATTGGTTGAATTTGGTCACAAATTAGTTGAAAAAATGAAGGCTACGCTAAGTGAAATAAAGGAAAATATACAGGGAACCAATAGTGATGGGAAGGAATCTGGGACTCAAATCAACAGTCTGGACCAAAAGGAAAAAAAAAAACATCCAACCAGAAAAGAATGAAGAAATAAGAATTCAGAAAAATGAGGGGAGGTTTAGGAACCTCTACGACATCTTTAAATGTTCCATCATCCGAATTATAGGGGCACCAGAAGGAGAAGAGGAAGAACAACAAGTGGAAAAGATATTTGAACAAATAACAAAGGAGAACTTCCCCAATCTGGCAAAGGAAATAGAATTCCAGGAAGTCCAGGAAGCTCAGAGAGTCCCAAAGAAGTTGGACCCAAGGAGGAACATACCAAGGCACATCATAATTACATTACCCAAGATTAAAATGAAGGAGAGAATCCTAGAAGCAGCAAGAGAAAAGGAGACAGTTACCTACAAAGGAGTTCCCATCAGACTGTCAGCTGATTTCTCAAAAGAAACCTTGCAGGCAAGAGGGGGCTGGAAAGAAGTATTCCAAGTCATGAAAGGCAAGGACCTACATCCAAGATTGCTCTATCCAGCAAAGCTTTCATTTAGAATGGAAGGGCAGATAAAGTGCTTCCCAGATAAGGTCAAGTTAAAGGAGTTCATCATCACGAAGGCCTTAGATAAAGGGATTTATCTAAGAAAAAGTAGATAAAAAATATCAGTAAAATGACAGCAAACTCACAATCATTAACAACCACACCTGAAACAAAAACAAAAGCAAACTAAGCAAACAAGTAGAACAGGAACAGAAACACAGAAATGGAGATCACATGGAGGGTTATCAGCAGGGGAGTGGGAGGGGGAGGGGGGAAAGGTACAGAGAATAAGTAGCAGAGATGATAGGTAGAAAATAGAAAGGGGGAGGGTAAGAATCATATAGGAATGTAGAAGCCAAAGAACTTATGTGTATGACCCATGGACATGAACTAAAGGGGGGGAATGTGGGTGGGAGGGGGTGTGCAGGGCAGAGGGAAAATAAAGGGGGGAAATGGAACAACTGTAATAGCATAATCAATAAAATATATTTTTTTAAAAAGAAAAACCCTTCTAATATTAAACACTGAAATAAATATGAGCTATATATACATTTAAGAAAGATGAATAACAAAGTAATATTGAATGTAAACTGTAATTGAAAAATAAAAAAATAAGTTGGAGAAAAAAAGAAAGATGAATAAAACAAGTAAGATAATTCTTTTCCGACCCACGTATTCCAGTCCAGGGTCTTGGGAGCCTGGAGCATCTCCCACAGCTCAGGGCTCCTGGCAGGAAGCAGCCCTTGACAGGGTGTCCTTGAATTGTAGGACATACTCATACCCACACCAGCACTCACTCAGACTGGGGCGTTGTAGACACACCATTGACCTGATGTGCACAGCTTTGGGACACGGGAGGAAACTGAAGTACTTGGAGAAAACACACACAGACATGGGCAGAATGCAGACTCCCGCAGACAGTGGCCCAACTGGGATTTGATTTTTTCTCACCAATGTTATAATGAAACAACATTGAATAAAAGGACCTTATTTGAGGACCTTATTTGAGGACCTTCTGTATATATGAATGTATACATGTGTGTGTATGTGTGTGTGTGTATATATATATATGATACTATAGGTATATATGCTCTAATAAATATATAGCTTACATATATAGAGAGAGCAGGTAGATGTAAGAAACATTTTAAAGAGAAAATAGTGTCAAGGTGATGGGCAATGTAATTAGCTCCTTTTAGCACTATTGTAACCCATGAGCCCATATTCACACATCTACTGGGAGCCTGAGGTGTTTTAAATTAGGAGGCAGAAGCTCTGTTCTGAGAAAGCAGTAGTTTACAGTGCTTTCAGGTAATTGCCAGTCTTCCATTTAATTAGCAACTTAATGTATGTTTTATAAATTAAGTTAGTTTCAAATTGATGTTAATTTTTATGTCAAAATATATTAAGCAGATCAGTTTAGAGTTAAGGTTGACCTTGTAATCATTAGAGCAATATAGCATCATGCTGGGGTTTCCAATTTGGCTGTGCATTGGACTAGCCTAGGGAGCTTTATAAATACTGCTGTTTGGGGATCACCCCCAGAAACCATGATGTATCTAATTTGGGTGTGGCCTGGACCATCAGTTTTAAAAGTTCCTAAGTGCTTCTAATGTGCAGACAAAGTTGAGGATTACTTGATAATAGTTAATTATTTAGGCGCCATATTCAAATCCTGGCTCTGCCACTTACTAGCTGTGCGACCATAGGCAAGCTTCATAATGTGGGTCCATATTATTTGTACAATGAGGAGGATGATAATAGCATCTGTATCTCAAAGCACTGTTGTGAGGACAAAATGAGTAAAGATATATGTGAAATGCTTAGAGGAGTGGCTGGCACAAAGTAAACATTTATTATTGCTATTTTAAATATTCAACTGATAAAAAAACTATTAATATTATTGGATATTTTCTGTCTCAAACTCATTTGTGAGAGACTAAGAATTTAAATCAAATTAAGTTTTGCCTAGTATCAGCATAACTGGTGTTTGGTTGATTTTGTTTAAACATTTTGTTACATAATTTTATTCAAAAGTTAGTTCTAATCACCCTCTAAATTTAGGCAGTATCTGCCGGAATTATTTAAGATATTTGTTTCCAAAAGACTGCAGAAATTAAATTGAGATATTTGCAGATAAATGATTGACAGCTTGTAGGTAGACTACAGAAAGTGTTCCCTCCAAAACAAAGAGAAAAGCATGTAATAGGGAGCATTATTCTAAACTGGAAGTCAGTGCCTTCATCATAAATCAACATATGCCACTATTAATGAAAATGCTCAGAATTTCCAAGGAAATCATCAGGAATATACAAGGTCTGTCTGGGAAAAGTCAAGCCATTGTTAATATAACAATTACAGGTTGCATGACATCCATGTAACCTGGCAGTCAAGGAGCATAGACTGGAGTGCACATGTGTGAACAATGATGACTTCACTGCTCTAGCCAGTGGGGGCAGTAGACACCTTGAATGAGCACATACACTGTGTGGCTGTAGCATTCAAAATCACTGAGTGAGTAAAGCAATGAATCCGCATCAAATTTTGCATTATACTTAAACTTTCCTCTCAGGAAACTGTTTTGATGATTCAGAAGGCTGCAGCTATGGGCAACTGGTGATTGGCAGCTTTCATCAAGACCATGCACCCACTTAGGCATCACATCTCGTGTAGTTTTTTGGTGAAACATCAAATCACCCAGGTGACTCATCCCCCCTACAGCCCCTCTGCAGCCCAGATTTGGTACCCTGTGACTTCTGTTTTTTCCCAAAACTAAAATCATCTTTGAAAGGGAAGAGATTTCAGACCATCCATGAGATTTGGGGAAATACTATGGGACAGCTGAGGCGACTGGGAGAACTTTGTGAGATACCAAGGTGCCTACGTTGAAGGGGACTGAGAGCTCATTGTTGTACGTACAGTGTTTCTTATATCTTGTGTCTTCTTCAATACATGTCTCTATTTTTAATATTGCATGGCTAGATACCTTCTGGACAGACCTTGTAAATTATATTAGTTTCTGAAGTTCTGTTGGAGACTGCTTTTCCAGGGAACCGCACGTTAGGTGCTTGTTTTTCAGTATTTCCTGAGTTTTTTCTGTCCTGTATCCTATATCCTATATGAGAGTTTAAATGTTTTGTATTCTTGGTTTTATGTTTATATTTCTCTCTCAAACGGATAGAAAAGGTCATCAACAGAAGTTGAATTTGTAAACCATATCCTGTTTTCCCATTAAATTATTTGATAATTTCAGAGGAAATTTATTCCCATTTTTTATTTGTTTTCAACTAGAAATGCCCCATATTTCAGGTCCTTATATTTAGCTTCTGTTCCTCCTGATGTGAAAACAAACTTTTTAAAAAAGATTTTATTTATTTATTTTTAGAGAAAGGGGAAGGGAGAAAAAGAGGGAAAGAAGCATCAGTGTGTAGTTGCCTCTCACATGCCCCCTATTGGGGATCTGGCCTGCAACCTAGGCATGTGCCCTGACTGGGAATTGAACTGGCAACCTTTTGGTTCGCAGGCCAGTGCTCAATCCACTGAGCCGACCAGCCAGGGCATGAAAATAAACTTTTAAATTAACTGCCTTTTGACAGAAATTTTTTTAGTAAGGTGAAGGATCTTTTGCAATGTATATAATGCTTTGTTTAAGAATTTCTTTTTTGAGAAATCTGCCATGTTTATTCATGTTCCTTTAAGCCTGTGCCTCCATACTAGGGGTGCCTTTATTCATGAGTAAAGGCATGTGCAAATATAATTTCTGATTATTTATCTCATTCTGATTTCTTCAATTAGATAGCATTGTCATTAAGAAAATTGGTTCCTTTTCCCACCAAATTTAAAAGAAACCAGGAGTTGTGATATCATGCTAATCAAAACATTTATAAAATATTAATTTCTTTGTTCTCATCATAAAGAGTCAGTTTCATTAATTCATAAATTTATTTATTTATTATTTGTATACCCCAAAGGTAATATAATACAGCTTTGCACTTAAGGATTCTATAGTCTAGGGAAAAAAATCACACACTCACTCACGCGCACGCACACACACTCCCATGTCTAAAGATATGAACAGCCATAAGATAAAGGTGAAATCCCAATCAGGCTTTTTTACATTTGTTTTCCCTATAATGTAGTCTGTCTTTTCTCTCCCACAGAATGGAGTACTTTTTATTTTAAACATAATACATGTTCCCTGAAAAAGAGAGATAAGATATATAAAAGAAAGAGAAAATCACCTGTGGTCTCACCACCTAGAGGTAATTAACTATTGTGAGCATTTTGTTATTTACTCTTACAATTTTTGTGTGCATGCATTGATGGGCTGACACTTTTCTTGCAGACATTTTCTGTCGCCATAGGCTGCTGTCCCAATCCCACACCCGCCTGTGCAGGCCATCAGGATGAGCTCCTGTCATTCCTCAGTCCAGGGTACACTGGGTGTCCTCAGACAGCTAGGCAAGTGTTAGAACAGGTGGGCTGATGGGATCATGCTAAAACCTAATTAACTGTCTTTATTTATCTGACTGAAGCCAGTGGGAAGAACAAAAAGTCAGAGTATCCAGGAATTCTCCCCAAAGCATGGCTCCAGTTAATTTTGATGAAGTTCTCAAATTCTTCCTTCAAATTCTAAGACTTTGCTTTTTTGGAGGAAAGCATACTCCCAGACTCCTTATCTAGATCTTCTCTCCAAGAGGTTCTGCCTAGAGCACTGTGAATTTACCTCTATCTTTCAAGCATTTGTATTTTGCTTCTTTTTTTTCTATAATGCCGTTGGTAGGGGTAGTGGCGACCACTGCCACAGCCAGCTGGGGGTGGGGTGACAGCTCCCTGTGCAATCTCCACAGGCACTGTGACCCTGTGTGGCTGAATTCCATTGGGTTCTTCACTCCACAGGGTGCAGAGGGGGTAAAACGTTCTGTAGCCATACTTCTTTCCTGTTCCTGTTTTGCCTTCCTCACCCTAACTTTATTACTAATCCTGCTAGTTTTACTTTTCCAATTATTAATCAAAGTTGTTTTTATTTATCCTATTTAGTATAGTTTTACTTTTTTATTTTTTAAATATATTTTATTGATTATGCTATTACAGTTGTCCTATTATCCCCCCTTCATTCCCATCCCCCCTGAACACCCTCTCCCACCCACTTTCCTCCCCTTTAGTTCATGTCCATGTGTCATAAGTTCTTTAGCTTCTACATTTCCCCT
>CM052538.1:173447691-173487823 GCA_028533065.1 Trachops cirrhosus
CAGCCCCTTCTTGCCTGTAAGGTCTCTTTTGAGAAATCAGCTGACAGTCTAATGGGAACTCCTTTGTAGGTTACTGTCCCCTTATCTCTTGCTGCTTCTAGGATTCTCTCCTTCATTTTAATCTTGGGTAATGTAATTATGATGTGCCTTGGTGTGTTCCTCCTTGGGTCCAACTTCTTTGGGGCTCTTTGAGCTTCCTGGACTTCCTGGAATTCTATTTCCTTTGCCAGATTGGGGAAGTTCTCCTTTATTATTTGTTCAAGTATCTTTTCCACTTGTTGTTTTTCCTCTTCTCCTTCTGGTACCCCTATAATTTGGATGTTGGAATGTTTAAAGATGTCTCGGAGGTTCATAAGCCTCCCCTCATTTGAATTCTTATTTCTTCATTCTTTTCTGGTTGTATATTTTTTTATTCCTTCTGGTCCACTACAGTGATGTGAGACCCATCTTTTATTCCATCACTATTGGTTCCCTGTGCATTTTTCTTCATTAAACTTATTGTAGCCTTCATTTTTTCATCTAATTTGTAACCAAAATCAACCAAATTCTGTAAGTATTCTGATCACCAGTGCTTTGAACTGTTCATCTGATAGGTTGGCTATCTCTTGGTCGCTTAAAAGGATGGGTTCTGGGGCTTTCAGTTCTTCTTCTGTTTGAGCCATCTATTTGCTGGGTTTTTTTTTTTCTTTTGGTCTTGTGGAGTTCCTGTAGTGAGGGGCAGGGCCTTAGGTTGTTCACCGGGCTGGGCACCCCAGTCTCTGGGTTGTGACGCTGTTTGTGGAGGCGGGGTCTGAGAAGGAACAATGGCGCTCGCTCTGCTCTCTGTAGGACCTCAGACCCTTCCGCTGCATTTCTCGAGCTAACTGGGCCCTTATGGCACCAATTCCGGTGTGGGTGGGCCTGTGCACCCTGCAGGACCCTCCTCTTCAGTCAGTGACCCAAAGCTCCACTTCCCGGTGCTGGGACCCTGAGTTGGGTGCAGTGCCGTGCTTCACAATGGCCGCCTCGCTGTGTCTGCTGGTCGCCACCCCCTGACTGGGGCCCACCAGCCACTGCTGCTTGTGCGCCCAGGGTCTGCCTGCTGTGGACTTGCACACCACCCGGGTGCTCAGCTCTCGGTTCCGCGTCCCTCGCCCGGCCCAACTCCGCCCCTCCTACCGGTCCGGATGAACGTGTCTGTTTTTAAATCCTTGGGTGTCAGACTTCCATACACTTCAATTTTCTGTCAGTTCTGGTTGTTATTGTGTTTCTATATTATTGTTGTCCCTATCTTGGTTGTGTGAGGAGGCACAGTGCGTCTACCTATGCTTCCGTCTTGGCCGGAAGTCTATTTAGTATAGTTTTAGTTATAGCATTGGGTCATGTTATGCTTTATGCTTTCGTCTGTTTACTTTTTATTCTTTGGTGGATATCTCTCTATGTCATTGTAACTATGTCAACATAGTTTTTAATAGTTACATAACATTCCATCGTATAGATGTGCTCTTAACTTATAAAATCAACTATTGGCATAACATTTAAATCATTTTCAGTTTTTCAGTATTCTAACTAACGCTACAATGAATATTCATTTACTTGGGACTTATTTCTGCACAGAAGACTGCTGGAATATAAGAGGCATCCGTGTAACACATGTATCTCCAGATCATCCTACAGAAGAGTTGTACCAATTTACATGCCTGCAAACAGGGCATTACAATTTTCTTTTCCAGGAGCCATGCCAAAACTGGTTACTTAAAGTCCTTTCAAGCTTTGTAATTAAGATAAATAAAAACATACTCATATTGATTTATAATTGTTTACTGGTGACACAGAGAATCTTACATTATCTTTCTTAGACTTTGTATGTTAATTCCCTCTTTGTATTTTTGCTCACTTTTCTATTGAATTGTGCTCCCTGTTGATTTGTAATGGCTCTGTGCATAGCAAGAACATTAATCTTTACCTAGTTTACGTCCTGCAAATTTTCTCCTGTTTTCCATTAGTCTTTTAACGTTAGTTTTTTTTCCTTCCAAATGCTAACATTTATTAATCATATCTTTCCATTTTCATTGTTTCTGGGTTTGATGGTATACATAGAAAGCCCCTTCCCACCCCAAAGTTATAAAACTATTGGAAAATGTTAAAAATGCCACTTTTAATATTGACTAAGTACTCCTGCATAATTTGGTCTCTGCAGAAGCACTGTAACTCTTCCTTTAATCTGCCTGTCCCTCCCTGTGTCTGTTGCACACGATGTGAGTACAGCAGGGTGCCTGGTCACATCTGCATGTAAAGGCATACGGGGATAGCAAACCGCCTGTTACTCTTCTTGAGATTTTTTTACCCTAGTCTGGGATGTTTATCTTTTAAATGAATGTTAAACATATTTTTAAAGTTCCAATGAAAATCTCACTGGTATCTGTGTGTAGATATCATTAAATTTTTATCCAGTTCATGGGAAAAGTGGCATCATTGTAGTAGTAAGCTAGCAAGCGTGCATGGTCAGCCTTTAACCCCTTAAGTGTTTTCAAGTTCTCAGTGTTGGTGTTAAAATTCTCAAATCCCCCTCCGCCAGGACCCCTCAATGTCCTGGCCTGAGGTCGCACTTACACTTCCCTTCATAACTCTTCCGGGCCCTTGTCTCCAATTTCACCTACCCATCATGGTTGTAGCTTACATCCTTGACTTTATTTCTTCCACCATCCATAATAGTTATTATTTTAGTATTTTCTTCTATACTTTTACTATTTTTATTGTCAGAATTTGTATGTCTCCTTTACCCCTAGTAATTTGTTATTAAGTCAATTATACATCTATTTTGTGAATTCTCATCTTCCTGTGTTTAACAGCCATATATCAGACTGTATTTTTCCACTCACATGCCACAATTAAAGGAGCACTTAGGTATCCTCCCCCAACAGAAGTGTTTGTTGCCATGCCCAAACCCACGCGCTATCCCAGAACTGAGGTGGGGTGTTTGGAAGGCTTTTGTGTCCTTATCCCCTCCACCCCCAAACCTGGGGCTAGTTGCATTAATGTAAAATTTTAGTTTTAAAATACTATTAACATTTTACTTTTTCATGTCATGCTTCCATTGTTTAGCAAATCAAGGCTTTTTAAATGCATTACTAGTTGCACTTATATTAATCTATTTTTTTTATTGTTGTTCAGTTATGGGTGTCCCACCTTTTTCCCCATTGCTCTCCCCTGCCCCGCACCCCACTGCAGTCTACCCCACTCCATTGTCTGTGCTCATTATTCCTCTATTCATGTTCCTTGACTTGCCTCTTCCCCAGCCCCCCTCCCCCACCCCTCTGACCACTCAGTTTGTTCTTTATTTCCATATCTCTGGTTCTATTTTGCTTGCTTGTTTGTTTTGTTGATTAGGTGCCACTTATAGGTGAGATCATATGGTATTTGTCTTTCACTGTCTGGCTTATTTCACTTAGCATAATGCTCTCCAGTTCTATCCATGCTGTCAGGAAGGGTAGGAGCTCCTTCTTGCTTTCCACTAAGTAATATCCCATCATGTAAATGAACCAGTATTTTGATCCACTTATATACTGCTGGGCCCTTAGGCTGTTTCCGGCACTTGGCTATAATAAATAATGCTGCTATGAACATTGGGGTGCATAGGTTCTTTTGAATTGGTGTTTCAGGGTTCTTAGGGTATAATCCCAACAGTGGAATTGCTGGGTCAAAAGGCAGTTCCATTTTTAGTTTTTTGAGGAAATTCCATCCTATTTTACACAGTGGCTGCACCAGTCTGCATTCCCATCAACAGGGCACTAGGGTTCCCTTTTCTCCACAACCTTGCCAGCACTTGTTGTTTGTTCATGTGCTAAGGATGGCCATTCTTACTGGTACACTTATATTATCTATTTTGACTTAACTACATTATCAAATATTTAACCTATTTTCATTTTTAAAAAAGTACTGCTCAGCACTAATTCTTACATTCTTATCTTCCCCTTGAGGTCTTGCTTTTGTTTAATTTTTACTCAGTGGGATGCTTTCGTAGAGCCCAGTGTTGGTGCACTTTCCTGAGTTTGTTTCCAAAAATATCTTTTTCCCTCAAATATATATTTCAGCTGTGTGGTCTTGAATTTCAGTTCTTTCCCCTCACGTGTGTGTAAACACTATTTCATTGGTATCTGTCATCCAGTATTACAGATGAAAAGCCTGATGTCAGATGAGTTATTTTTCCTTTTTAAGTTAGTTGGCTGTGTCTTTATGGAAGATGGCATATTTTCCCCTTTGTCCTTGAAGAAATCTCTCCAGAATATATCCAGATGACTTTTTAATTAAGCCTTATAGGATTTCTGAGCTCCTTTGTTCTGAAAATGCAAGTCTGTCTTCAACTCAATAAATCTTTTCACTCTGAAAACTGAAGTTTGAAAATCTGAGGCTTTCTCTACTTTAAAAAATTATTACCACACCTATTTGTTTACCTTAAAAAACAACAACCGGAAAGCAAAGAAAATCATTAAGTTCTTATTTAGGCCAAGCCAGAGTTAACTGTTACCTTTTGTCATGTTTGTTTCAAATATTTTTTAAAAGTATAGTAGATTTTAGAATATTATCTAGAAGACTGGAGTTACAATAGCCATTCAGGCATTCCTTAGTAGTTGTGAATGAGAGGGTAATGAAATAGGAGGGGCGGCAGAAGCAGCAGAAAGAAGGCTTGGGGGGAAATAAGCATATTTTAAGGTGTCATGGGCCTTGAATCCTGAATGCGAATATTGTTTTCTAAATATTTGCAATGCATAGCACAGTAGGAGTATTGTGGCAGGATGGTCTGGCTGCAAGTTGCAGATCAACTCGGACTCAAATTGGCTTGAAGTAAAGAAATAGTGGCAGGAAAATGGAGACAACTGTACTTGAACAACAGTAAAAAAAATAAAAAATAAAAAATAATTGCCCTATGATAACAAAGGCTACTCAGCTTTGCCTGAGGCCAGGCCCTTATGTGGTCACATTGTGGGTACAGCAGTTCCAGGTGTATTCACACCTGGGGACACGCCTTCAGACATAAGTGTCCTCAAGGATGAGAAATGTCATTTACCTTTCATGTTTCTTATGAAGAGTGAGAAAACCTTTTCTAGAACACCCCTGGAGAGCTTACCTGTGGGGTCTCAATAGCCAGAATCACTCACATGAATAAACAAATCAGTGGTAAGAAAGAACAGAATTTCCAGGACTGCCATAGGCGAGTGGTTCCCAACCAGAGATTACTCTATCCCCAGGGGACACTTGGCCAAGTCTGGAGGCAACTTTGGTTGTCACAGTTGGGGCACAGTATTGGCATCTAGTGGATAGAGACCAGGGATGCTGCTAAACCTCCCACACAGCCCCCCACATCAAAGAGTTATCCAGCCCAAAATGGTAATGGTCCCAAGGTTGAGAAGGCTTGTGAGACAAATCAGAATGTTCCCCACTGGCATGGAGGAGAGTGCTGTTAACACAGTGCAGAAGAGGGCACGTGGGTGTTGTCGAGACCACCGAGAGAGCCCACTGCACCCGTGCTCCCCTGATGTCGCTGGTCTCCTGTGCTGCTCAGAAAGGGTGCCTTAGAGCTGTGAGTATGAGGTGATTACTATAAATTTACCAACCACACTGAATTTCATGCTATCCTGGAATTCATTCCCAGTCTTCTGGTTTGCCAAACTTTTTGTTGAAGATATTTTTAATAAGTTAAAGAGGTAGTTATTAAAAATATCTGAGAGCCTGTGTGTTATTTGACTAAGGGCCAGAAGTGTCACATGGGGAAAATGTCCTAAATTAGACAAGATTGCCCATCAGTCTTGTACATGGAGACTGGCAGGGTCTGCAAGTCAGATAGAGAGGTCATTCAAACTTTTAAACAGAGAAGTTTCCCTGTACTAGTACCTCTGAGCATGGGCGTGAGAATTGCCAGAAATGGCAGTAGTCATGTGATGAAATTCCATGTTGCATAGGCCTTTGCAGTTTTTCCTCCTAAGAACATAGTGACTTTGGAATTAGAAATATCCTAGAACATTTTAATTTGAACAAGGAAGGAACTTCTGCAAATCCTAGCTCGACCACTTGACTCTAGAGGGTGACTATTTTCAGCTTTGGGTGCCTCACCTGTAAAATAAAGAAATCGAATCACAAAATTGCACAGGTCCCGTAATTCCCCTTGCCTCAGATAAAACATAGATCCCTTTCTCCATTTGCGAGAATGAGTGACTTTTGACGGTAGCTACGGTGAGCATGTGCTCATGCTTTTATTGTTTTTGGCAATCAATGGGAAGTGCATCAGGTGAAATCTCTCCAGCCTGCGTGCATGTGGTCAAAGCCCACTTATTGATTTTTTTTCCTGCTGAAACTTGAATGTATATGTGTGTATAGAAAAGACCAAAGTTAATTTTCACCAGCTCAGTGTATAGTATTGTAAATAGTATAGTCTTATCTCCCTGAATCCCAAGTTGTTCTCAAATAATAAGGTAAGCTGGAAAATCTTTAAAACTTTGACCAGGTGGAAAACCTTTATGGAAGAATCATAGGTTTGTGTACTTAATGTTTAATCTCAAATACCCTGGCAGCACCCCTGATTTGTTTTGAGGGGAAATCTACCACCTTCAGCAACATTATCTCTTCCCTGTCAGCATGGATGTATGCTAATTACCTCTAATATTCCTTATGTGGAGTAACTTTCTGCCTCACAGAACTTGGTGGAGGCTCCACATATATAGAATGACTGAGAGTAATTACCTCTGCAACAGCAGGCATATGGGCAAGGAATCAAAAATACAAAAGGGAAAGAAATTAACATTATCAAATGCCTTCTGCATAACACCCCCTGAGAGATCTGATGGTAATCATATTAGGTCATTACTATCACCTTAATTTACGTGTGAGGAAATTGTTGCCCAGAGAGGTGAAGTAACTTGCCCATCATCCCTTGGTATTAATTGGCAAAGCAGAGACGCCAGCCCAGGGCTGTCTGGCTTCATATGGTTTCCTCTCAGTCTCAGAGCATCTGGGCCACCACATATGAGACAGGGTCGCTGTCCAGAGGGTCTTCGGGGCCATCATTTCTTCAGCAAACACAGGTTATTTCCAAAAGTGCAGAAATTGGGGCTGCACTTAATAGGATGAGAGCCACCATCAGAACGGTTAAAAGGACCCTGGGGAGGAAGAACTTCCCTGACCCACAGTATGTTGTCTTTGCTTCATTTCTCAGTCAATGAGGAAAGTTTGCCCTCCTCGGGCTCACTCATATTTGTCTTACTTCCCTCTTCTTCTTGCTTATAATGCCAAGGTTGTGGCGTTTATTTCTCCTCTTTTCTCTTAGAGATACACTAACATTGTTTTAAAAAATCTGAGGAATGAAATACACTGAATGATTGCTGTCCTAGAAAAGACTCGGATTAAGTTGTGTGTGCATCCAGAAAAGCAACAGGCCTCCCCCGTCTCTGCCTCCAGCTCCCTCCCGATGAGACGCTAGGGGAGAGAAAGCAGTTTTCCCAAAGTGTTCTCGGAGACATCAGCTGGAGGACACCTGCACCCTCCCTTGGTCTAAAGGCATCAGAGCTTTTCTCCCACCATGTTTGGCTTTGTTATTTTTCAAATATGCAGGCTGACCGTCAGGGGTTCTTCTCTTTGCATTTATATCTGACTCCTGACCTCCAAAAGAAGTGAGACAGATAATCTACATTAAGGCTGACATTTTTTCCTATGTAGCATTGGCAGTGGTCTTGGTGGTATTTGCCTTCTGTAAAGGCTTTCTCCCTTCATCAGAGCGTGTTTACTTCTTCTCCCCCTCAAAAAACGCACACCCACAACCCTGACCAGGAGAGGTACGGGGTCTCTTTCAGGGAGTGCCCTCACACCGCTGCAGTCGACAGAAAAATATCTTGTGAACTGGTCCTGAAAAGCTTGGGCTAATAAATATAAGATTTCTAACTGGAAGTTAAACATAAAAGTTTTCCTTGTGACTCAGTTGCTAATCAGCTAAATAGTGTGGAATGGATATTTATAGCAAAGGAGCAAGGCCCCCCAGCAGTTAGTCGTCCTGACTACTGAATACCCGAATCCCCCTTTCCCTTCAGTCTTCATTACTGTGTGTTCTTAGGACCACAATTATAAAATACTCAGGAAGACTTAGAATATTTTGCCCTGAGTGTTTTTGTCTCCATCAGATAAGAGAAAACACATTTGTTTTTTTAAAATAGGGAACACAATGAACCATTATGAAATAGTGAACTGTGAATAAAGTGTAGATACACTCAGCATGGATACATCTTAGTAATGACTGTGAATGAAAAAGGAAGTTCCAGAGAAACCCAGTGAGTATGGTATAATTTTTATAAAATTCAGAAGCATGAAAACTTCAACAATACCATCCTTACCCTCTTTTTTAAGAAGGAAATGAACGTAAAATTCAGGATAGTGGTTAGGTCGGGGGGCGGGGGTGAGCCCCTAAGTAAACATTGGTAATGTTCTAATTTTGGGGTTAAGTCATAGGTTCGTGGCTCTTCATTATGTTTCCAAAACTAGTTTCTTTCAAGGCGCACATGTGGACCGATGACCATAGTTTCTCCTGATGATGACCAGTCCGTTCTGATCATCTAAGATCGTTTGAAATAAGTCACATGGATGAGCTCATTCATTCCAAATTTGGGAGTTTTAAAGTTTCTGCTGTTCCCTCTTCTTTGCATCTATAACCATGATCCTCAGGGAGCTGTTATTTAGACTCTTGCTAAGTAAAGATGGTATGGATGACTTTATTCAAAGCGGGGGGGGTCTCCTCAGTGGGGTTTTGCAGGAGGGGAGAGATGTGGTGTCCAGTTCTGAATACAGAACTGGAGAATAAAGGAGAAGCAGGGATGTTCATCCAAGGAGCATGGGGAGGGCCAGTGGATGGAAAATTATTAAGGGGAAATGTCAGGGGTAAGGAAGATTCTGGCTGCACCATGCAATAGAATTCTTGCGGAAGGCAGACCAGGGCGATAAGACATCAAAGATGGGAGATGAGGAATTTGATCAGATATTGAAGGTGATCAGATACCAAAGGTGAGGGATTTTTGCTAAACTGTCTCAGCAGGATTCTTAGTAAAACTGGAATGAGCAGGCTAAGGATAGAACCCAAGGGTAGGGCCTGGTCAAAATATGACTCAGAGGAGTCTGACTCCAGTTTGGTCAAGGACAGAGTTTTGTCAGAGCAAGCAGGCCTCTACTGATGGCAGAAACAAAGGTCAGCGCAATCTCGGCGCCGTGGGGCAGGCTGGGTGGGAATGGGCACTCCAATAGGCAGGCCCCTGGGAAGAAGAGTGTGTGCTTTGCACTGAGCAAAAAGAAGACCAGAGTCTTTTTGGACCATCTATTTCTCTGCATTTAAGATTAAACTTAATTTTGAAAAAGAGAGGCAGTTTCCCCACCCCTCTGTGTTGCCAGCAGCCTGAACTGCCTTTGGCGGCAGGGTTTTGATTAAATGGTATGCTTTGCTCATCAGCGATCTTCGGGGCACATCTTGTTCGTAAGAAAAAAATGTGGGTGTCGTTCATTTGACTTGAGACTGAAACTGCCAGCTTGTGATGCACTCCTGCTTCCCATTTTCCCCTAAATGTGCTTTTGAGTGTCCGGCTGCTTGTTTCCACAGGCTGCTCCACTGCTGGCTGAGAGGTCAGCTCAGCTCAGCATTTACCACATGTCACTGCGTTTCTATTAAGGCTTCTGCTCTCTTTGGCAGAACTGAAGTGGAACTGCATTGGAAATGATTCATTGAAATGCTACAAAGGGGAAGGAAACCATCTCACAATTATTGACATTAAGTCGCCATCATCTTTTGTCTGGACAACTGTGGGGTTTCCCTACTCCCATCATGCTCCCACCCCATGCCTTCCCAGCCCATTTCTGTCTCCTCCGCCAGAGTGATCTTTGAAGGCTTAAATTAGACCAGATCACTCTCTCACTTAAAAACTCTCCAATGGTGTCCCACTGCCCTTTGAAGAACATCCACATTTTTATCATGACTAGTGCACCCGCCTGTGCTCCCACGATTAGTGGGCCCCTAGTCTGTGAGTCCCTGTCTGTGCTCCCTGCCTCATCTGGTGCCCCTTTCTCCTTGCTCATTACGTTCTCATCGCCCTGAGCCAATTCCCTCCTAAATGCCTTTGCACACGCGGTTCCTCCACCTAGAATGTTCCTGCTCCCGATCTTTACAGAACTGTCATATTCTCACTGTTTCCAGAAGGGTCTTCCCTGGCCATCCTATATAATGTAGCCCCAGCCCCACCTCGAGAGACACTATCTTATTGCACCTCTAGGTTATCTTCCCTGTATTTACCACTATCTGAAGTTATTCTGGTCACATTTAATTTAAACTGGTCATGGAAGTTTACAGCTGCCCCATGGAGAATGAATTTCCATGAGGAGAATAGGAATCTCGATTGGTTCAGCCTTGAGTTTCTGGTGCCCAGAACAGTGCCTGTCACAGAGAAATCGTTCCGGAGGTGAAAGCAGGACTGAGGACTAGAACTCACTCACTGCTCTGTGTGTCTATCACATACATAATCAAATTAGATGGTTTCCACTGAGCATGGGGGACAACTTCCCATTTTTCTGCAATAATAGGACACAGTATGGAAAATAAGTGCACACAGCTGGAAAGGCACTAATACTGCTGTGACCCACTGGTGTACATTTAAATAAATATTGCCAAGAGAATTAGGCCAACATCAGAGTTTGTATTCCTACACATTGTGTATTCATTTCCCGATGATCAAAACTGGGTTAATTAGTCTACGTTATGTCTTTCCTGTTAGTGGTGTGATGATTATCTGTTCTATTCAATTCGTTTTTTCTTCGCTGAGAAATCACTGTTGAATTTTAAAAGCAACCTGCCTGGCCCTGTTTCCTAATCTTTTGATGGAATTGGTGTAGTGGGAAGAAGTATTTACTAGAACCAGATAATTATATTGTTTTATGTATTTTTCATATGCTAATGCCTTTTCATTCCTTTGAGGGATAAGTCCGTGGCCTAAAGCAGAATGAGCAGGATGATTCTCATCCCTGGTCCCAGCCTCCTTCCCTGGCCAGGGCTGGAATTGCTGTTTTGTCACCAGCTCACAGTTGAGCTGGGAGCTTCTCAGCTTCTCAGGTTTCCACAGAACAGTCCTTCCTCTCCCCGCTTCACCAGTTCCCATCCGCACACTAGAACAACAGTTCCCAGGTGGGCTGAGGGGAAGGGAGATTGGAAATAGCTTTACAGTTTACTGGTAAACTGTAAACAAGGCATGTTGTAAGATGTACAACTAGAACACATCAAATTTTATTACAAATAAAAAAACTTGAAGGAAATTAATTTCTACAAAATAATGCTCTTGGATTCTCATTAAACCAAAGTTTACACAGATTTGAAAATGAGTGAATGAGCAAGTGGCCACAGTGGCCACCCAGTTTATAACTATCCACCAGGAGTCAGATAGCCCGAATGTGAGTTCTAGGTGGAGAGGAGAGGGACAGAGTTTACGGATGCTGAGTGTTTGTGCTTGGCTCTCTTCTGGGTGTTTGTACATCTCATCTTGGTTCATCCTCATGTCTGTCTAAGGCAGATATTACATGTTCCACCGAACAATTGTACAAATAGAAGTTCAGTGTTTTGATGCAGCTTGCTCCTAGGTGACAGTGCTAGGATGGGCACTGAATTTTTGCAGGCAAGATCCATCCTTGGTCCAATACAATATACATTCTTTGGCTTCATCACTTAAAAATTAAACTTTTTGCACATTAGTTTCCTCATGTTTAGAAGGGGGCTAAGAATGCTCCATTACCTCCCTCCCAAGGTATTTTAAGAACCAAATGCAATGTGAGACAACTTTGAAAACTATGTGGAGCTCTACAAATGTAAGAATTAACAATAAACAGCGAGGAATTATTTTTAAAAGTCAGAACCTATAACCCACCACAGTTCCTTCTCCCTTTCCTCTCTTCACACTTGTTCTCCTAACCTCCCTCTGATTCATCTGAATCCCCACCCTCCACAGTGATGATAACATCCTTCTTTCTGCCAGTTTCAAGTTGCCTAGCGTGAGGACTGAGCTTAGACTCGAAACGTACCCTCTGTCTCGCCTCCTGTTTGGGCTTCACCTCACTGTGATAGGGCTGTGCCCCCTCCACTCCACTGAAACCTCCATTGTCTTCACAGACATATTTGGCACCTTTGAAACAGTTAGGAAAAATGCATCCCTTCCTCTGAGGGGGTGATTTCATGAGCACAATGCATGCTGGCTTTTTCGTTCCATCAACAGCACAACAGTACAACTCTTGTTTGGTCAATGAACTCTGTTTTGGCAAAGGTTGTCAGTGACCTCCTACGGGCAAAATCCAATAGACACTTTTGAAACTTCCTCTTAAGTCCTTTTTGATATTTGACATTGCTGAAAATTCCCTTGTAGAACCCACCTCCTTTCCTCAGTGAAGCTGATACCACTGTCTCCTGATTCTCCTCCTGTAGGTCTGGCGGTTTCTCTCAGGCTCCTTCACAGCCTCCCCGTTCTCTGGCTGCTACTAGGTCCTGTCTGATTTGAGCCCTCTTTTTTCTCATTCCACACCAAAAAAAAAAAAAATCTTTAAAATGCTTCAGTAGTGGCTACACATAACCTGAATCCTTTTAGGTATCTTATAGTGCCCTCATAATTCCTTTACACTGTGGGTGTTTGTTGGCAAAGTTAATTGTTTTTTATAGGCAGCTTTCCTTTAAATGGTCAAATCCATGCATGGACCAGTTGAAAAAGCAGCTCTTGCTAGAGAAGGTTGAAGGGAAAGGTTCTTTCTATGGAGACTTCCAGGCTAGTGTACTTGGTGGAATGGAGCATTACCCAGCTCGAGCTTGACCTTGCTCATATTTTTCATCAGTGCCCTTGAAATCTATACAGGATTGGCTCATGCCTCCAATGCCACACTCCATGAAAGTCCTCCCTCCCCCGCAGTTCCTCTCCTTTCCAGGGGCCCTTCTGTGGGTCATCTGGGCACAGAAGTCCCACTTCCGCAATTTCCCCTGAACAGGCAGACCACTCTTGCTGAGCCTTTGTGAGTGTGGTGGACTTCACTAATGACAGGGGAAAGGGAGTGACACAGCAGTTATCAGGCACTAGGGCAGGAATGTCAGTACCAGTTTTAACAGACCCTCAGCCACCCTACCATAAGGAGGGGACTTTCCATTGGTCACCTCCCCAGGGACTCGCTCTGCCCTTTCCAGGTCTCAGGGCCCCTCCCTTGCCTGCTCTCAAGCACAGCCCTTGGGCCATTCCTCCTGTTGTATTGGCTGTCCCCCTAGCTCAGAGCGTTGGCTGTCAGCAGTGAGGCTTGCATAGTTCCCTCCCTAAGAAGAGCCCTGGTCACTGCTGAGGTCACATTTTTCCCTTACTCCCATGAGGAGGGCATTGGGTGACATTAGCTTCTGTAGGGGCACTGTGCAGTGAGAGGACCTTGAGCAGATGACTGCACGTCCCCAGACTCTGCTTAACTCTCATCCTTACATAAGGAGGCCGCAGGAGCTGAGCGCCAGGCTCCTTTCCGGCTCTGCATTTCTGTGACTTTCGTCTCAACTGAGGTTGTCTTTGAGAGTGCAATCCCTTTTAAATACATCGGAATCCATGTGGTATACTCGTATCTGTTGTGGAATCTTCTTTACTCCATTTCACTTTAAAGAGGATGTAAATAGTTTGGCTGCGCTTGACTATGAAAATGACCCAAGCAAGCAGGACAGAGAAGCTGCAAGGGGAGAAGCTGGGGAGTGGGAAGAAGCCAAGGCGGTTAATTAGCAGTTTGCCGTGGGCCCGTGTTCTCAGCTGTCCCCCTTCACAGGAACAAGGCCACGCTTGACTGCTCTCCGGCCCCCACAAGAGGCAAACTTGAGCCACCTGATATTTGAGGGAAATACAGCAATCTAGGGGATGTATTAACTCACTGTTCTCTAAATTCTTTTCTGTAAGTTAGATCATGAAAAACCAACACATTCGGACTGTATTATCTTAGCTGCCCATAAAAAGGCCTTCGTTAAGCTTAGTAGTTAGTTGCAGCTTATGCCCCTTTTGAAGCACTGCTGTAAGGGAGGGCCCCTTGAAGAGTGTTTTTGTGTTTTGTGTTTTTTTAAAATAGACCCATTAGAATGGTTTTAGCTTTACAGAAAAATCGTAACGGTAGTTCAAGGATTTCCTCATATACTTTCCATCTCAGTTTTCCAATTATTAACATTTTACATTATATCATATATTTGTTACAATTAATTAACCAATATTGATACGTAATTATCAACAGAAGTCCATACTTTTCCTCTAGTTCCTTAACTTTTACCTTATGTCCTTTTTCTATTCCTGGATCCCACCCAGATGACCTATTACACACACTCCGTCATCATGTCTTCATGTCTCCGTAGTTTCCTCTTGTCTGTGATGGTTTCTCAGACTTTCTTTGTTTTTGTTTTTGTTTTTGTTTTTTAAGTACAAAAGTGTGTGTGTGAGAGATCAGTACAACCACTGTTCAGTCTCAGAAGCAGGACATTGCAGATGAAGTTGAAGCCCCGTGTGCACCCTTCTTAATCCCATTCTCCTTCCTTCTCCAAAGGCAACGGATATCTTAAATTTGATGTTTTTGTTCCATACATGCTGTGAAACAACTATATATAGTGTTGTTTTGCATATTTTAAGACAATATGAATGTTATCCTGTAAGCCTTGTTCTGTAGTTTGCTTTTCTTTCATCACATTTTTGATTGCTCCAATTTATTTATTTTAATTTCTCGGTCAGATGCCTCTGTGTGAACCCACTGTCTTATTGAGGGACATCTAGGGTTTTTTCCTTTTTGTCGTTGCTGTGGTCATCGCAAACAGTGCTGAGAAGTTACACTTAACACATCGCCTTATGCACATGTACAAGCATTCTACCTTGGGGTTTGGGGAGGGGGATTCCTGGGTTTTAAATTTTATCTTTGATAAAATAGTTGGTTCACTCATTCATTCATTAAATATTGAGCCCCTAAAGTGGTCAACAACTGAGCCAGGGTCTCAAGGTAAACAAAACAGTAAGAAACCCTCCCTTATCATGGGACTTAGTGTCTATTTGGGAAGACAAACATTAGAGAAGTAATTAAAGATATCTATGTACTGCACAGATATATTATTAAAATAGAACAATAAATTGTGTTGTGTACCTTGAAGAAAAGATCATGGTTATACTGAGAGTCAGTGAGCCTTAATATTTCTTGTATAATAAATTACCAGAAGAATCCCTGCCAGGAAAAACCTACTCTGAATTTTTGCATTTCCTTTTATCTAACAACAGAAGCAATGCCAAGGGTTTCTCTTTTTGCCCTAGCTGCCAGGAATCTCACATCTAGATGTACCAGTAGCTGCAGAGCCTGGCACATCCCAGTTACCTGTAGTATATTTATATTTTGTCTTTTTAAATAAAGGGTTTTCTTGTATTTGCATATCTCTTGTTTTGCATACCACATCGTTTTGTTAGTAAGTAAGGTAAAAATAAATCTTGGAGGGAAGACAAGATGTTGAAAATCTGTTGGTCACCCCCACTTTAGCTTTTCAGAGACAAGCAGCCTTCCTTTATTTGGGGTTTGGAATGTTCGTGTAGGGATCTTGCTGTGCTGGCATGATTGCTTGATTTCAATATGAAGTCTCCAAATTAATTTACTATCCACCCATCAAAGCAATTTATTCCCTAAATATTCCACTTAGATGTTGATTCTTCTTTTTAATCACCACCAACACACACACAAACAGAACTCCTTAGCAATTCCACGTGGCTCTACTGCTATCTTTAGGAACATTCTGTCTTGCCTTAACTACTCTCCTTTTAAAGATATCTAGTTTTCCATGACACTGTTTACTTTCATTATGCCTTAATTATGGGATTCTGATAACCATGGAGGAGTAGAGAGACAATAAATGGGGCTTCGTGGGTGATTAAATGCAAAAGCAAAGCTGAGATGTTTGATAACCACAACAGTTGTTCCTGCAAGTGTATTCCAAAGGAATATTATTGCTATTATACAATAGCACAAGCAAGGCAAGAAAAGCCTCCCACAGATCACTCTATTTCTCTTAACCATTGTGCTTTTGAAAGTCTAATGCTCCTTCATTTGATATTTTTTTTTATTGTCTGTCTGAGTTGTTGGCTGTCTGTGGCAGAATGCTATTTAAAGGACAAGTTCTCAGTATGACTATGTCACTTATATAGATGACTGGTGGAAGTGGACAAAAGGTACCTCATTATGAACCATGTGGACCATAGTATATTGTTTTCTGAAGAAAAATTGTCCTTGAGCAGCTATGATTGAGCTCAGTCTTATAAGGGCTTATCAGTTTTTAATGAAAAATTTAGCACTATCAAGCAGAAATGCATTTGGCTGCAGGTAATAGAACCCCAAGTCAATGGTGATTTTAACAAGTAGGGTTTCTTTTTTTTTTGTGTGGCAAAGCTAGAGATAGGCAGTTTCTAGGCTTCCTCCAGCTACATGACAATGCCACCAGAGACTGAATTCTTTTGGGCTTTCTGCTCTGCTCATCTTAATGTGTTGGCTCTTATCGTATACTTATTGCCTCATGGTTGCAAAAAGGCTGCTGTTGTGACTGCAGGCATCATGTCCATACTCTAGGAGTGAGATGTGAGGTGGTGGCACTGGCCATAATTCTTCCCCTTTATCAGGACAGCAGAAAGTCCCTTCAGAACTCCCCAGTACATTTGCCCTTAAGTCTGAATGCCGAACAGTGTCACATGGCTGTGCCAGTTTCAAGGAATGCTCAGAAAGTTGGGTATTTAGCTGATATTTTAAGGTTTCAAACAAAGTGAAGGAGATTACCAAGGAATACACAGGGAATGGATGCTGATGGGGCAACTGACTTCCACTCATAAGCCTATCATATATTGCACGAGTGCTTTGCTGTTAAGTATCAAATATAAAAATGAATGCTATTACCCTGAAAATCGAAAACCATTACATTTCTAATGTTGTGCCAGTTCCATAGTCAAAATAAAAATATAGGAAATGCTGGTGCACTGCCCATACCAATGCATTTGATTATTGACTGCATTGTATAAAGGATGTTGGTAGAGATAAAGTGATTTTGCTTTGTTTGCTTTTCCCAGCTAAAAACTGAACCTTGAAGATAATTAAGAAAAGTAGATATATGAGATGGAGATTGTTAATTCTGTATATTTTCTCAGAAAATGAATACTTTTATGCCTTGATTATCTACAGGTGATGACTAGGAAAGGGGCCAGAGGTAATTAATAACTATACTCAGTTAAAAAAAACTCAGACTACAAATTTCAATCTAATTTTCCATGTTGCCATGGGTAGAAAAGGATATTCCTTAATTTCAGGTTTTTCTTTTTTTTCCTTTCCTTTTTTTCCCTCTACTTTTCTCTCCTTTTCTTTTTTTGGTGTTCATCTTCCAATTATGTCTTGCTATGTAATAAGCCATAGTTCTGTGGGTTGACTGGGCTCATCTGGGAGGTTCTCACTGGGGTCTCTCATGTTTTTTCTCTCACAGGGCGGCTGGGGCAGGGGTCGTTTAAAAAGTTGGCTTAGCTAAGTGTCCAAGATGGCTCATGTGGCTGGTAGTTGATCTCAGGTTGGACTCATGCATGGCCTCTCCATGTGGCATGGGTTTCTCACAGTCTGGTAGCTGGGTTCTGAAGCTGAATATTCCAAGAGATCCAGGTGGATGCTGCAAGGCTTCTTTTGATCTTGCCTTGGAAGTCATGTAGCATCCACCTTCCACTGGTTATGCAGGACAGCCTAGACAAAGGGCCACAGGAGACATGGGCCATTGGGGACCATCTTTGCAGACAAGCTACAACAATCTCCTTGTTTTCCTCCCTTTGGGGATTCATAGACCATCAGCAGCCAGTCATAAAGGGAAGGAAAAAGTGAGGACACTGCTGCATGTAGCAAGCAATGGACCCAGGATCCCTTAGGGTGGCTAGGGGCTGCCACCCTGTACCCTAGCCTAGGGCATTCTTTTCATGCCATTTGAAACATGGCAATGGTGGTTGTTAGTAGAGCTTAAATCTTTAGCTTTATACCTGTACAGTTTTTCCTTTCCAGAGCAAAAAGAAGTAAATACTAATTTTTAAAAAAATTCCTTTTAATATGAATAGTTGCAAACAAAACACAAAAGATATGACAACTCTAAGCTCAAATCAAAACCAACACTGAGCTTTGATGTGTTATTTCTATTCTTTGTATGTGAATATCTCCTCTTGTGTTGGAAACCAAGCAGAGAACTCTATTCCAAAATAAATGAAATCAAGATTGATTTTTTTAACAGCATTATCTTTCTTTGTGCCGAGACTATGGGGACACAGAAATATATCTGAATATAACATAGGCTCTTAACAATGGTCTTGGTTTTTCATCTTTGTTGCCATTTCGTGTGAATGAATGGCAACCACAAAGCAAATTTTAAGAATCTTTAGGGTTCTTCGGAGATTCCCATCTTGCTGAGATGCAGGCAGGTGGTAATTAGCAAACAGACCAAGAGGGAAGAGGTGGAAAAGAGGGTGGGTGTTTTGCTGCTACAAACTACTAGCTTTCACCCTTCTAAACCCTTGGCCTGTGTTGCTGCTGCTACCTGGAACACCCTTTCTCCCCCTTCTCTGCCTGTCAGACTCCCACTCACCCCCAGATGCAGCCCAGCTGGTGGTTGGGCGGACAGGGTGCTCCACAGCCATGATCTGTCATCTTGTATCGGTATTGTTGACTCCCTCGTTGGACTGTGGTTTCTTATGGGCAGGGACCATCTCTTAGCCTGGTGCCATCAGCCAAGAAAGCATAGTGTACAGAGGCTCAGGGAAAGTTTAGAAGAAGACACAGTCAACTTCACCAACATTTGGTCTATTTATGATGATGGGTGGCAACTGTGTTAGGTAGCGTATGCCTTGCCCTAACCCAAATGAAACAAACAAACACTAAAAACAACTGGATCATACAAACCTTTCCAGTGTCAAGGATGGGAGAGACGTTATAATAACCTGAGACAGTTGTGCTGTTGCTCATTCACCTCTGTTGCCTAGAGTGTACACTTCTCTATTCTCCAAAGGCTCCCCCATCCTTGTGGTCTGGCTCAGGACCCCTGTCCTCCTTGAGGTCCTCTTGAAGTCTCCGCTCCCAAATCCCTATGGTGTGTCTAAATGGGTTCCACACAATTGATCAGCTATGCATAACTTAACATTTGCTCTCATTTCACGTGCATATGTCTGGCCTCTTTGCTGAGATGTGAACTCCTGTCCTTACGTTTTCTCCATCGCTGAAAGGTGGCTGAGTAGTGTGGATATGTAGAGACACTTGCTGGAATTGCCCTCGACTGCCTGGAGCCTGTGCAGTGCGTGGATACTTGCTGAGCACTGACATTCTTTACACTTTCACGTAGTGGGAATTGGTTCTTTGGAAGACGTGGGCTCTGGGGAATATTGGTTTAGGGGTGTTGTTTTTCTTCAAGCTTAAAGAGCACAAACTGTCAGAGTTCAGCTAAACTTGTCTCTCAGGTATATTTTGTTTGACCAGCACAGGGTCTTTTTAGAAACAATTGAAAGAGTTGTCAGCAGTTAATGACCAGGAGACTGTACATAAGAATCCAGAGTTCTAGCCTCTTAAAAATTTGGAAGATGTGGCAAAATTGGACCTCAGTTCCCAATTAGCAATAGCTGATTTGAATCAAGTGGTGACTGTTCCCCTCCGACAGAGGATGAGCCTCCCTTTCCTCACCCGCTATGAAATTGTACCTACGCCCTCTTCTTTCATCTGTGTTACCTTGCTGGTTCTGAGATTCATTATTCTAGAAAATGCCTATTGAATGTGCTGTTGTACTACTAAGCACAGGGAGCCCTAGCACACCTGGGGCTGCCCCAGGAAACCTGGTAGGCAAACAACTTAGCTACGGACTTCTTTCTTACTGTACACATTTTAGGAGGTGTCGGGACCTCTGTGCCTCCCTTAGAATGGCCTGTTTTTTTCCATCAGTTGGTTTATTTAACAATGAATATAAAAGCTTCCTTTTTATTGAGAACTGACTGTGTACTCATTACAGTTTGAAGCATATATTAACTCATTAATCTCACAACAACCCTGTGTGGTAGAAGCTTTTATTATCCTCAGTTTGCAGATGAGAAACTGAGAGCTTAAGTCGCAGGCACGCGGCCAGGAAGTGGCCTAGACAGGTTTGAACTCAGGCCCAGGTGGAGGGAGTTACACGTCTTTAAGATTTATTTCCAGGACAATATAACTTTCTCTGAGTGGCGGTTTGTGGGCTTTTCAATGAGCTCGCAGATACAGTCATCTGGTGCTTGGGAGCAGTTCCCGTTGCTTGTCCCCAGTGCTAATGCATGACGTGAACAGGACACATAGGTGACTGTGACGAAGTCAAATCCGTTTTGTTGGTGGTGAGCAGTCTGCTCTGAAGAAAGTTAAATTTGGGTGGGGGTCCTAATGTTTCAAGTGTTCAATTAATGGACCCTTAGAAGCCACAACCTTTATTTGTGTGAAATAAAAGAGGAATTCATAAAGAAAGGAATTGTTATATTTTTCATCTTAATCCTGTCGTTGACTCTTTCCTCTGAAGCCGCCCCTTTGTGTGCAGAGTCCCTCAGTGCTTGGCTGATGGTTTTCCCTTCCCTTTCCTCCAGCTTCTCCTGTTTCCTTTGCTTCTTTTCTTACCCTCGTCCTCTCCCCCTGTCTTCTTTTCTCTTGCACCTCCCTCTGTCTCTTTTTAAAATCTCTGCCAAACTTTTATTGAGTGCCAGTGCTACAGGGAAAATTATGATTGTTTCTACTCTAAAAAAGACTTAGTTACTGGAGGCAGGTAGACACATAAAAAAAAGAATCACTTTTAAAAAACTTCCCATGGTAGTGCATCATTTTTCATCTATTAACACTGCTCAAGAATACAGAGAGAAAAAAATTATTCCCAATGCTGGCAAAACAATAATGAGTTAGGTCCCCTTATGTATTACTGGTATTAGAAAATATTTTATAATTTAAAAAGTATACAGATTTTATATAATCTAAAGTACAAATCAAACTGTCATGTACTCCAAATATATTTTCACTTAAAACACATTAATCCATTAAATTGTAGGCATATGTTAATACTCTATCCACGAGAAAGTTCCCTGGAGGGAAAAGGGGACACCAAGGTACACACCTAAGGGCCAACTTTTGCAGGGAATCCTGGACCAAGGTAAGATGTTTTGTGGTCTGTTGACACTCTGTGTTGCTACAGAATAGGTTTTTTAGAGGCAGTAATGGAGACAACAGGGAAAAAATAATCGGTAGATTGAGTACCTGCTTTGCTTAGAGTAGATAGAAATAGAATGAGTTGCTCAGAAAATGACCGAGATAAAAATGGATGCTTATGACAAGCAATGTCTCTATTCTTGTCAAAAATTATCTGACAGCCCTGACTGGTATGGCTCGGTTGGTTCAGCATCACCCTGTGCAGTGAAGGGTCACTGGTTTCATTCCGGTCAGGGAACATAGCGAGGTTGTGGGTTTGGTCCCTGGTCAGGGCGTGTAGGAGAGGCAAGCTGATTGTTGTTTTTCTCTCTCACTGATGTTTCTCTCTCTCTTCCTCCCTTCCCCTCTCTCTAAAAAATAAATAAAAAGAAATATATTTTAAAAAATGATCTGATAATATATATCCAAAGCCATCACAGTGCCCATCCTGTTTGATCAAGTAATGCAACTTCTGGAAATTTAATTTCAGGAAATATTTCATAATATGGAAAAATCCACATGCATGGAAATTATTCATTTTAGTTCTATTTATAATAGCCAAAAATAGGAATTGTTTTTCCTATTGTTTTTCCTATTATAGTAAGCACATGTCCTCAGTAGGGCCATGCTTAAGTAAATTAAAAACATTTCCTTGGTGGAATGTTATGCAACAATTAAATGATGATCTTGAATACTATGAAGTAATTTAAAAAACACTCAAGTACTTGAAAAGTATGGAAGCAATTGTGCACTGTGACCAAAACTATGTAAACATGCATAGAAAAAAAAAGATGGGCAGGAAATACAGCTAAATGTTTACAATTGCTGTGTTAGATATGAGATTATGGATGTACAATGATTAAACTGTGAAATGGCATAGATTTAAACATTTAGCAATAGCACTGTGGCAAGTGTATGATAGAAGCAGACACTGGAGCCTCAGTGTGATATGCGAGCAGAGTCAAAGGCTGCTTCACCTGGGAGATGAGGGTGTGGTTGAATTAGGCGCAGGGTCTGGCTTGAGCCAAGGGTCCAGGAGATGGACACAAAAGTGCTGCAGAGTTGGGCAAAGGCCAGATGATGGCGGCCCCGCTGATTTCAGAGTGAAATTTGACCTGTGTCTGCCTCCAAACCCTGTCCTTTTCACACTGGTTTGCCAAAGGGGATACTGATTTTTCTCTTCCTTCTTTGGAGACTTTCTCACTCTTCATTGGTTTAGCAGGTCTGGGGTTGCTCTCTTTGGGAGCTGCTGATGACCCAGGAAGAAAACTTGAGCCAGACGTGGTAAGATGTCTCTGCCATTGGTCCGGTGAGGACCTGACCGCCTCTCTTCCCCGTGGCTTCGGCTAGTATTATTTTTTTTTGGACTCATTCCTTTTTGTGA
The DNA here is from genome assembly GCA_028533065.1 of Trachops cirrhosus. NCBI lineage: Eukaryota > Metazoa > Chordata > Mammalia > Chiroptera > Phyllostomidae > Trachops > Trachops cirrhosus. The sequence goes on from CM052538.1 coordinate 173,470,316, forward strand.
AAGTGACAGTAGTGGTCGTCACTGTACAGTCATGGCTAAGAGCACTGACAGTGCCAGATGTTCTAGTAAACACTTCCAAACTCAAGGAAGGTATTTTTATTACTCTCCTATTTTATAATTGAGTGCATGGGGCTTAGATACATTAAGTAGTTGACTTGAGATTATATAACAAGTCAGTGACTGAAATACAAGTAACTTTAAAACACTTATTATTTTTAAAATATTTTATTGGCTTTAAAAGTTGGCTATCTAGTATTCTTCCCCTAAAAGTCTACTTGTTTATAAAAGCTCAAGGCCTGGGAAACCCTATCTTAGTTTCTGAACCTAAAACTTGGGGTTCATGACTAAGAGCCCCTGATTTGGCAGTGGAGCAGCACATTTAAAATTGGAAGTGTTCCAGAAAGTCCAGACTACAAGGTTGCCGTAGTTTCTGCAGAAAAACCAATGACTCGGCTTGTTTCTCAGAGTTGAACACTGTGTACAAAATATCCTAGGAGTATTCTGAAAGCACCATTATTTAAGAGGGAGGAAATAGCCCTTTCTTGGCTTTCGTACAGGCTTACCTGTCTCTCAGCAAGCCAGGCCCGGTCACCACTGTGGTACCGCCATTCCGGCTGTCCTTTCCCACAGGAATCCACGCCGTAATCGCCTTGCCAAACATCTCCGTGCGGCACGGTGGGGATTGCTGAGGGTCAGGTGTGGCGGGCACTGTATTTAAGTACCACTTAGGAAGAAAAGTAAAAAATCCTCATACTTTGAAATGAGTTTTAAATTAATGTCTTGGTGAAAAGTTCTTATCTATGCAACTACATCCCTTTTGTGTAATTCTAGCTAAGTTCTTGAAAACATCAACTTTTCCTTGTGTCTCTTTTTCTCCCAATAGCAACAATCAGCAAGCTAACTCTGACCCCTTCCTGTTCTCTTCATCTCTTTTAAAGAGTCTCCTATATTTTGCACATACAGCAACTTAGGGGAGAACATAATAGTAGAAGAAGACTTTTCCCCTAAATAAAAGGATTACAGAAAATCATTACAATATTGTACCCATTGAGTAAAGAAAATCAAATTATGAAAGTCTTTTTTTTCTCCCCTAACTGAAATGAGTATGCTCGGGCGTGTTCCCAAGGCACAGATAGGAAGGGTTCTCAAAAGTGTGCAAGGTCACTTGAAGCCTAGACTCAGAAATGGCACGTCAGCACTTCCACCACATTCCATTGCTCAAAGCAAGTCATGAAGCCCAGCCAGATGCAAAGGGTGCAGAGACAGATTCCACCTATGAGAGAAGGGGTGCAGCCATTTTTATTATCTACCAAAGGACTGACTTTGTCACAGGTTATTAATACTGTTAAATGACTTAATGTAAGTAAAGTGCTTAGAAAATGCCTGGCACATCGTAATTGTTATTTTGCTGCCATTATTATTATTATTATTATTATTTCTAGACATTTCCACATTGCTTATTGAGTAGCCTTTCATCTTAACTTTGTTTTGTGTTTTAAAATGATGTAGGAGGAACAGCAGTGACTTTTCAGGCCCAAAAAAGTGTGTCTGGGAAGGGACATCTGGAGGGGCTTCTGAAGTGACTGGCTGTGTTCTGTTTCCTGACCTAGGTGGTAGTGACAAAACGTCCACCCGGTGATAAATAGTTCCCTAAGCCAGTGGGTCTCAAATTCAAGCTCTCATGGGAATCCCCGATTTGCTGTCTCTCCCTCTGGGAGGTGCTGTCGGGGATTCCCAGGTAGCCTATATTTTCATGCTTTTTTCTTTCCTCTCTGTCAAAACTAATTCCCTTCCCTTATTCTTACCATTGCAATGTTTATCAAGTATGAGCAATATTTCCCTTTTAAAGGAACACAGTCTTGTGAATATAGGTGTAGAGTTATATTTCTATTGTAATGTATACAATAAAGCTACAGATAATTGTGCTTGCTTATAGCTTGTATGCATCCATACAATTTTTAAAAATTGAAAATGAAATTTTAACATAACATTTGAAAATTAAAGGCAAGAAAAACTTCAGACTCGTAAAATAACAGCATTAACCTAACATGAAAAAAAATGATATTTTTACTAAAATGATACCCTGACCCCAAGCACCCATGTACTATATGATACCTTAGCTTTCCTGTAGTTTTCTCCGTTAAGATGACTGTAAACCCTTGCATTTCTCAGTGTGCTGTGACATTATCTGGTCTCTGTTTGGCATGAAAGTATCATTTAGATACCAAGTCCATCTCTGTTCACTTCTCTTTAGCTTGCAAATTGGCATGGCACTTCTTGGTGTCGAGTTGATTATAAACACCAGTATGAACCCCAGAGTCACCTTGCAGTGCTTGGTTATAAGATCTCATTTAGAACCTTTCAAATTTTAATGTGCAAATGAATCCCTGGAGGAGCTTTGTAAAATGCCCCCTGGTTCAGGAGGACTGGGGTGGGGCCCAGGGTTCTCATTTCAAACAAGCTCTTAGGTGGTGCTCCCACTGCGGGCCCAAGGACCACTTTGAGTACAAGAATCTGATTATGCCTGTACACATATTTTTAGATTATTGTAACAAAACACATGAACATTTGTCAGTAGAATATTCACATGACTGGGAATATGTCCATGGTCCCCTAAGAATCACTGCACTAAAACACGAAAGGCAGCTAGGTTATCAGAGTGTTGTGCTGTCCCTGTAGGAATCAAATCCTGCCACTATATATGAGGCCACGTCTACTGAATGTCATCAGCCAGTACGATGCATAGGAGGGAGTGAGGGCTATACAAAGCCCTCTCTGGACGTCCCAGATGCAACCCATAGGTGTCTCTTCTACCAGTGGTACAGGCTAACTGTTTTTGCTTCTAATAAATCAAATCTCCCTCTTTTTACCCAAGCAAAAAATTTTTGTACCTTTCTTTCACCACCACTCACATTTTGCCTGGTCTTAAAGTTAAAAATGTGTGGAGCTTTCCTTTTCAATTTTAATGTCCTGAGGGCAAGGATTATGTTCTGTTCATTTTTGTGATTTCACACAGCAGGCATATAAACAGTTGTAGAATTGAATTTATTAGCTAGATAAGTCTTGTGAGTGCCCTTTGCTATTTGCATAACCAAGGTTTGATTTTCTTAAAATTCTATTTTGCTCTCTCTTTTATATTTCAGAACACTTATTACTTTATTTACTATGTCTGTTTATCATTTTCTAGGAAATGTTCCTAAAACTGAAATGACTTAAAGCTTAGTCTCTGATATTTGAACACCATATTTTCACTCTTAGCTCTCAGGTACACTTTGCTTTTCATTTTGGTCTGAGGATAAAGGTAGAGAAGATAAGAAACATTTATTGATATTTAGTTGATAATTTGTATGAGCAGGATTTATTGATCTTTTCTAAATAGTCTCATAGTAATCTTCTGGAGAGAAGTCCTACCAGCAGTTACAATAAACTTGTCTTTAATAAGAAAGTACAAGATTGTAGAGAGAGAAAATATCTTTTCTATGAGATCAAACAAAACCATGCCCAACCTTATCAATTTGCTATGACAAGATGTCTTCAGCATGGGTACAAGTACATTTCAACTCTTCTTTAAGATCGAGAAGCCTCACATATTGATTGGAGAAAAAGATCCAGAGGTCACAGCTTTTGCAGTGGGATACCTAGCATATATATAAGTTGTGTAGCACTCACTGAACAGAGAGAGACCAGGATGTAATATATGAGCAGTAACGCAATCTTCTTATGGTACTGATATGATTTTATTCTAGTTCTGTCATCTGTCAGTTTGTTTTTCTTTTCACCCACCCAATCCACTCAGTCCCTCCACCGCAATCCTCTACTCACTGAACCTATCCATCCATCCATCCACCCACCCATTTATTAAATCATTTATTTAACCTTTTATTGAAAAATCAAAAACACTTTTAAAAACCTACACAAAAGAAATATAGCTTGATGCGAAGATTCTTGATGTATGGTGTAGCATGGGCATTGCCTTAGAACTTTCTAGAAATACACAAGTTTGAGCTTCTATGAAGACTTATTAGACCATGAACTTTGGAGGTAGAGCCTCTTTTTTAACAGACCTGCCAGAGGATTCCCATGAGTTCTTGAATTTCAGAACCGCTGGCTTGGGGAACTGTTATCAGGTGGACATTTTTGTCACTACCATCTAGGTCAGGAAATAAAACATAGCCAGTCACTTCAGAGTGCCCCTTCCCAGCCACAGCTCCTTCCTCCTTCCAAAAAAATAAAACAAACCCCCCAAAACCCACTATCTTGAGTTTTACAGTAATAGCTTCGTTGTTTATATGTAGTTTTATTACTGCATTGCACATCCCCTGAATTGAAACTGTGGTTTAATCTTTCCCATTGATATTAACATTTTGTCTGAGAATCTACAGGTTCCCACTACCATTGCTCTCTTCTCCTTGCCCTGTATCTGTTGAAGCACTAGTTGACCTGTTGGAACTTCCCGGGGTGTAGATTTTGCAGATTGCATACTCACAGTGCAGTTCAACACATTCCTCCGCATTTCCTGCATGTTAGCAGCTGAATATAGAGGTTTTGTGAAACCCAAGCCGGATACTTTTGCCAAGACTACAGGTGGTGTTGAGTTTTTTCCTCAGAAGGTGCATAATGTCTAGTTTTATTGTCCTCATGTGTTAGCAACCATAGATCCTCGATTCCTAAATCTATATGGAGGGATATAGTGGCAACATTGTCATTTTACTTTTATTTATTAGCTGGAGTAACTTATATAGAATAACTTTATGTCACTAAACGGCTTTCCAGTGATAGATTCTTGCATGGAAAGTGGCTCAAATGCTCATCTTTCCTTCTATTTACCTAGTTTTCAAGATGGTGAGTTGCTTTCCTGTGGCATTTAGAAGATGGCTGATTTTTAAAAATGTATATCATTATGAACTACTAGGTTTAAACATATTGGAAGGGTATCAAGCAGTGGCAAATCTTACCCATTTTTAAGGCTCATATCGTCCCATTTTTTGGCCAGTGGGAGCCTCTCCACCTTGGTTCCTGATTCCTTTTGATGTGGCTCTAGTTCTCTGCTTCCTTCCTTTCTTTGTTCCAGGCTTATCTTGCACATTATTTTGCCCCAGACCAGGAATCAGCCATTTCTTCAAGAAACCTCTGTCTCTTTTAATGGGGAAATAATAACTAAAACCACAGAGTAGGCACTTCTGGCTACTTTGTCCTTTTTTCTGCATCTTTTCTATGATGAAGCTAGGAACTATTTATATCTATGTATCTTTTAATACCTGTATATAGACATAATTAATTTATATATAGTATAATTAAATATGTATAAAGGTAAAATACTTAATAAGTTTATCCTGATATTTACAATTCAGGACTACAGGGTTTTTACTTAACCTCTTTGACATGCAGTCTGTATTTCTCTTCTTCCATCTTAAGAATCTTGGTTCTCAAGAACAGAGAGGATGCTAAATTAGAATATTTTGTAATCACTCATTTGCTCTATTCCACATTATGCACTCAACATTATTACTACCATCACCAATTATAATAACTGCACAGTTTACTTTTTTGTGCATATGCTATTTTATTTTTCCATAATACTTTATAGTTATACTAATCTTTGTTATCAGACAACAGTTATTACATGCTACATTAAATATTCTCTCTGACTCAGCCCTCATTTAGTGCTAATTCTTAATTTTATACATATAATGCTTACTTACCTCCATCTCTGTGTCAATGAATCTATAGTCATTTGGTCATCTGAAACTCACTCTTTAGTAGATTCCTTAGGAAGCGGTTATGATTCAATTTTGCTTGAAATAAAATATCCTATTTTCTTTCCTTGAGTACCCTGAATACAGTTTTCTTCTGGTATAGATAATTGCTATAATCCAGTTTTCTTTCTCTTGTAAGTCACATTCTCTGTTTGCCTAGAAGCCCAAAGAATTTTTTATTTTTTCTTTAAAGCCTTTTCTTAGCATATATCTTGGTGTTGGTAGTTCTGGGTCATTGTTCTCACATATGTAGTTTCTGTTTTAACTACATGTTAATATGTAGTTTCTAAATTTTTTGTGTTTCAGATGTATTCGTCACTAAAATTTTTGAATTTGTTATGTTTCCTTGTTCTATTTTTTCTTTTTCAGAATCTATTATTCTTATATTACATCTTACTTGCTTATCTTGAAAATTTGTCACTTTGTCTTATAACATTTTTATCATTCTTAATTTCTTTTGATTTTTAAACTCTTCCATTTCCCCTTCCTATTTATCTTAAGTTATTATATTTTAAAATTCACTCTTATGTTCTTTCTGATTAAGTCTTTATTTCTAAAATATCTAATTAAGTTTTGTCACTGCATTTTAATTTTTTCCAGTTTTTACTTATTCTTGTTCCTTTATGTCTAGTATATTTTCTAAGTGTCTTCGGCATATTTAGAATTTTTTTACAGTGGTAATATGATTTTTGAATCCATTTTTCTTGGTGTTCTTTTATTGTCTGTGGAAATGTTATACTGTTCTATTTTCTCTTTTTTTTTCTTGTAAGTACTATTATGTGGAATTTGATCTCATTGCTTTGCTCATTTTCCAGAGGCTTTAGAAACTTTACATAGCTTTTTCTAACTTTACTGAAGAGCTTTCTTCAGTTCATGTAATGTTTCACTTTTTTAAATAAAAAAATAACTTGTCATCTGAAATTTCTTGGTTTCCTTTTCCTTCTTCACTCTTATTTGTATTTTCTGTCTTTTTCATCTTTGTTATTCATGTTTTGCTCAATTCTGACTTTTCTCCCAGTAGTTTCTCTCCAGGGTGAGGTCTTGTGCTGGGAGCAGGTGTGGGATGGTCATGGAACTGTGGATGGTTTAGTCTTCCCGGCTTGTACAGGGTCCAGCATAAATAACGCCCCCTTTTATTACAAAGTCTTTTATTACAAAATCATAAGCAACTAATTCTGTAACATAACAATGTCACACTCAAGCATACCATGTGGCATTTTAGGTGAAATGTTCAAATTAAAACTATAAATTATTACACCCACATTATTACCCTACCAACCGCACTCAAGCAGGTGTTGCTTCTGCTGGGCCCTGTAGTTGGGTGTTTGTGGAATTATCTTGTCACCTAGTTTTGTTTAAAATGTTGTCCATGAATTGTCAATTTCCTGTTCATTTTCTCTGTCTGTTTATATGTGTGGACTCCAGGAGATCAAAAAAATTACGTTGCTGCAACCACCGCCATCGCAGAACTCCCCAGTTTTTAAAATAATGATTATATAGAACTTTGGACTCTGGAACTTGAGAGATACAGCATTTGCAGAACTGGGCCAAAAAAAACTACAAATGTAATTATGAAAAGTAATGACAAGAATCGGCTTCTAAAGTGTAATGGATTATAATGCAGAGGTGGGCAAACTTACTCTCTTCGTCTTACCCAATTACAGAGCAAAGGGATAATACTGACAATATAGAAAAAGTAAATGTGAGCTAAGGCAGAAGTCGGTTAATCAGTGCAGTTTCATCTCCTTTTCAGGACACCATGTTATTTATTTCTTCATCAAGTGAAGAAATTTATATAGTTCCTTTCAATGAACAGATACGGTCTCGAGTGTTTAAAGCACGTGTTGACGCTTGCCCGTCTGGCTGCTCTCTCACGCTCTCACATATCAACTCCACGTACAGAGGTCCTGAGATGACTTGGCAAAGCGAAACAGAGGGAGGTGCTTGCCCAGCGTCACCCAGGCGCTTTGAGAACTAGACCTCAAGTCGGGATTTCCTTGACTCCCCCGAGATTCCTTACTACAACATTTTGTCTCATCACTAAGTATCAAGAAAATGGGTTCACTAGCCGAAAATAAAACTTTCTGAGATGGAATGCACGCCATTTTTTGCAGAGTACTGTGAAGTACCCTTTCTTCAAAGTCAGTGTTGCCGCCACCACGAGACAGTGCTTTTGTTCAGGCTCACGCGGCTGTCACTGTTCCCTGACTCGCTGTCTTGCAGACCTCGCTGGCTGCTTCGCCGACAAGGTCTTATTTATGTTCACTGCTGGCAAAGCACTGTCACCATCCCTGGTTTACATATGCAAAGACTTAATACAATACAGAGTGTGTTGCCCAGAATTACCCTGCAAATAAACTGAGGGTCTGTGGAAACAGACGTCCCTTTCTTTCTAAGTGTTCTGGGCGGCAAACAACAGCCTCTCCTCTTCCACTGTAGACACGCTGGTCTGTGTGCCTCAGTGGCCTTTCATCTCTGCTCGTACACCATATGCACATGCTTGTACACACAAATGCACAGCAGGGAGGAGGTGGGGGAGTATCCTGCATGGATGTCTTGGAAGGAGGTCTGTCCTGTCCTGTCCTGTCTTGGAAAGAGGCAGCCACTTCTGTTTTTCAGCATTTTCTCTTCCCATTTCCCTCTGTACTTAGCAGTTAGTTCACTGAGAAGGAGACTGTAGATCCAGTGTATCTTCTTTGTTCAACATGTGTAGTTTTGTGCCATTTTCTGTGCAGAATTTCTACCTGAAGTCTTAAAACCCATTGCTTTGGTGTATAGGGATGTTGAATCAGCAGTAACTAAAAACAGAAATGGTTAGGGCAAAAGAACTTTTTGTCTGATCCTTATATCCATTGGCCCAAGTAATTGTCAAAAGGACCACGTGTGGCTGGGGGGCCGGAGGCGTGGCCCACACTCTGTCAGGCCTTCGTCTTTTGAACAGTTAGTCACATGCACTAGCTACCACCCATGTCTCCTTGTCTCAACCTTCGTCTTTCTCAAATCCATGAAACACACTAACCAACTCAGGCCCTAAAACTCTTCTTTTGCTAGGTCACAGTCCTACCTAGACCCACTGATGCTTTCTCATTGTTCCCCAAATCAAATCTAACCCTCTGCCTGACTTTCATGACCTTCTAGCCCTACCTTACTGGACAGAGGGTCTAGGGTTATAATGTTCTGTAATCCTTCTCCTCCCACCCTGCCTTCCTCTTGCTCTCACTGAGTAACATTTTCTTTTCCACAGTTACTGTAAAAAGAGATCGATTCTTTTTAGCTAATGTAAATTGCATCCAACTCTCCTTACATGGAAAAAAGGCACTAAAGTGCTGACAGATACCATCTTGGGGTGGGTGACGTTCTTGCTGTTTTTTCTCCAGGATGATCAGGAACAAATTTAACTTGTGAATGGCCATTCCCTGTGGAAGAGGAGTGGTAACTGATGCTCAATAACTATATATACTTCCCAGTACAGTTTACAGCGTTTCTACATAATTTGCCACTTACAAATTAGAAATCTAGTAGAATCTCAAATGGAAAGACAGGATGGGTCAAACACTCTGTCCCTGTTTTTAAAGTACAGTTTGAGTGACAGAACCACATAAACATTCTAAAAGGCCTATTAACATTTTTAAAAACATAAAAATGAAAGGGTCTATTAAAAGGAGACTAGACTTTGGGTGGGGAGGACACAGTAGAGTATATCATGAATTGTATACCTGAAATTGACATGATGTTATTAATCAATCTTAACCCAATAAATTTGATATAAAGATTTCTAGAACATAGTAGGCCCTCAAAAACTCCAATTGCCATTATATATTATTCACGACGTCCTCGACAGGATTTTGATAAAATACCTTTTCCTAACAGAGGTTGTCACCTCCAGAGGTCAAGAGATCTGGTTAGGACCGTATTTGTATGTGTGTGGCCAACAGCACGGGGGCTGGGGGTGGGGTGGGGGTGGAATCGGGTACGTGGCTTGAGGTAGCTTCAGATAGTGTGTACTCAAAAAGGGAGCCTCAGAGAAGCATTTAGGTCATTTTTTAAAATCATTGTATACCCATAAAAATTAGAAGACCTGGCAGCTTAAACTAGTGGTCTCGGAGTTAACCCAGGAGGTTTCTAACTAAAAACATTAAAGGAGCTGGACGGATCACTCTTTACTGCCAGTTTCTCAGTTTTGCCCTCCTCCTTGGCTACCACGCTTCTTATCTCTTCGGTATAATCCCTCTATGAGGCCAGAATCCACTGGCAGGGCTCTGGGTCTTAGAGAAATGCGGCTGTAAAATGTAGGAGGTTTATTCCGATGGAACTTGTCACACTGGGCAGATGGTGCCATTTACCATGTTGATCGGCAAGGAGTGTTTGCGATCACAGCCACAGATGGGCCGGGCAGCATCTCAGCCGCATCAGCAGCATCTCGGGCAGCGCTCTCAGCGGCATCACGTTCATCCCCTCCACCACACACTGTGGCCGGTAGTTAGCTGCTCTCTTCCTTTGTTCCCAGAGCACTATGCTTGTGTTTCATGCCACCCGTCAGTGGTGGTTATGATAATCTGTCTTCATGCCTGTCTCCTAGGAGGCTATCAAGTCTTCAAGGGCAGGGACCTGACTTCTACTACACGGATTAAGAACTTCTGTACTGTGCTCAAGGTCACCAAGCAGCTCAGTGGTGGAGATGCCAGGTTCTAAGCCTCTTTCATCAACCTCCAAAGCCCAGGCTTTTCATTAGAAGGCCTGGTGTGTCATAGAAATCATTATGGTCTTCTGAGGGCAGAATAATAGGCGTGAAATAGTCCATCATCCAGTGATAATGACAGTAGCAATTGTTTATTGGGTTCCATGTCATGGACATTACTTTAGTTAATCCTTCCAAAAATTGTATGCATAGATCTCGTAACCACTATTTTCAGGTGAGGAAACTGAGGTTCGCAGAAGTTAAAAGACTTGCCGACCAGGTCACACAGCTGGTAAGTGGTTCCAACTCTAACCCAGATGGTTGATAACAAAGCCCTGGTCTGTCTGCTCAGCTTTAGTGCCTGTTGGCACAGACGGGCCTTGGACAGCTGAGAACAGCCCGAGCCAGGGGCCCTCATCTGTGTCTCTCTTGCTTTGTTGAAGCCCCAACTCTGTAGAGCATTTGTTGCTGCTTTGAGTGTAAGAAAACACACAAAGGAATAAGCAGACTTTTAAAACTATATATAACTTGTCATACACCTAAGTCAAATTGTAGAAAATAATTCGCTTGTCTGTTGTCCCACTTTTTGCTTGAAGTCAGTGGGGAGCCTGGGAGGGATGGTTGAAGATTACCAGCTACAGCCTCTGTCAAACCCCCAAACTCCCCATACCTTTCACTTAGATTATGGAGAAGGGGGTGGCTCTGGTAAGTCTGTCCCACCACATGGGTGATTCTGGTGGGAGTGTGGTGGTGATGGTGGCAATAATACCCTGTCTCAGCGTACTTTGTATTCTTACACATGTTTTAATTTGATCTATCTCAGAGGTACATTGACCGAATATTTGCATGTTTACTCCCTTTTTCCTCACATAAGAAGGAACTCAATCTCTAGGGTGTTTAAATAGCATGGGGTGGATTCAAACCCAGGACTTCAGTTTTCTAATTTAGTGCACTCTCTGCTAGAGTGGTAGTTTTCAAACTGTGGTCTGTGGAGGTGCCTCAGACACTCTTGTAATGAGTGGGGGCAAGAGGGCCTAAGGACCTATATCCTGCCTCAGATGGAGCAGCCCTGCTTCTGTCGGATTGACCGATAGGGGGTCTGTGTGAGGTTTTGGTTTACGCAAGGGTTCTGGCATTCTAATAGCTTTCGCTGTGTAACAAACCGCCACCCAAATTTAGCCAGTTGTTGCCGTGCGTGCACGTGTCAGTTGGTGGGGGCCTTGGCTGGTCTCTGCCACGCTGCTGTGCAGTAGGGCAGCTCTGCCTCCTGTTGCAGGTGCTGGGTCAGCTGGGATGGCTCTGCTTCACAGGCCTCTTACCTCCTTGGGCCAGTGGCTGGCCAGGGCATGTTCTTCACTTCATCTTCCAGGCTTACTGTTACTCCTGAAGCAAGTCATATGCAGGGCAGTTCACTGCTCATAATGAGGCTGTGACAAGGGCCTGGAGGCAGAGAGGGGTGGAGAGTTGGGGCCAGTAATGCAGTCTACCATAGCTCCCTTTAAACATAGTAATATCACTGTGCTGTCCAAACCTGAGAGTGATTAAAATTCTTTAAGCCACCTGTACCAGTAGGATCCACAGGAGGTGGCTGCTGTGTGGTAAAGGACAGGAGATTTGTACCCAGAGACAGTCAGACTTGAGGGATGTTGCTTGTGAGTGACTGTCAGTTTGGGTTGTGGTCAGTGTCATCTTTTTTTTTTTAAAGAAAAAGCTTTTTTTAAAAAAGATTTATTTATTTAAGAGAGGGGGAGGGAGGGAGAAAGAAAGGGAGAGAGACATCAATGTGTGGTTGCCTCTCAAGTGCCCCCTATGGGGGACCTGGCCCACAACCCAGGCATGTGCTCTGACTGGGAATTGAACTGGCAACCACTTGGTTCACAGGCCGGTGCTCAACCCACTGAGCTACACCAGCTAGGGCTCAGTATCATCTTTTTATCACATGCCCAGATAGGGTGATATTTCACTGTGCAGGTATAAGACACAGAGAGGCTGAGGATATAAAGGAGCCTCTGTCTATCAACCTTTTTAGCTTCCATCGTGTTTTGGCTGAAAGCTTGATTCTGCACTTTCCCCTGCCATCCTGTCCCTGCTCTTCCTCAGCATTCATATTAAGTTGGCCGATAGAATTGGTTTCTTTTCCACCACCGTCTCCTTGGTGGCTTCTGTCAGCCACACCTCTGAGCTCTAAGCCTTTACCTGCTGAAAGTCCTTCCTTAGTGGTTTGTACCTTCTGACCCTAGCCTGGCTAATTTGCCTTCATAAGCTGTCATATTCTGCTAAGATCATTTAATTCTGTCTTCTTCGTAATGTGGTTCAAGAAAAATGGGTAAGAGGCCAGACAATGAGAACTCTTCCCTGGAACACAATGTGCCAGCAGCGCTGTATTTCATCACTGAAAAAGTAGTGCAGGAGTTACCAAGTAGAATACTTATTGAAACAGATTCCATGCAGTGTTTATAAAGACAGATGCAAAGTATTTAAATGTGCAGAGTTACAGTCACAATACAAAGATTAATTCTGGAGGATTGGGTGGTCAGTCTCCCCATCTGAGTTGATCCCAGGAAGTTTAATTACTTGGGTGACAGTCATTAAACCTTGCAGGCCGCACATGCCAAGTGATCCAAGACATCTGAGTGGGACCTTGTGGGACAAGTGATTATGATCAAGGAAATAAGAAAATCATTAGGTGGCATGAAAAAGCATGCATGCATTCTGTTTAGTCAAGATCATTTTCAATGACATTAAAAAGAAGGAAAGAATCATAACCATAGGTACTCTATAAATATGACCACTTTATCTGATTTAGCAAGTCATTTTCCAATTATTTGGTGTCAAGCTGAGTGCTGCTACCCACTACAATCTATTTTCTTTTAAAAAGATTCCATTCACCTAGATCTCAATTATGTGGCAATCTTGTCAGAATATGGCAGGATGTGAGAAGGCCACCAAATTGTCAACCCTAGTGACTTAGTCAGGGTTTGAGCAGAGAAGCTGAGCCACCAGGGTTTTGTGTCCAGGTTTCAGTTTTGCAGCTGTGGGATCTGGTTAAACAGTCAATGGAAGGTTTGTATCTGTGTCTGATACTGGAACCTGAGGTTGGCGGGGAAGGCAGTGAGAAGGCACCTGAATATGAAATGCAGGGAGCAAAGATGCACTTGAACCCTTGAGGACAAGCTAGAACCCATGGGGATGGCCTGGAACCCACATTGGTCTCTTTCTGCTTTTAAGCAGCTTCTGTGATAGGGGTGATCTCCAGGAGAATCACACTGACCTTCATCATGGCACTTAGCATGTACCTGGCCAGAAGTCAAAGAAAGTGAAAGAAATGTTCCAGAAAGGGCTGGACCAGCCCCTTTCCTGGCTCTTGACAACTAGGTGGCCAGCGGATAAATGAAGCACAAGAGCTGCAACAGCACTTGGCACTTTTCACTGACCTTTCAAATGCAAAGATTACACCTGCTGTGTCACTGCCTTCTTTCAAATCTCACGTAGAAAGCCTGTGTGGTCCATGCTAACCTAGAACAACGCAGGAGAGGGAAGCATGGGAAACACAGTTCGAGTGTAGATAGGCTAACACGATCTAAATCTACCATAGCACGTTTGTCACATGTGGTCCACCCAGACTGGAATAATCCCTGTTGATTCACCATTTTATAAGGGCCACTTTTTACCTAGTTTGCCCCGTTGGGCAAACATCAGCTCTGTATGCCTGTTAAGGCTCTACTTACCTAATAAAAGTCTTTTAACACTTGCATTTGTAATAACATCAGAAGGATTGTTTTAGAATAACCAGTGATACAGTGTAGCACACTGTACTTACAGTCATATCTGATGTGGCAATACATAAGTGAATATGAATATTATGTACATGTATGTGTACAGATGTAGTACAGCCATTAACATGACATGGTCTAGTCATGATTCCAGACAGTCCCCATCAGTGAAACCCAGGATCAGCAGTAGGTTAGTCTGTTGACCAGTGTTGATTGAGCACCTTGCAGGGTGTCAGGTAGTTAGTGCTTAAGGCACGGGATACAGCAGCTATGCAACAGTGTTGGAGCTAAGGAGCTTACATTCTATTCCAGGGCTTCTCAGTCACAGCCCTGTCGACATTTTCAGCTGAATGAGTCTCAGTTCAGTTGTGGGGATTGTTCTGTGCACTGTAGGATGTTAAACAGCACCCTTGGCCTCTATCTCTACCTACTAGATGCCAGTAATTCTTCCTCATTCCTCTTCCACTTGAGACAACCCAAAATGTCTTTAGACATTGTCAAATGGCTCCTGGTAGGCAGAATCACCACATTAATGGAGAACCACTATATCAGAGGGGAAGACAGATAGTAAATGCCACTGAGATATTGTCAGGCACTAATAGGTAGGACAACGTGGTTACATGACCATGTTCAGGGTGATTGGTTAAGATAGGTCTTGTGGAGGGTTGGCATTTGGTTTGAGATGCAGGAAGCCCTTCAGAGATCTGGAGGCATCATTATCCAAGCAGAAGGAAGAGCCAGTGCCCAGGCCTAGGTGGGAACACACTTGGGATGTCGGGGAGCAGAAATGCCAGGAGCCTTGGAGCATACATAAAGAAGGGGGACAGGAGTGGGTGGGCCTTGACATGGGGACTTTGTTACAGGGGGCATGGTATGGAGTCTGCATTTAACTCTAGCTACTCCAGGCAGTTGTGAGAGAGATTTCATCAGGGGAGTGATGTAATCTGAATTATTCTTTAGAAGGACCATGCTGGCTGCTGTGTGGTGGGTAGCCAGATGCCTCCTTGTCCTTCAATGTCAGGCACTGCTTCCTCCATCCAGTGACCTGCGGGGATCTGCGATAACCCCCTGCATCTGGCTGCTTCCTTCTAACGAGACTGATCAGCAATGGTGGAAAGTCTTTTTGTGTCTCTGTGTCTTCCAGTAGTCAAAATTGGACTTGAAAATAGGACACTTTCATCATCGACATTTCTTGAATGCTGGCCGCTTCTGTTTATGGTGTGTGTGTGTGTGCAGAGTAATATCCTTACTACAAGTGCTGGGCCCCCACCTCACCCTCCACTTTTAGAAACAGGTACCCCTGCAGTCTTTGGTGAACATCAACTTCTCCCTGAGGCTATAACTGGGGGACCCTATAGATTTTGACTTTGAATGAAATAAAAAGGTCTGCTGCCTGATTCTGCCCATAATATTTTTTTATCAAAAGGCCTGTACTCTGTGGGTTCTTACTTTCCATCTTCTTCCCTCCCATCCCCACACACCCCATACCTCCATGAGGTTTTACTCTGTACGGGTTTTATGCCCATTTATATTTGAAATACACAAGCAGAATCATTCGTGCTCTTTACTCATAGAATGGCTCTCTGTTTCTCCTGGGAAAATGATTTACTTTCATTCTGGGCACCATTTGAATACACCTGGTAGTCTGAGTAGAAGCAGAAAAGCTGAGGCAAGAAGAGTCCTGCTGCGGGCAGTGACGAGATGTGGCATCCAACAGCCTGTGAGCAGGACAGCAGACCCAGCATTCAAAACATTTTCCTGAGGTCATACATGATCAACAGCCCGGACACCACCATACCAAGTCATCCAGGGGCATGTTCTGTGTGGCAGGCCAGCATGGCAATAGATTTCTTAGTAAAGATCATGAGACAGGACTGGGCCAAGATGGAAGTGTAGGTAGACACACTGTGCCTCCTCGCACAACCAAGATAGGGACAACAATTTAGAAACAGAATAACAACCAGAACTGACAGAAAATTGAACTGTATGGAAGTCGGACACCCAAGAAGTTAAAATATACACATTCATCCAGACCACTAGGAGGGGTGGAGTTGGGCAGCTGGGTGGAGAGGGGTCCTGGCACAAAAAGTGGTGGCACCAGGCGCATAATGCTTCCCGGGCACATAAAACATCCCAGGTGCATAAGGCATGCCGAACTCAAGACCAAAGCGGGCCAGGACGCTGGCAGAGCAAGCGAGGTGGCGACTGTGAAATGAGGCACTGCATGCAAAGCACCTAGTGGTCCCGGCCACATTCGCATGCAGATAAACCAGGCGAAATTGGGCAGTGAGACAGACTGCGCAACCCAGGGCCCCAGCGCCGGGAAATAGAGCCTGGGGACACTGGTTGAAAACACCTGTGGGATTTGAAGTGCAGGGAGAGACTCCCAGCCTCACAGGAGAGTTCGTTGGAGAGACTCTTGGGGCTCTAGAATGTATACAAGCCCACCCACATGGGAATTAGCACCAGAAAGGCCCAGTTAGCTTGGGGGAAGCCAGCAGAAGGGACTGAAGTTCGACAGAGAGAGGAGCAAGCGCCATTGTTTCCTCTTGGACCCCACCCCCACATACAAGTTACAACCCAGCAACTGCGCTGCCCCAACCTGGAGAACACCTAAGGCTCCACCCCTCATATGTAACAGGCACGACCAAACCAAAAAAAAAAAAAAAAAAGAAAGAAAGAAAATGGCTCAAACTGAAGTACAAATCAAAGCCCCAGAGCCAATATTTTTAAGCGACCAAGAGATAGCCAGCCTATCAGATACACAGTTCAAAGCACTGGTGATCAGGATGCTCACAGAATTGGTTGAATTTGGCCTCAAATTAGATAAAAAAATGAAGGCTATGACAAGAGAAATGAAGGAAAATGCATAGGGAACCAATAATGATGGAAAGAAAACTGGGACTCAAATCAATGTAGTGGACCAGAAGGAAGAAAGAAACAACCAAACAGAAAAGAATGGAGAAATAAGAATTCAAAAAAATGAGGAGAAGCTTAGGAACCTCCAGGACATCTTTAAATGTTCCAACATCCGAATTATAGGGGTACCAGAAGGGGAAGAGGAAGAGCAACAAGTGGAAAAGTTATTTGAACAAATAATAAAAGAGAACTTCCCCAATCTGGCAAAGGAAATAGACTTCCAGGAAGTCCAGGAAGCTCAGAGAGTTCCATAGAAGTTGGACCCAAGGAAGAACACACCAAGGCCCATCATAGTTACATTAGCCAAGGTAAAAATGAAGGAGAGAATCCTAGAAGCAGCAAGAGATAAGGGAACAGTAACCTATGAGGGAGTTCCCATCAG
>CM052538.1:173488323-173595745 GCA_028533065.1 Trachops cirrhosus
AGCTTTCATTTAGAATGGAAGGGCAGATCAAGTGCTTCCCAGAGAAGGTCAAGTTAAAGGAGTTCACCACCATCAAGCCCTTATTATATGAAATGTTAAAGGGATTTATCTAAGAAAAAGAAGATAAAAAATCTGATCAGTAAAATGACAGCAAACTCACAATCATTAACAACCACACCTGAAACAAAAACAAAAGCAAACTAAGCAAACAACTAGAACAGGAGCAGAACCACAGAAATGGAGATCACATGGAGGGTTAGCAACAGGGGAGTAGGAGGAGGAGAGAGGGGAAAAAGGTACAGAGAATAAGTAGCATAGATGTTAGGTAGGAAATAAACAGAGGGAGGGTAAGAATAGTAGGGGAAATGTAGAAGCTAAAGAACTTATGACACATGGACATGAACTAAAGGGGGGGAATGTGGGTGAGAGAGGGTGTGCAGGGTGGAGGGGAGTGAAGGGGGGGAATGGGACAGCTGTAATAGCATAATCAATAAAATATATTAAGATCATGAGACACTGAGGTCAAATTATATAATTTATATACAAAATATATTTAGCATAGTTTATTTAGCAGCACAAGAAAATGTTACATTTTTTAGTTATATTTTACTTCAAAATGATAAAAAATAGGAGTAGTTTTAGTGTGTAGAGGAAATTTGGGGAAAAAAGTTGATCATCAGAATACGTCTCTAAAGGTTACTCCTCCAAACTTTATTATTTGGCATAGGTTTCAGTGGAATCTTCCAAAAGACATTAATCCATTCTTTTGCTTCAATGCGTATTTTCTTGATGGATATTACCTATATTTCAGTTATGTTGTAAGGTTTCCAGGACACATAAAAAATGGAAGATACATGGGCAATGCAAAATAACGCTACAGAGTAATGAGATTGATTTTGGGGGGTAGTTTATAGAATACATATGCCTTTCTTTCAGTTTTCCTGAATAGATATAAAAGGGAAGGGAAGGGACAGCATTTGAGCTGAGGGGTGACTCCATAGGAGTCAGATTAAACCTTTTGACATGGTTCCAGAGAATGGTTGACTTAGGCCACAGGCGAAAACTAGCACTGCACGCACTTAGGAGCATTTTTTGTTGTTGTCACATGTTTTTGGGCCTTGACAGGAAATCATGCCGCAATTGTCCTGAAGGACAATCAGCACTAGTTTTTCATGGGCCATTTGTGCCAGTGGTAGTTTTGCAGGAGGAAAGATTTACAAAATTGACCATGCATTTGAAAGGTTATTGAGGAAGGTAAGCTTGTGAGTACCTGTCCCACGGCTGTCCTTTAAGTTTTGCCCTTTCTGTGAACAGCCTGAATTTTCACTTAGTTTCAAGATTTAGGAAAATAACAGTCACCCATACTCACAAATTGAATTCAGTCAGTATTGATTTTAGCCTTGTATGAGCAAGAACTATTCTTGGTGCTCTACATGAGCCAAAGGATGGGGGAGAGGGAGACGGGGGACTGACTGGCTCTGGCTCTTGTGATTTCTAAGGGAGAATAGAGGTACATGCGCTAGTAACTATGGTGCTGCACACATGTGTATTCTAATGGACATGCAAAAATCACCCGGGGTGTTTAGCAAGGTTTCTACAAAGGTATAAGTTTCAATCTGGTTGAAAATCAAAGGACGGAACCTTGGCAGATGAAGCCAGCAAGAATATTCTGAGGGCAAAAATAGCTTGGGCCAAAGTGCAGAGATGGGTATTGCCTGTTTTGTTTTGTGAGGACAAGTTTTCTGTGATCGGAGCAGTGGGGCAAGTGGAAGCTTTGGAGGTAATCCTTGAAAAGTATCCAGACAGCCTTGGAGAGCAATTGTGAAGGTCTTGCTGATGGATTTCTACTGTATTTTCCATGCAGTGCAGGATCTATTAGAAGAATTTGAGTAAAAATTTGTTATGGAAAACTTAGAGGACATAATTTAGTTATAAACTGAATCAATTTCCTTGAAACTACTGAAGCGTCATAGATTCTTAGAGCTAAAAAAGGGACAGAGATTATTCATTAGGTGGTTTTCAAATATTGTGTGAAACACTTGCCTCAAATGACATCTTACACAAATGCCTCGTCTGTAACACAGATGGAAGTGTTGCATTTTCTGTTTTCTCCTTCCTTCACCCCGGTAGCATTCCCCAAGATGTCTGCATAGAAAGCTCAAAATCCTGGGACAACCTGTCTTTCTTAGATGAAGGAATTCAAAAGGAATGAAAACATATGTTTACAAAAAGGCCTGTACAATCATGTACTAGCAGCCTTATTCGTACTAGCTGAGCACTGGGCCCAACCAAGAGGAGATCAGGTACACAGATCGTGCTGTGCTCAGATGGAGGGGTACTGCTCACCAGTAGAAGGAGCGACCTCCAGATACACATAACAAAGTAGAAGAAGCATGACTCAGTAGAGTGCACACTCGCTGATTCCATTTACATGATATCCAAGAACTTGTTAAACTAATCTATGGGGAAAGAAATTAGCTAGTGATTACTGGGTGGCAGGGGGAGAATGGCCTCAAAAGGGGTACACAGGAACTCCCTGGAGTGCTGGAAATGTTCTTATCTTGTTTTGCATACTTACATCAGTTGCACCAAAGATGTGCGTATCTTACTGTATGATAATTATACCTTAATAAACAAAAGTTACCAAAAGTCCTGAGAGGGAACCATAACTGGTTCTCATAGGCAGTTACGAGAAAGAGTATGAGAAGCTGGAGCTTAGATTTCCTGGAGTTTAGGTTTGCTGGTCCACTGCTCCTCACCATATCCCCCTCCCTCTTCATGCAGCCTCTTCACCAACATCACAACATCACAACATCAAGGCTGACTCACCACCACCCCCACCTCCACCACTAGCTCAAAAACTTCACTTTTACTGAGAAGTGTCAATTTGACAGCACCCTAGAGATTCTGACTCAGCTTTTTAATTTCCCCATAGTGAGATCAGAACTGGCAAAACAACCACACTTTTCTTATCCCATGCCTCATCTGCACTGCCAACCCTTTGGTAAACAGTGCTCTATTCCACAGCCATGAGGGCTTGTGTGATTTGGCCAGGCTGGATGGGAATGGGGCAAGGGAGAAGGCACTGGTGGCTCTCATGGGAGACCTGTCTACACGGGTGGACTGCCAAGTCTTGAGGCACACCGTGTTGTTGCATAATCTACAGGCTCAGCTCACCTACAAAGATGTGCAGTTGGACTCCATTAGTGAACAACAACCAAGTGCCACACATGGATACCCTGTGTGGCCTGTCTATTAACGGCATCCTTCCAGGAGAGGGGGGCGATGGGAATCTATGACTGCCTTCTGTGCCATGGAAGCATTGGACAGCAGGGCAGCCCCAGTGGGTTCCTGACTAGATCCTCAACAGGATCTAGTTCTGAGCCTTTGTTTGTGATCTCTGTGCCTGGAGTCTGCTGGGCTACATTGCTCATTCATAATGTCACACATACTCAGGTCAGGCTCTCACTCTACTGAGAACTTTCAAGGACTGGGATTGTATTTTCCTCTTATCTTCCTCTTCCTTGTGTTCCCAGTATGCATTCCCACTATGGTGCCTTAGTCTGGGAAGATAGGTATTAACTGGGAGCTATTTTGCCCCTAGCACCACAGGGGACATTTTGCAGTGTCTGGAGATGTTTTTGGTTGTCAAAAACTTGGGGCATGATGTTACTGGCATCTAATGGGTAGAGGTCAGGGATGCTGCTAATCATTCTACAGTGCATAGGGTAGCTCTCCACAACAAAAAATGACCTATCCTGAAGTGTCAGTAGTGGCAAGGTTGAGAAACCCTTGTCTAGTATGGGGGACCATTCCGTGTGGCGTGGGAATGTAGCCCAGCCCCCACTTGGAAAGGCCAGTGGGGAGCGAGGTCCGGCACACAGGAGCCACGCCCATGGATAGGTTCTCCTGTGGGGAATCAGGCCTGCATTGTGCCTAGGCTGCTATGAGACTTGCTTTTGCTAAAATTTCCTCACCCTGAATTGAGGCAGCCAGTGCTTACTGTAACTTCTAAAATCTGAGCTAAACCTCCCAAGTATGGAGTATAACCAGTTCAACCACTTTTTCCTTTGATCTGTAACATCCCTCTCTTTGAAGTAATTAGCAACATTCTTTCCTTTGTTATCTGTAAAAGGTAATCACTGATAGCAAACCCCGTGCATAGTAAATGAGGACCATCCACCCAGAAAAGCAATAAAAGCTTGTCCAGGCAGGGGTCAGGGCCCTCTCTCTCACTTAGAGAGTGGTCATGCCGTCCCTTTTTCTCCACACAGGACTTCTGTAGTCCGTGTGAATTTGTACATTGCAACCACAACACATGGACTTCGAGGGCCAGAGTCTGCATCAGCCTAGCATCTACTTCATTGTGCAGAAGACAATAGGACGCATTGCTTATCAGGGCTGGGTGGGGCCAATGCTGTCCATTATGATGGATCTCTTTGCTTTATTACCATTTTTGATTCTCTAGGCATCTTAGTCGAACTCTAAGACGGGAAGCACCTGAGTCAGGTAGTCACTATCCAAACTGGAATAACCTTTTGGCAGAGTTGGAACCAGTCCATCTCCTAATCCAGAGTTGCTGTGACTCTAGTTTAGGTGTCTCATCCATTAATCTATAGCCATAATAATAGTAATAATAACAGTTGGCATAAATTCTGGATATTTGCCCAGTCTGCTTACAAGGAGACTCTAGGGCTGGAAAAAGAACTCAGATTAAATTTACTTGCCCAAGGCCACAGAGCTAGTATGTTTTGGAGCCAGATTAAAATGCAGGTTGCCTGAAGGCTCCCAAAGTTGTCATTTGTCTTATGTTTCCTTTTTAGCTTCCTTGAATTTCATTAAATATTCCCACCTCTCTTTAGTAAAATTGATTTCCCCTTGTCACAGATTCTCTGAGAATCTGGGTCTATGGCTTAATAAATGCAGGGACACCACCATGTTTGTGAGCTGTATAATCCTCTGTTCTGAACCCTCATCAGGCTAGCACTCAGGGTTCTAGCTTATCTTTTTCTTCCCTGCATACAACTCCTAAGAATCTTTCATTTGTTTAAAGTAAACATTGAAATGTAGGGAAAAAATGGAATGAAATGAAAAACCAAACATTTTCTAGTTAGGCCGCTAATTATGGCGGAGTAAGGGCAAGTCACTTATAAATCTCTTATTTTAAAATGATAAGCAAGATCTCTTTCTAGATCTTAAAGTTTATCACCGTAGGACTATTTTTAGTTTTTCTGAGTTTAAAATTTCAGTATTCAACAGCTTAAAGTGTAGGAATTAAGAAAGAAGAACTGTTCGTCAGCAAAAACGACAATGTCCACACATTTGGTAGAAATCATGGAATACAGTTTTAAACCGTGCCTGGGGAAGCTACTCCTTATTTCTCTAAGAGCACTTGCTTCTCAGATGGTCTCTGCCTCAGTTTCTGCATGTTCTAACGAGGAAACCCAGTGCAGACCGAAATCGTGCGTAGCGTAGCATCAGACTGAAAGTGGGACTAGCACTTTGGAAACTTGGCATGGCAAAATCAGACTTGGAATCGGGTGAAGGAGGAGTCACCTTTCGTTTCTGAGATTAGAAAGTATTTGTAATACTGAGAGATTAATAAGAGGGTTCCTTGAAATAACAGATCCACTTTTGAATTTTAAGCAATGCCGTTTTCAAAGATTTGACCTGCCCAAACTTTTCACGAGCGCCTTATGTAAAGCAAAGGTGTAAAGGTGGTGTATCTTAACTGAGACATAAATGTTCTTCAGAACGTTGAGAAATATTCAAAAGCTTCAGCTGAAAAACATGGAAATGGAAATGCCCTCTTCTTGACTCCATAATTGATGTCCTTTGTCCTCAGTCTTTTCAAGGACTGGTTTCATCCCCAAATTGGCCAGAGTTTGCTGACTTTGGGTAATGACTATAATGGCCCCAAAAGATCAGTAACTGACAGAATATACAGAGTCACAGTCTACAGCATCCACTTAAAATTCCCCCTCAAACTGCTGGCAGCACACGGACGGAGGCCTGACACGGAAGCTGGGTGGCCCGCGCCCTGTGGCCTCCTGCAGCCCGCACACGGGGCCGCGTTCTTCTGCTTGCTGTCTAATAATAGTAACAGGCCTTTAATCTCTTTGCCAACACAGTCTCCTTTGCTGTATTATGTTTTGTGTTCCTTGTGAGCTTTCCATATTAGTTATAAAAATGACACTCTGTCTGTAGCTGCATTTTTCATTTTATAAACTCCCAGGGATCTCATCAATTTAACCTGCTTGTGCAGTTAGTTGGCAGCAAACCATTACAGGCAAAGATAGGCTTAATCAACGTTTTTTTTCCTTAATAATGAACTCAATACACAGGGAAGCATAGCAACAAATGAACCTGTGATTCTAGGTAAAGATGTACTATCTGAAAATCTGTATTTAAATTAAGGACTTTGTAATGGGATTCTTAACTGTGCAGGAAGAATCACCATAGGATGCTTCCAAATATCAGTGTGTCCTAGGCGTTTGAAATAGAGTTTAATCTGTAAAAAGTTTACCCTGGGTTTTAAACAATTCATTGCTGGTGAAAAAAATCTAAATTCTTTAAAATAGAAATAGAAAAGGATTTGCAGTAACTGGCTATTATTGTAGCTACAGAAATACAAAGTAATTTCCTTCTCTGTAATTTTTGAATTACAAATTGTTTATCTTCCCTTAATAACTTTCTCTGTAGAAAGAAATCTTTTTCTTTTTCAGTTTACATAAAAGTGTCTGGAACAGTTCTGTGACACAGATGTTGGAAATCAAACACTGAATTCGGACTAAAGCTTTTTACCTCACTGCCCCACCCCCACACCCTTATCCAATGTTAAGTAAAGGCCTGAAGTCAGACAAAATGATGTGAAAAGAGAAGGTGACAGCACTGGGGACAAGAATGAGTCTGTCTTCTATAGTGGAGAGACTCCTGTTGACATTTTCCAAAGATTTTTAATGATAATCATTTTCCAATGTTATCTTCTTACTAGTCAACAAATATAAATTATATCAACTCCCTTGAGACTTCAAATGCTTGTAACAGAATCAGGAAGCACTCCTGCCTTTCCTTTCAGACATCCTTCAAGGGAAGTCCTTGTGGGCACCCAAGGCTGAATCATTCATAACACCTGGGGAAAGTTTGCCTGGCTTCAAAGGGTGGCATCAAAGGGGATTGACCCACCCATCAGGGGCTGAACAGAGCTCTTGCAGATGACGCTAAACCGGTTGGGTGATCCTTGTGCACCTGATGCTTCCTCAACAGTGCTGTAAAAATGCTAAATCGCCTGTTTGGTGTGTTACGTTGGGTGCTGAGCATGTGCTGGTGGGCTGCCTCCTTACCTTTTCCAGTAGCTCAGGCCCCCACTCCATCTCCCTTTCAGGTATAATAGGCGATCTTCTGCCCAACATGTACAGTGAGCAGACAGGATCTAGCTACTTCTCTAGTACTTTTCTGAGAGGTTTAGGGTGAGAATCTTTCTTCCTCTTAGTTTCCCTTTAAGAGACATAAGTCCTCATTTTCCTTACATGTTCATTAGCCTGCATTTACTAGAGATTTGTGGCAGGTGTGCTGGAGAAGGGCTGCCTGTTGGGTTGGCTGACCTCCTGGCAGAGGCCACTGCTCAGGGAAGTGGCCGTGCCTGCTGGCAGCCCCATCAGCTGAGAGAGAAAACCCCCATGGGGTGGTATGGACTGTGCTTCTGCAGGAACTCCTAGCTCTGACCACTGGCTCCTGAGCACTGGGAGGTGCACAGTTAGAGTGGCTGTGTCTACTGGTAGTTGTCCCGTGCCTTCTGGGGGGCTTCCCCTGCTCACACAGAGCCTGTGGTGAAGGGGTGGTCCTCATTCCCACAACAGAGACCTGATGATGGCTTTCTGTCCTGCAGGATAGTCCTGTGGCATCGTGAGCACTTCTGTCTCATTGTGCATTCGGTTAACTGATGCCTTTGAATGCTGCCATGCTTTGGGGGAGGGTGCTATTTGGGCAATTCTTACTAAGGAAATAGAAAACACATGAGTTCTCTCTTCTGCATGTGGCAATCTTAAATCAGGGTGCTGGAAGTGACTGGCTATAGCCAAGTGACTGACTGTATGTGGTTAAGTTCATGAGGCTGTTTGGATCAGAAGAACATTTGTCCTGGCTGGTCTGACACAGCTGAATCAGCAAGGAAAACACAGCTCTTGCCGCTGGCTGGCTTGTCTTTTAAACGACTATGTAATGCACAAAGTGGTACATGCCCTGCACTACCCCATGTAAGCACCTACCCCTGACTCCACGCCCCATCACTTCTCATCTTGTCTGTCAGCTTCAGTCCATCCCATGGGTGGGGACAGGGGCAGCATGAGGCTGAGGCTGCGTGTGTGGATTATGCATTACTTGCGAGAGAAAAATGGAATGCTAACTGTTTTTTAGGCTTACTACGAAGTCCCCAAGTCAAAAGAGCAGCCTTAAAATTGTGTTGTTAAAATGTTCCCTGCTTTTGCAGTCTCCTGTTTAAAGAGACTGCCATGAACTCCATGGCCTGTCCCAGTGAGGGTCTTAAGAATGTGATTTAAGATGAAAATGATAGGGAAAGTGATAAAAATAGAAAAAAAGAATACGTTGGCTATGAAGTCACCAATCTATTAAGCCATCTTGAAAATGGTGGATAGAAATAGCAGTATTGCTAAAAAATATGAGTTGTTACCTTTACTTTGAAATTAATATGTAAAGGAACATTTTGTTTACTACAGTAAATTTTCATTTTTAATTTTTTTTTATTTTTTTATTTTAGATTATTCAGTACAGTTTCAATCTTTTACTCCCATTCCAGCCCACCCACCCATCATTTTTAATTTTTAAATCATGAGATTTATGTCACCAAAGTACAGCCTAAATACATTTTAATATTTGTTGTTTAATTTTTTCTTTAAAAAATTTAAGATTTAAGATCGCTGTGATTTGAAAACAAGTAATAATTCTTAAGCTGAGTTTCTTGAGTTTGAGAAACAAGAATATTTTCTAGTAGAATACATTAATGATTTTAAAATGTGAGGTAATGAAAATACAGCATTCGCTTAGAGTTTCAGCAGAGTTCCAGCACAGAACACAATTAACCAGGATTTTTTAAAAAAAAATTAAATTTATAAATTTGAGGTGAATGTAGATTCTCTTGCAGTTGTAGGAAATAATACAAAGAGATCCTTTATTTCCCCCATACGGCCTATGGTAACATTGTATGAAACCATGGTACAGTGTCACAGCCAGGTGTGATATCATAACCAGCTGCAATAACCAGGGTATTGACATAGATATAGTCAAGTACAGTTCAGTCCCATTAACACAAGGCTCCTCTCTGAGTTCCCCGTTTATAGCCACACCCCCTCCCTCCCATGTCTGACCTTTGGCAACTGTGATTCTGTTTAGTTTCTATAATCAGTCATTTTCAGAATGGAATCATGCAGTATTTAATCTTTTAGGAGAGTCTTTTTTTTTTTTTGCCTCAGTGCAATTGCCCCATGATTTATTCATGCATGAATCAGGAGTTCATTCCTTTTTCTTGCTGAGTAGTAGTCCATGGTGGGGATGTAGCACAGTCTGGTTTACCATTCACCCACTGAAGGACATTTGAGCTGTTTCTCATTTTGCCTGTCTAAAAAAATGCAAGCAGGACTTTTAAAAAACAGTTATTGATGCGCTTATGATTGTATCTTATTACAGAGCATTTATTGGCTGGGTAGAGTAAGATTAAAGGCTTAGAGTCATTAGGACTAAAATAAATGTTATAAACTATGACAGTCTAGCACAAAATAGCTTGATTTCATAAATGTAGTTTATTTATGTGTTTAATCAAACTTAAGTTTATTATTGGCCAATGTCCATCAATACAATTTATAAGTGGTTATACTGTGCCTGGGCTTTCATTTCTGTTCTCAACCTAAATAATTGCTCAAAATGCACTATAAATATTCACTTTTATTAGGCATCGCACACACATCCTACTGTGTTTCTAGCAATGTGATAGCACATGATTGTGTTGATTCTTCACTGTCAAGCCCAATTGTTGGATGTTTAAAAACATTAAATACCCATGTGCAATCGGAGTCTCTGATGAAGGGCCTTAATTAAATAAACATTGCATTGCATTATGAACAGAAGTGCCAGAGCTGGAACAATCTGTGAAGTTTACAGCTTATTGATGGATGGTAGGTAATTAGTTGAGGGACACTCAGAAACACGTGGTTCTGTTGGTAGGAAGTAGGGAAGGCCTGTCTGTATCCCACCAAATATCTGTGTGCATCTGCTCACGTTCCACGTTAGCCCTGGAGGGGACAGAGAAGCAGGGTGACTTCTTTTAGCTCCAGTCATGGGGCCAGCCCAGATCCAAAGGGAGGGGAAATGAACACTGCCTGCAGGGCTCCACTGTGGTTTTCCAGCAACCACTGGGTATCCTACAGTTCAGCTAAATTCTGACATTATCTACCTGCAGTTAGTGGGGATCCCACAAGTTAAGGGCTAAGTCCCCCACCTCAGACACCAGCCACAGGTAAAGGATCCCCAAGTTAGCCACACTCAGGAGCGTGCAGTCTGTAGGATTACAGTTTACTGCAAAGACCACAAATGAACATCCAGATGAAGAGGGAAATGGGGTGAGGGCTGGAAGGATCCAGTCCCCTGGAGTTGGGATGTACCACCCTCCCGGTACGTTTACCAACGAGGGAGCTCCCCCAGGCCTCATTATCACAGCTTCGTGGCCTGGGCCTGGTTGGTTAAATCATTGGCTATCAGTACTTCCACTCAATCTCCTGCCCCCCTCACCTCCTCAGAGGCTGGAGCTGAAAGTGCTAACCCTGTAATCACAGGTGTGGCTAACCCTTCCCTTGAAACTAAGGGCCCACCTATGTCACCTTGGTGGCATAAACTCAGGTGTAGTCCAAAGGGGCTCATTATGCCATAACAAAAGACACTCCTGCCACCCAGGAAATTCTAAGGTTTTTTGAAGCTCTGTATCAGGAACCAGAACTGGGGACAAAGGAAAAATATTTTTCTTATAGTGCAGGACAGGAGTGATGACAAAGAATCCGTGGTCTCTTTTAATGCACCATACTGGTCCTCCACAGACTCAAGCTGGCTCGTTACCTGATGCAAAATGGATTTAATTTTAAGTGATCGTTTTCCTATCATTTACCTGGAAAATGACCCTGCAGTAGATTCCCGTTGCCATAGAGTAGGCCCCCAGGGAGCTGATGTTGCACCTTAGGTGTGCATGCCAGACATACAAATGGAATTCTCAGAAAAAGCTGTCCAGTTGATGTGCGAGGCAGAGGAGAGGACAGTGACGGGAAAGCCTTTGGGGCAGCCCTCAGTGTTGGACTCTGAGCCCCATACAGGGCCCCTTGGGCAGCCACTTTCCTGACCCCTTCCGTTCTCCTTCCCCCTGGGCTCTGCCTGCGGGGAAGGAGAGCTCAAACTTCTCTGCTTCCCTAAACTTGACCTTCGCCATCATTTCCCGCTGCACCCTGTGCACTCTAGTTCTGTTCACCCACACCTGACTCGGACCTAGCTTTTGCCTGTTTTTCTTTTGCTCACAGACTCTGTTCCCTGGGACCAGATTCCCAGGTCCTGCCAACTCAATCATGTTTTCTGGCTTCTCAATATTTTTTTCAATCCAACCTTGCTAAAGAGTGATGTTTGGGTTGAATGTGGCTTTTGGCATCATCTCACGAGGTCGAGCTTGGAGGTTCCTTTGGGATCTCCTGGTGGATTCTCGTGTTTCTGGATTTCCCTGTCTGTAGCATTAAGAAAATCATCATTTTGTTCTAGGAAGAACCTTATTGTCTCCATTTGGTTATTCACATATCCTTTATATGCTATGTATCTAAATGCACTGTACAACTGGAGCTTTATGTTTTAAAAAAACATTTTCTGATAAGCTGCCAGTTGCAGCCTATAATTATGCAATTCCATGTGCCCCTTTGGGTTAAATAGTAATCTTTGTGAGGTAATTTTATCCCCTTCTCTTTCACAGTATAACTGAAATCCTCAAGTGTGAATAAACTTTAGTATCTTTCTCACATCCCAGAGTTAGTTTGGAGTGTGGCCTTGGGCCATAACCAACTAACTCTGCCTTGAAGATAATACTCTGGGGAGGTAATTAGGATAGGCTGAATAATTTATGGCACAGTTTTGGTGAATTAAGGAGAGAAAAGAATTTGGAGTGACAAGGGTTGAAACATCCCTTTCTCCATTATTTCAACTCTTATCTCTACTTTCTTTCTTTTTTTTTTTTTTAAAGATTTTATTTATTTATCTTCAGAGGGGAAGGGAAGGAGAGAGGGAGAGAAATATCAATGTATGGTTGCTTCCTGTGCATTCCTTGCTGGGAACTGGCCTGCAACCCAGGCATGTGCCCTGACTGGGAATCAAACCGTGATCTCTTGGTTCACAGGCCCGCACTTAACCCACTAAGCTACACCAGCCAGGGCTCTACTTTCTTAATAAACATTAAAGAAAAGTAAAGCCGTGGCTGGTGTGGCTCAGTGGATTGAGCACCAGCCTGAAAACCAAAGCGTTGCCTATTCAATTCCCAGCCAGGGCCCATGCCTGGGTTGCGGGCCAGGTCCCCAGGAGGGGTGTACAAGAGGTAACCACACATTGATGTTTCTTTCCTTCTCTTCCTCCAGTCCCCTCTCTAAAAATAAATAAATAAGATCTTTTTAAAGAAAATGAAGCTCTCAGTTTAAAACAAAAAGAAAAGTAAACCTGTTTTTCAAGTTTGATATGATTAAATTGATTTTGGTCCTTACCGGGGGCCCACCATTGGGCTGGGCTCCATGGAAGTTTGAGTTGTAATGATTAAGATAAGCTTTTAAAATGTACAGTAAAATCCTAGGCAGTCTTCAGGATTCGTCATTCTCTCCTCTGTAACCCATGTAATTTTTGCACAGCTGTACTACAACTCTGCAGTGGGAACTAATGGCCTCATTTATTTTTCCCATCACTTTAGGCATCTGATTTGTGCCAGGCACTGTATTTGTTCCTAGTGTTTCTAAGAATGAAGACGGTTCTCAGTTTGTATCTATTCTGTATGTTTTTTGCATGTGTCAATCATTTTGCAGCTACATTAACATTTTTTTTACTTGACTGTGATTGTGTAACCATGTTCCCTGAGCTTCATATCACATCTCTGGTCAAAGGTTTAGAAGCTGCACATGTTTTGTTTGTAGTCTTTTCTCTGATGGTTACAACCTGCCCTGTCAGCTTCTGACAAACTCTTTTAGGCCAAAGACTTGGTTTCATTGATCTTAGTCTCATAGCACACCTTTAGTCGAAAGGTGTTTGGCATTGGACTAAAGGAAGTCTGCTCTACTTGGCATTTAAATCCCTACGGTTTATTTTCAAAGCCGTATTGTTATGGTGATTGTTGAAAATTCGACTGACTTTACATGCACTGGGATGACTTCCTCTTAGAAGGAGGAACCTGGGAGTCTAAGGGGATGTGGCAGAAGCAGAAACAACAGGTTCATCTCTCAGGGAGCAGTGACAGCCTCCATTTATCGGTTCCTGCATCACCCTCAAAATGCATTTGCAGTTCTTATATTGGCCGCATGTCTTTCATCTCGGAATTTCAAGATCTCTGGGAGTATTTCTCTCCTGTACCTTTTTCCTACCTTACCTTGCTCTTCAGTATTTCTCATCCTTTCAGGGTTCCTGTCCTCTCTCATCTGCTGTTTTGTTTTGTAGATTTTGAGACATACTGTAGTTACCCGGCTCCTACCTTAGAACTAAGCAACTGAAGGAGTCCAGAGTTTCCCACCAGGTACCCTTTGCTACACATGAGAGAGGGACCCTAAGAGGAATGATGGAGGCCGCAGCAGGAACATCGGTCAACGCTGACCATGCTGAACAGTGAAGTCTGTTACTATTGTACTTCCTGGCCCTCTCCTTCAGAGCATTCACTGGACTTCCCCTCTCCCCGACTTCGCGGCTGTGCCCTGCCTTACAGTAACCCTCTTCTCTTTAAAAGCCTGTGCCTTACACATATGCCTTTTCTAAGTGCTTCCTCCATTCAGAGGATGGGAAGATACTGCATGTTGGGGAGCCACAGGGTCTGACTGGAAGGTCATAAATGAGATTGCCAATTCTTTTGTTATCAGCTAAGTCCCTAAATTTGGTGGCCCCATTCCTTTCTCTGACTACCTTCTGACATGAACCAAGCTTGTCTATTATAGGGAAGAACACTAGCACGATTGGCGGCCAAATCGTATTGCTGTATTGCTGCTTTCTAGAAAACACCTTTTACGTGTATGTTAAATCTGTCTTTTTACGCTTACAGGTAGTCCCGTGGTCTAGACTTCATGGAACTGGGTTTCTCATGGCAGGTCCTGTTACTCTTTCCCAACATAGACGTAGCATCTTCCTCAGCACAGAGTTCTAGGCAACCTCTTTCAGTTGGCTGAAGTTGTCGTTCAAAACGAAGCCCATTTGGCATTCCCTAGTAGCTACTCTTCTCTTGCCTAGATCATTATTCTGCACTGCTTTCCCAACCACTGCATCAACCCTCTTGCGTTTAACATTTAGACTGCTATCCTAATTCCCCTTCCATTGTCACCTGTACCTACGTATTGACACTCTCTGGTGATTTCCTGCCGCAACCAGTTACCTTTGAATGTGTTGGCCATTTCCAGAGGATAGGTGTCACATGTTCCCACACACACACACTCCACATTCACAAAGGCTTATGTCCTTTTGTCTCTATTTGCCCATAGCTCTGTCTTCATATGTGGCGCCCAATGCACCATTGATTAGAAATGGTATTAACAACTCCCTTCCCCGAAGGCCACACATAGTTGTTCTAGAGTCACGTGGCACGGTATTCTAATACTGCCACAGTATTGAGGCTTCAGAGTTAACCCTACAGCAGCATTTCCATTTTCTCTGGTTCTTTGTGCACAGACATAACCATTAATTACATCTCTGGGCACAGAAAACGAAGTGGAATATGCCATTTAATATGCTTCCCACGTGTATTAAAAATAGTTTAATTTTTTATCTTGGGTTGCAGTAGCTCATGGACATTGGTAATGGGCATGCTGAAACTTTAGGGGCCCCCCAAGTTCTCAGACGCTACAAACTAAGGAGCAACCACTGGGTGTCAAGCTGGGTTTCCTCACTAGTCTCAGAATTGCAGTTGTCCACATACACATTCGTGCTGGGGGCCTTCCATAGACCGTTTCATAAAATCCTCCTGACAGTACAGTCTGTATTAACACTGGTAGAAAGCACTGCATGTAAAGTTTACACTCTAATAATAGAAGACAAATTTATGGAATCCTCAAATGCCAAGGGCCTGCCAGATACTGTGTATGAGGATACAAGTTATGTCACCTCCTATTGAAAACCACCTGCAAATGTAAAATTGAGCAAGACCTCTGCAGAGATACCTTTCCAGTGGCATCTTGGAAATGGATATTATGAGTACACCAAGGAAGCCCACTCTTCCTGTGGTAGAAATTGTATTTGTATCCTCTCTGATAGAAAGGAATACTTTACTACAATGGGTCTTGACCTGTTTTGTTTTTTTTTTCTTTGAGGGAGAGTCCTTCTAGCTTAGAAGCTGAAATGGCTGGATATTCCATCTTCCTGCCCCCCTGGAAAGAAGGTGGAATACACTTCGCCACTCAGCCCTCTCATTCGGGGCTTCAGATCAAGAGGAAGTGATGCAGGGACCGAGGAATGCATGAGACAGGTTCCAGGGCAGGAGTGTCAATGACAGTGAGAGGAGCGTACTGGAGTCCAGTGCGCTCATGCTGGCTGCCGCCCCTCAGGCGGATAGCCCCGAGGCAGCCGCCCTCAGTTGCTGCCTGATTGTCTAAAATTTCTGTCAATTCTCTGTTCTTTCATGTTCTTCCAACACATTTCTTTGCTGTGTAAGTAGCCAGGCAGAACTTCTATTGCTCACCACCAGTGACCCTGTATAATTCAGTCACTTGTATGGCTTTGCTGAGTCATTTGGTATAAACAACCTTCTGCTTGGCCAGTTTAGAGATATCCACAGTCCATATGAATCACTATTTTTTCTTCTATTTCAGAAAACGTTTGAAAGTTGTTTTATTTATAGTGTCAACTTTTAAAAAGTCACTCAACTAAAGTTAATTGGATAATAAACTAGGTAGAAATTGCTTTATGAAAAGAGGGAAAGCCCAAAATGCTACTTACTATAGAGAACCCACAATTCAGGGTTTTTAAAAAAAGATTTTATTTATTTTTAGAGAGAGGGGAAGGGAAGGAGAAAGAGAGGGAGAGAAACATCAATGTGTGGTTGCCTCTCAAGCACCCCCCCTACTGGGGACCTGGCCCACGACGTAGGCATGTGCCCTGGACTGGGAATCAAACCAGCGACCCTTTGGTTTGCAGGATGGTGCTCAGTCCACTGAGCCACACCAGCCAGGTCCCACAATTCAGTTTTATTCAGAGCAAAGAGAAAAGGAACTTTTTGATCATACTGGAAGAAACTCAGCCATAGGTTTGGAGTCTGTACCCAACACATACAATGAGGACAATACTCTGCTAATACAGTTGATTCGTTGCTGCATTTGTCTACTGTTTGTCTAATATTAACCATATAAACAGAGCAGTGCAACTAGTATTTGGAAGAACCCTTACAGTGTTATAGTGTCAGGCACAACGTTTCACTTCTCTTCGCACCACTGCTTCTCTTTGCCTACCTGGGCTTCCTCTTCTTTGGTAAAGTCGGTTTTGATGTTGAAGGTCTTGCAGATCAGGAGTTTTCCCCTTGATCATATTGACAACAGCCTTACATGTAGCATCAAACAAACCTTTGATGTCTAAATAGTTTGCAGGCAGAGTAAGTTCAAAAAGTGTTTCTTGGTCAACTTTCAGGAATTCTTGGTCCCATACAGGGATATCATCGGTTCATTTTTCTTTGGTCTCCTCATCCTCAGGAGGAGGAGGCTCCTGCTTGTGGTGGGTGCACCACTGGATGACCTTGGTTAATATTGCTGCATTCCATTGGGTAGAGGAAGTGGGTCATCATCGCCTTCAGCATCCATTCCCAAATCTTCTAACATGGTCTTGACAGTCACAGATTGTTTGGCAATTTCAACATCAACTTCAAATATCTCTCCATCAGAACTTGGCAAGTTAATTGAAGGCATGGTGCTCAGTCTCAAGGAGCGAGCAGGTCAGAGGCTGGTGAGAGTGAGGCAGCATCAGCAGTGACACCAGGGAAAGGTGGAGAGCAAGGTCCCTCTGAATCACTATTAATTTAACTTTTGTGGCAAAAACTTGTTCCATGCAGGAAGCAGGATTATTTTCATTTGAGTTTATTTAACAAGAAGAAAAAAAGGTAAAGAAATCCTATTGGCACTGATTAATGGCAAGGATTAAAATATAGGAAAACAAAGATATTGATGTGGTTTCAGTGAAGCTCCAAGGGTTTATTTGTTAGTTTGTTTTCTCTTATTCATTCCGCAATAGGAACTAGCAAAATCCATGGCAAGGAGAAAACAAGGCATCAAAGAGTATAAAAATATTGAATTGGAATAAGTACTAGAACCCAGAACACTTAAATCTTTAACATTTAGTCTGAGAGTACTTCACATTTCTCAGGGGGATTTTTCACCCACCACTTTGTATTCTGTGTCTACACTTACATATTTAAATAATAATTTAAATGTCACATAAAAAGTGGACAGGTCTTTTTTCTCATTTGACTCTCAGTTATTTCAATTTGATGAAACTTGTTTAGGAAACCATTTAATGTTGTAAATGCCACCAAGTCATTCCAAAGTGCAGATTAGAAATTCTGTCACCAATTCCAAGTTTAAAAGGTTCTGACGTTTCTGGGTGAAATTGATCTGTGATCATTTACCAGTGACATCTCACATCCATGCAAGTGGCCTCCCCTGGAGTGGGCATGGCTTCGTACAAGGTGGAGAGGAGCCTCATGGGCACCAACAGTCTTGAAAAGCAAATCACATTCACATGTAGCTTGAGTGCTAGGCAAGATCTTTTGTAGGCGGAAAAGGAACTATACTGCTATTACTATTTCAGCTTTTATACATCAAGTCTCTATAGTTGAAAAGGGCTTTATAATCACTTTAATTAGTGGTTGCTTACCTAAGCCCTGGGTGTGACATGACTGACATCTTTTTCTACAAAAACCATAGTTAGTTGAGTGGCATTGACACAGGATGGTAACCAGCGGTGAGCTGGTGATGGCAGTGGTCTTTTCCATACCCTGGAGAGCCATGCTGTTCCCTCCCTTTTTAGAGGCCTGGGTAGGGTTAAGGGAAGGAGTTGATTATGATTTTTGTAAGTGAAAAGGGCACTTCAAAAGCCACATTGGAAACGTGAAGTCTGTTACAGAATTAAAGCAGGGCTTCTCAAAACACATACCTGTGGGAAAGCACCCTTAATACATTAGCCAGCATGCAGCCAGCATCTGAGATCACATTTGGATTTGCCCCGTTCCAGAACTGGCCTGAGAATTTTCTTCTGGCCTTTAGCAGGGTGGATCTTGACCCTGGGGATAGGGGAGAGCTAGACACATGGTTTTGAGGTTCTTTGCAGTGGGCTGCTGGCATGCCTGTCTCCATATTTCATGCATAAGCATGGCCTTGACCCCCGCTATCTTTCCTTCATGTGGGGAGAGGTAGGTTTTATCATCCTAACTCTTTTCTGTGTACAATGTGCAGTCAAGACATAATAAACTATATTTGAACATGGCTTTGCTGTTTACTGTTGTGTGCAGACAGTAAGTTCTGTGAGGGCAAAGACCCTGTCATTCTCTATTTGTGTCGTGAGCAGGTATGCAGAGGCTCAGGTACATTCTCAGTCTGTATTATTGATTAGCATCTTCACCTGGAGTTTCTGGGACCATTCTCCCGCTTGGTTAGATAGTAAGAGAGGCACAGGCAGGGAACAACACCCAGTTAAGAAGCATTTACACAGGTCTTCAGTACCCCAGCTCCCATTCTGCTGACTCATCTGTGACTCAGGAAGTGCAGTCTTTGTGCAGACTCCATCCCCGTGAGGACTGAGTTCAGAAACATGGCTTCTCAGCAGCCCTCGTTCTCTCTGTTCTCTGCATCCAGCAGTGGACCTGCTGCATTTGACAGTCTCTCCTGTTGCTGAATCCCTCCATCCTCTCTCTGGTCCGTGGCCAGTCACAGTGCCCCAGTGGACCCTTTGAGACAGCTCTGAGTTGCTATCCCTCTTTGTAGGAGTTGATTTTTCTGGCCAATATCTTAAGCTCCAAAGCTGAGAAAGAAATAAATCTCTGATAACTCTCAGAGTTCACATCCTCATGGCTCTCCTTGAGCTTGTTCTCCACTAGACAGTGAAAAAGAGCACAAGGCCAGTCAAAGTCCTTGACTCCAGGTGAATTCTCAGATTTGATGCCTTTTCCTGGTGTACTTTTTAAGAGCCCATCACATGTTGGCTGTGTCCTCACTGGGGTTCCTCCAGCATGTAGAATCAGCCCTGAACACATTTCACTGCATTCCCTCATAGGACCTTGGGACCCGTGGTAAACTTGCATACCAGAAATAACCTCAAGTACCCATGTTCTATGTAGTTCCTTAGGGACTCAAATTATATTCGTAGATTATGCATTTCACATTAAAAAAAGAATCCTCCAAGGACTTTCGGCCAAGATGGAGGCATAGGTAGACACGCTGTGTCTCCTCGCACAACCAAAAGAAGGACAACAACAATTTAAAAACAAAAAACAATCAGAACTGACAGAAAATTGAACTGTATGGAAGTCCGACAACCAAGGACTTAAAGAAATCATATGTATACAGACCAGTAGGAGGGGGCAGAGACAGACAGCCAGGCAGAGAGGACTCACAGCAAGACGACGGCAGCGGGCAGACCAGTGAGGTGGCAGATTGTGGACTGGGCAGTTCTACATTTGCTCACAGATAAACTGGGAGAAACAACTGGGGAGTGGGACGGACTGCGCAACCCAGGGCCCCAGTGTAAGGAAATAAAGCCTCAAATCACTGATTGAAAACACCTGTGGGGGGCTTGAGGCAGTGGGAGAAACTCCCAGTCTCACAGGAGAGTTCGTTGGAGAGACCCACGGGGTTCTAGAATGTACACAAACCCACCCACTGGGGAATCAGCACCAGAAGGGCCCAATTTGCTTGTGGGAAGTGGGGGAAGTGACTAAAATCCGGCAGAGAGCAGAGAAAGTGCCATTGCTCCCTCTCAGACCCCTTCCCCACATACAGTGTCACAAGGCACCCACGTCGGTGTCCCCGCCCTGGTGAACACCTAAGGCTCTGCCCCTGACTACATAACAGGTGCGTCAAGACAAAAAAAAGGCCCAAACAAAAGAACAGATCAAAGCTCCAGAAAAAAATACAACTAAGTGATGAAGAGATTGCCAACCTATCAGATACACAATTCAAAACAGTGGTAATCAGAGTGCTCACAGAATTAGTTGAATTTGGCTGCAAATTAGATGAAAAAGTGAAGGCTATGCTAAGTGAAATGAAAGAAAATGTACAGGGAACCAATAATGATGGGAAGGAAACTGGGACTCAAATCAACAGTGTGGACCAGAAGGAAGAAACATCCAACCAGAAAAGAATGAAGAAACAAGAATTCAGAAAACTGAGGAGAGGCTTAGGAACCTCCAGGACATCTTTAAACATTCCCTCATCCGAATTATAGGGATACCAGAAGGGGAAGAGAAAGAGCAATAAGTGGAAAAGCTATTTGAACAAATAACAAAGGAGAACTTTCCCAATCTGGCAAAGGAAATAGACTTCCAGGAAGTCCAGGAAGCTCAGAGAGTCCCAAAGAAGTTGGACCCAAGGAGGAACACACCAAGGCCCATCATAGTTACATTACCCAAGATTAAAATGAAGGAGAGAATCCTAGAAGCAGCAAGAGAAAAGGAGACAGTTACCTACAAAGGAGTTCCCATCAGACTGTCAGTTGATTTCTCAAAAGAGACCTTACAGGCAAGAAGGGGCTGGAAAGAAGTATTCCAAGTCATGAAAGGCAAGGACCTACATCCAAGATTGCTCTATCCAGCAAAGCTTTCATTTAGAATGGAAGGGCAGATCAAGTGCTTCCCAGAGAAGGTCAAGTTAAAGGAGTTCACCATCACCATGCCCTTATTATATGAAATGTTAAAGGGATTTATCTAAGAAAAAGAAGATAAAAAATCTGATCAGTAAAATGACAGCAAACTCACAATCATTAACAACCACACCTAAAACAAAAACATAAGCAAACTAAGCAAATAACTAGAACAGGAACAGAACCACAGAAATGGAGATCACATGGAGGGTTATCAGCAGGGAAGAGGGAAGGGGAGAGAGGGGGGAAAGATACGGAGAATAAGTAGCATAAATGGTAGGTAGAAAATAGAAAGAGGGAGGGTAAGAATTGTATAGGAAATGTAGAAGCCAAAGGACTTATATGTGAGACCCATGGACATGAACTAAAGGGGGGAAATGTGGGTTGGAGCGGGTATGCAGGGTGGAGAGTGAAGGGGGAAATGGGACAACTGTAATAGCATAATCAATAAAATATATTTTTTTAAAAAAGAATCCTCCAAAGTATTCAGAACCACACCAGATCCTTAGTAAATTCTTGTTAATGATGGGACATCCATTGAAGGTATATCAGAGTAACTTTTTTTCTCTCTGACATTTCTCTTAATCTCCACTGTTAACTGTCCTGCTCTGGGAACCACTTAGCCAGCACTTGCTGAGAGAGAAAAATTGGTGTATTTAACGGTCATTAGATAGTCACTGTTATGGTGCTGAGTTTTTAAAAAGCTGCTCATTGTACTAGCTTAAGGGTAAATTACATTCTCCTCTCTTTATACAATGGTGGTGATGATTTTATAAATGCTGGTGGGATAGCACTGTAATTAGTGGGCACCAGCTTCTATTTTGGTAACAATTTATTCTTATACCACATTTAAAAGGTTTCTCTTCCCTGTGGTTATAAAAAGGTAGAAAGAAAAAAAATGACTTCCTTTTTAATAAGGCATCCCGAGCAGTGTAAGTACTTATGAATTATAAATGAAAACTTTTCGGTGATTAAAGTAAATATACTGATGCAGTCCTCTTCTCTGCGTCATTGCTTCATGAGGTCTGCGTGAAGATCACTCAGAGGAGGTCCGAGGGTCTCTGAGGTCACTTCCATCTGCTCCTGCGTTTCTCTGATGTGAATCAGAGGGGACGGAGAGCAGTGGAATTCCAGCTGGTGTGAGGAGAGGAGCTCGCTCTTTCAGGGCCGCCATCAGCCGAGTGCTGATGGTCAGAAGGGCCCTGGGCTCCAGCTCTTCGCAGACTCGTCCTTGTAGTCATGGCCTCCTAAAGTAACCTGGTCTGTGTTTTGCTCCCTCAGGAATTAATGTGCACCGTTTAATGTTCAAGGAGGCTTCTGTGTACCTGGGTGGGGCTGTATTGCGCAGCACTGGAGAGCAGCTGCTGGGGCAGATGTGTGAGCAGTCTTTCACCTTCCAAGAGAGGCCTGGAAGGTAAACTGTGGAAACTGGAAGACTGTTGCTCCGGAAGAAGAGCTGAGCACAATCTCAGGTGGATAGTAATCAATGTTAATTAATATCATTTATAAGAATCCCTCTTTCCAATTTCTCAGACTCATAGCAAAGCTTATACTGCAGCAGTGGTAATGGAGTAGGAAGTTGGTAGTAGAAAAACAGCTCTCAGAGACCTGAGGGAGAAGAGGGGAAGCCTGGATAACGAAAAAATCTTCTAGCTCTGTTTCTTCCTCTCTGCCCTCCATTTGCCTTCTATTTGATCGGTTGTTGATTAGATAACATTAATTTCTGTTGCAGAATTGTATATAAGAGACTACTGGCCTTATAATAAAATAAAAAGTATAATAAGTATTACAGGTCATCAGTTCTAAAATAGCTTATTTTGTCAAGATGATTAACAGCTTTGGGGGAGCAACTAATACCCAGGCAAAAGCAATGAACCCTTCAGCAAACAGAAATGTGGTTTCTGAGCCAAGGGAATAGTCACTAAGCCTTTCAGAGACCTTTCTCCTGTCAGGTAATGTCCACATTTCTAACTTAGAGTCTCTTGTAGGTTTGTTTAGATTATTAAATCACACTTTTCTCTCAGCAAAATATAATGCAGGAGAGATGGTGCCTAATGAAGATCTTCTGTTACTGTTAATATTTATTGGCATCAGATTAGAATCAAGTTAACCTCAGATTAGTAAGAAGCTTTTCAGTCACAGGACTTTTAGCAGTGATAGGTAAAGTAGAGCAAAGAAATTGAAGAGACACAACCAACTCCTCTTGGGAGAATTTCAAAATCATATTTGAGACATCGGCTAAACTGGAAAAGTTATTTCTGAATCTATAACCAGTGATGCCCCATGATCAGGCCATTTCACCATTATGTATTTAGAAAGCATGATGCTTCTTGGCATATTTAATCTATAAAACCTTCACCCTCAAAAATTAGAGAAAAATTATAACTATAATAAATGTGTCTCAAATGCATGGATTCAGGAGACCACTCTCTTAGCGTTTCCTACTATTTAATGTTGGTTTCAACTACTGCCCACTTACCAAAGGTTTAGAGTCATAACTGAGCGAAAAATGGGAGCTATTAGACCTTTAAGGAAAACTCTGCAAAGTTACGTCTTCTGTTTTTCAGCACCTTTCCCCAGTGAGCCTTGCCACACCCCCAGGAGAACCTTCTCTTTCATGAGCTTGCAGATCAACAGTTGGAAGATGGTTGTCTTTTTGAGCCTTGAGGTTTTGTGTTTTCTCCCCTAAGCCTTTTATCCTGCAAGCGCCCTTTGGAATGACTTGAAATAGCATTCTCCATTCATTCATAATTTATTGAAAATCTGTTTGGAGCAAGGTATTGTGGTAGATTTAAAGACAGACTTCATTCACTACAGCAAATATTTATTGTGTACATACCATGTAGCTAAGAACTGGGAATAGAGAGCGAAAGAAGACCCCATTCCTGCCCTCTTGGAGTTGTCTAGTAGAGGAGACACCCATGAATCAAAAACCGCATGAGTGAATGTAGAGTTACAACTGTAGTGTGTGATATGAAATGCAAAATGGCAGAGACACATCATCTGGGGGCAAAGAGCTCCTGTGAAGAAGTGGTATTTAGGGGAGACTGAAGGATGAGGAGAGATTACCCGGTA
This sequence comes from Trachops cirrhosus, assembly GCA_028533065.1. Classification (NCBI taxonomy): domain Eukaryota; kingdom Metazoa; phylum Chordata; class Mammalia; order Chiroptera; family Phyllostomidae; genus Trachops; species Trachops cirrhosus. The sequence goes on from CM052538.1 coordinate 173,512,501, forward strand.
AGGAGTACGGTGCAGAGCTGTCTTGCCGGTGGAGGCACAGCTGGTGCCAGTGGTCTGGGCGAGGGAGAGCACAGCACAGCTGAAAGAGAGAACAGGACCACCACACTGGAGGCCAGAGAACAAGGGAGCTCAAGGGGAGATGAGTGGCGTGGAGGAGTGGGAAGACCATGCAGGACCTTATAACCACTTTAAGGGTTTGGAGATGTTTTTTCTAAGAACAGTGGGAAGTCATTGAAGGGTTATAAGCAGGAAACGCAGAGGGAACACAATTGTGGTTTGCAGAGATTACCCTAGTGCCATTGGAGTGGAGCGGTAACGATCAGTTAGGGCGCTAGGCATGCAGGTGAAAGGTGACGGTAAGTAGGTGGACATCGTGGAGAAGGGAGCTGTGAATGTGGTCTAGATATGTGGAAGAGGTAGACCCAATAGAATTTGGTATTTATTGAGTATGGTTGGGTCAGGGTTGGTAGAGCGGCCCCAAGTTTCTTAGCTTGCTCAGTAGGGTGAAGTTGTACCGTTCGCTGAGCTAGGAAGCTGGGATAAAATAAGAATTGTGGGTAAAGCTGAGTTTTACCTGGAGCACTTTGAATTTAAACTCGTATATATACAGTGTCATAAAGTAATGGCTTTTCTACATAGTCTAAAAAACATAAATGGCTTTAAAAAGGTCAAGGTGGCTAGAGGTAGAGTGTTCCAGTTATCTAATGCTGCAGAACACACCTGACAGTTATGGTTTAGAACAACATTTATTTTGCTCAAATCTGAAGTTTTGGTAGAGCCTGGTATGGACCGCTCATCTGTGGTCCACTCGGTGTCAGCTGGGGTAGCCTCAAGCCTGGGGGCTGGAAGCATCAGAAATCTCGCTCACTTCTATGAACGGCAGTTCTGTGTATTTTCTAGTTCTGCTCTATAAATTATGGACCCAATGTCCCCCAAATTAAACTGCTAACATGTTCAGACTTCTTCACTGGGCTTTGTGGTTTGCCTTATTCCATGTGGAAAAACAAAAAAAACAAAAACAAAGCATGCCTGTGACTGGCACCCCCGTGTGAAAAGGCGAGGGCACAGGCAGAGGGCAGAAGGCCATGTGCAGAGGCAGAGACTGGAGCTGTGCATCTACAAACCAAGGATTGCCAGGAGCCGCCAGAAATTAGAAGAAACACGGAAGGCTTCTCCCCTAGACCCTGTGGTGAGAGCATGACCCTTTGGCACCTCGATCTCAGACTTCCGGCCTCTGGAACCCAGGATACACCTCTGTTGCTTTAAGGAACCAGTTTGTGACGATTTGTTATGGCAGCCCACGGAAACTGACATGAAGGGGTTAGAGTCAGGCATAAAAAATGGGGGGGTTTGTTTGCCGGATGCCAGACAGAAACCATTTTGAGCCTATTGATAATTGTGTATTATTTTTATTACTTATACCTTCGGGAAATGAGAGCCTAGCGTATTTCTTTTCTTAATGTAGTGGCTAAGTATTTAGACTGAGAAAGGGGAAACGAAGAGCAAATGTAGGCCCCACCTACGCACCCTCGGATACGGGGCTGGCCCTTCCCGTGGGCACTGGTAGATGGTCACAGCAAAGCAAGTGGTGAAACGCAGCCTCACACGCGCAACCCGACGGCTAGCAGAGGGGTTGCTGCTGTGCGCCAAAGTGGGGAAGCTGCTTCCTCGTCTCTATTATGGTAAATAGCAAAGAAAGCCAGCCTTCCTATGGCAACGGGGGATTTTTAATGAGGTAAAGGAGACAGAGGAAATATCCCAATGGAGAACGAAGTGTGTCAAAAACAGATTGTGCACATAATTACTTTCTCAGACCTTCCTGACACTATCAGCAAGACTGGTGTTTTGTTGAAAAAACTTAATTAAAACTTAATTTTTTAAAGTGGAAAATATTCAGCATGGTTACAGGAGAATTGAAATCAGGGCACTGTGTAATTTTAATTGCCTTTAAGAGATGCGCTCCAGGAAGATCATTGTGGAGAGAAAGAAGCCACAGGGACACAGTCACAGGTGAGTGGCCGTGGTGAATCCCCAGCGTTGGTGAAAGAGCAATAGCTCTGCGTGTGGGTGGGGTTTCCCCCCACTCTTATGGGTGACAGGGTGTGAGCTCAGATTCCACGTGGACCACCTCAGCCCAGAGTAAGGGAGGCAGTGGATCTGTGCTGGAGTGTCCAGGTCAGGCCACACTTGGGTATACATTGTAGGAAGAATGTCGATTTTTAAAAAAATTAAATCCCCCCCTCTCCAAGAAAGAGAAACAGGAAGTTGAGGAGGCTAAATATCACCCAGGCAGAAATTTTTAAATGCTAATCTCTGAATCAGTTCTGTCAGAACCACGGACCTGGTTCTGATTCATTAAATCTGTTTGGGAACATGTATATTTCTTTTTTCTGCATAAACCTCCCCCGGGGATTCTGGGAGTCAGGTGTGGGAACCACAGGTTTGCAATGAAAGGAGCAGGGACTTGAAAACAAGTAAATATGAGCTATGCTTGTTGCTTCTTGTGTAGGCTCAAGCTGATTACTCAGCTTCCTCCATCAAATTGGGATAATGAGCTTACCTGGTGGGGTTTTGTGAGACTCAGAAAGAGAACATCAGTAAAGTGGCTGAGACATAGTAAGCAACTAAAAATGATAAAACTATGTAAGAAGAGATGAGTCAGGCTGCTTGCTAAATTGGGAGACAAGGCAGCTTTCTTCAAATATTTAAAGGGCAGCTGTGTGGAAGAGGTAACAAACTTATTTTTGGTGACCGTTAGAGGTAGAAGTCATGGGGAGATAAATTTTAATGCAATATGAAGTGGAACTTTCTAACGAATGGTCCAAGGGTGACATCGGCTTACCTCAGAGGGCAGCACCTTCCGAATCACTGGAGCAATTATAGCAGCTGCCATATTGGAGCAGCTGCCAGATGACCACCTGGGTCAGGGATTTCTGGCTTCCTGTGGAGCGATGGCCAGCATGCAATTGTTTTGCAAACTGTCAGCCTTTGAAGGAAGTTTTAGCAAAAAGCACATACAAATAAGACATATAAGAATGGAGTTGCCCTTCCAGGGGTCTCTACCAAAGACCTTATTGTCACCTTCACTCTGGGACTTTCAGAAAGGAATGGGACCCTATTTAGGTTCCCCTAATGACTGGGGTACTGTACTAGCATTTTAGGGGTGGGAGCTTGATCTATAAAGTGTGCTGAAATGAGCCTCAGACAGTGAGAAATTATCCCACCCCGAACGCCAACAGCACTCTGCTGAGAAACACCGCACCTTGTTGAAGCCCAGATGGTCACCCGGAATCAGCCCCTGAGGGTTGTTTTTTGGAGTGCAGTTTGGAAACCCGTGGTATGGGAGGGGCTGGGCTGAAGAGCTACTCCTCCTTCTATCTTTGCAGTCCCTGGTGACTGCTGTTTCAAGCAAAGTGTCAGGAAGAAGGTGGGCTGGGCCCCTGGCATAAAGCCAAGTGTGATAAGAATGGTAGGAGGTGAAGGCCATTGACCTTCTTTTTCACTGGGAACCATGTTTGGATGAATTCAGGCCCACTTTTGAGAAGCACACTTAACTATTTTCCTGGCTATCCCTCTTGTTATGAACGAGACATTGGGGGATGCTTTGATGTGGGTTAGGGGAGCAGTTTGTGTGCAAGGAGTAGGCTCTCCCTGCATGGTGCTAACCAGGCCGTGTGGGGAACAGATGTCTGACTTTGGCCTTGGCATCAGGCTCCAACCAACTCCCATGAAAGTAATTTTAATTAATTTACTATTAGTCCCAGCTAACTCAAATTTCCAAATCTTCCCTGTCTAAATAGATAAATGATACTAGGTGTTCCTTCTGACTGCCTTATTTTTATTATTTTTTGCAAATGCCCATCTTCACCTATTATGTTGTTTGCTCTAATTGCTGCCTTCCCAGTAAGTGGGAGAACCCCACATCCCTCCTCCCCTGGTGTTCCCTGGTGAGGCTGGTTGTCACAGAGGACCGTGATGAGTTACAAGGGCATGACCATGTTACCAAGCAGCGTGCTTAGAAAATACTTCTCAGTGGTGCTCTGCAAGCTTAGGAGAGGTGACACACCATTTGGGAGTGGACAGCAATAAAAGCCTGGAGAAAACTGTGTGCCCTCCACTAAGGTGATCCAGAGTGAGGTAGACATTTCTACCATGACATGGTTCACTCTGCAGGCTTCATCGCTGGCTTTTTGGGAAGCCAGTAAACCAGGTGGAGAAATGAAGTGTCACCTCCCGAGTAAAGGGGCACCTCTTACCCACCCAGGCCTCCTGGCTGTCACTGTGAGTCTCATGCCTGACTTTCTGGAACTGGAATGATCATCTCTAGTTAGCTCAGATCTTGCAGCAATGCCAAATCCAACCAGTGACCTTGTCTGAACAGCAGGGCATTCTGTTCTCCTGGCTTGGTCTAGTTCTGCAGAGCAGCAAAGCAGTGGCTCAGGCAAACAACAGGTCATTTTCTTCCCAGCATTCTCTAGAAGCCTGAGGGGCTTGTCACCTGGAATCAAAGACTTGTCTGCACTAACGAGGATCTTAAAGGTCAGCCTCATCAACCTCCCACCCAGGATATGCCTTCCAGAACTAACCACCCACCTTGCAGATTAGTAACATTATATGTGGTTCCTTGATGCATCTGTGTCATTGTGGGAGAAGCAACCAAGCCCCAGGTGTCATGAAATCCATGATAGTGAGCTCAGTTGTGACGGAGGTTTACTCTGGTTTCCAGCCTTGACCATTGGCAGTTTGGATTCCTTAAGTTTATGATGGGTTTTCTGATTAACAATTATGATTCACTACATGCTATTTTTTAAGGTAACAGGAAGCTCTGACCCTCTTTCAGTAGCACCGTTGCAAATGTCTAACAACTGGCAATTTCCTCTTCTAATATCAGCCGTTAAAATCACAACCTTTGAGGTGTCTGGAGACGACTTTGTCTTCATTCTCCCACCGCCGTATTATTTTCTGCAGTTGTCATGTATTCCTATCTGGGTGCAGCTCTGCCATTCTGGGAGCTCAGCTCCATGCCAGTGAAGGATGAGGTTCAATGGGGAAAAGGCCTGAAACAGTTGTTCTCAGACTTAACTTCACAGTAGAGTCACCTGAGGACCTTTAAAATAATGAGGATGTTTGGGTCCCACTTCTGGAAATTCTGATATAATTGGTCTTGAGTGCAGCCTGGGCTTTAGGAATTTTATAACAGTGTGCAGGCAGCATTGCAGACTAGTGACTGGAGAGACTGGGCTTCAAGAAGGGCAGACCAAATGGTCATGGCCAAGGGGGCTTACAAATGGAGTTGTGGTATGTGATAGCGTTTTCACCCTCAAGGTCTAATTGGATGGAAGCAAGAGTTTTGAGGAGGATGCTTGCTCATTAGGTGGTGAGGATGCAGGGACAGGATGTGGCTGTTAAGGGTTAGATTGATGGCAAGGACTGGGCAGGTTGACAGTTCTCTAGCAAATAAGGTGGGATCTGCAATTACAGCAGAAAAAGGTCAGATAAGAAACTCAGACAAGGGCCAGTGGTGTGGGCTGTGTCCAAGCTGTGGTCAAAGGAAAAGGCTGCAGCCTCATTGTCCTACTCTCATCAGGCTTGCCACTCGCAGAGACGGCAAGGCTGACTGCAGAGTCTGCCTTCCATCTGGGTGATGGGGATCCTCATTTATCTGCAGGCTCAAAGCTGAGCCTTCAGGGAAACAATGACTAGGGATTCTTATGTCAACCAAGACGGAGACAGTCAGAGTCTGCCAGACTGGGAACCGGGGGAGGTCTAGATGAAAAGGCTGGCTCTGAGTCTGATGTAATTATCAGGGAGTCAAGAGGACTGACTGGAAAGGTGAAGACGTTCTTTGTCATGTCTTCTTGTAAAAGTAATTTCATCTCCCCAACCAGGCTGGTAATGTCCTTCAGCTGTCATATAGGGTGCGTTGAATTAGATAATGTCTCTAAGAATCTCTCTGGATTCCTTAAGGAAGAAAAAAGATCATTTGAACACCATGCATAGGCAGGACAGAAAATGCAATTTAAGCACTGCGCCATGGCATTCAGTATTCACCTTGAAGTGGACTCCTAGCAACTAGAAACAAGGGATTCCACGTGAGAAGCCTGGATATCCAGCCAGTGGAGACAGGGATGTAGCTCAGGATATGCAGTGCTGGGAGTTCGAGATTCTTTTGATTTCCAGGTGCTTATGTCTGTTACTCACTTGAAAGTGAGGCACATCTGTGGTGTAGAAGATCTTGCTGCTTGTCCCCTCGCAGCAGGGGTGGTATGCGTAGGTGTAGGACTTCCTCCTGGCTCGGGGAGAGGAGCTCCAGGTGTCCTTCACTGCAGGGCTGTGCACGTGTGCTGCTGTGATAGCGTGTCTCTCATTCTGTGGTGTAGCAATGACAAGACATTTTCAGGACCACTGGGGAGGAACTTGAGCTTTTTCCTTGAGATAGTGGGGAGCTACTGGAGGTGTTTGGACAGGCGGACAGCATGCTGAAGGAAGTATTTTAGGAAAATGCACTTGGTAGTCATGTAGGTGGAGGATAATAATACTTAACCGCTGGCTTGTTGTGAGGAGTAAATGAAGTGATATGAGTGAGCGTGAAGATGCAGGACCACCCTTCCTTGATCCATTCTTTTCCTTTCTCTGTGGGCTGGTGCCCCAAAGGACACACATATTCTCTTGACCAGTGTTATTCATCTGCTAGTGCTGCCATAGCAAAGCACCAGAGCCTGGCTGGCTCGAACAGCAGACATTAGTTTCTCACAGGTCTGAGGCTGGAAGTCCGAGATCACGACCCTGGCGGGCTTGGTTCCTTCTCAAGGCCGTGAGGGCAGGATCTGCTCCAGGCCCCTCTACTTGGCTTGTAGATGTCTTCTCCCTGTGTCTTCCTGTCCTCACATGGTCTTCCCTCCGTGTGTGTGTCCAAACTTCCTCTTCTTACAGGGCATCAATCCTAATGTATATGGTCCACTCCAGTGACCTCATTTTAACTAAAGTACCTTTGTAAAGACCTTACCTTAAAGTATGGTCACATTCTGAGGTCCTGGAGGTTAGGTCTTTAACATATGAATTCAAATGTGGGTGGAAAAGGGAGACATAATTCAGCCATTAACAACTAGTTTTTTTGGAGACGTTCTCTTTTAGGGTCTTATACACAGGTAATTACAGGTTACTTAAGTGTGTTTCAAGAACCAACAACCCCTTCGTCTACACACTGTACGTCCAAAATGACATTCATCATCCTTTAGTACCTATTATCCCATCACTAGAACTATTTGGTTAAATAAAGCAGTGTTTTAAGATAATTTCTATAAACATGCACTTCTTTTACATTAGGGGAGTAATGATAGCAGCCAGTGAACCAATGGGTGCATTTGTTTATCAAATTACAAACAAGCACTAGTGTGTGATATTTACTTAGGGAAGCTAAGATGTGTGTTATAGTAAAGGAATATTAGAATATTCCATACAACATTATGGGAAATAACAAGGGCAGTTGGGGCCAGTCTGCCTGGGTTCAAATCCCAGCTCTGTCTCTTTCTCTCTGTGTGGCCTCAGGAAAATTACTTAGCCTCTCTGATTTTCTTTCTTCATCTGAACAATGGGCATAATAATAGCACCTTCCTCGTGTGGTGGTTTAGAAGATAAATGAACTAACACATGCAAAGTGCCTCGGCTGTAGTCAGGCTTTGGTAAATGTTGGCTGCTACCATCGTTGTTGTTGTTGTTGTTACAATGCTTCGTGAATTACAAAGCACATTCCTGCTTTCTTCTTTGCCCTTATGACAACCCTGTGGAGTATGAGGGATTAGTCCTATTCTAAAGATGAAGAAACTGAAGTGCTAAGACATTAAGTGAACCATCATAGAATAAATCACCACTGAGGACACCTCTTGGAAAAGAAATAGAGCTCAAAAAATATAAACTTTTCCCCAGGAAGGTGAAGCCAGGGTGTGGGCCTTGGAGCAGAACAAAGGTGTAAGCTGCTAGGAGTGAGGCATCCTGGGAAGAGAAGTGATGGGAGAGGCAAATGTTGGGTGAGAAGGATCTCAAAGAACTTGGCCTCTTGGTCAGTGCATCATAGGCTGTGATCCTCTCCAGGTGCCTGCACTTCGAACCCTTCTCTGCTGTATGAGGCTAAAGGCAATCTTTGAATGTGATGGTTTTCTAGATACAGTTGCCTTAGACTTCCCAGTGCTGGGCCAGCTCCACCAGGTAACCTCCATGTGTAGGGTTTATGGTGTTTCCAGTGTTCACCATACAGCCAGTGAATTTTTTCTAGGACTCCTAGTGATACACTTAAGTGCACTCAGTTGGAAAAAGTGCCTCCCTATTTTCTGAAGTGTGGTCCTTACTAGGGGGGTCCATATTGCATCCTCTAGCATGCACATCCAAAATAAATGGGAGAAGTCACTGTTCTCTTAGTGATGAGGGAGGATTGTAGGAGGACATCTCTAATGTGACCTGTATTGCCCACTTAGAGTTTTACAAATGACCATAAAGTTGACCAATCTTGCTGATTTCAAAATTTTAAATTCAATGTAAAGTGCTTTGTAAATTATTTTTATCATATTGAATTATAGTCATTTATTCATATGCCTTCTAACCCATTAGATTATGAGTCAACTCATGGGTGAGCACTGAGACCTACTTAACATTGTACCAGAGAGTTCAGTAATACCCTGGAAATAGTAGTTGTTCATAAATGGTAAATATTGTTCAATTGAATTAAAAGATTAGATACAATCTAAACCACCTCCCCAGGAATGCCTTGAAGCACACTGAATTCAGATTCAAGAATAGGAGTTATTTTGACAAACCCAATGTGCTTTGATAAAGGGAGAATTACAGCTGTTTCTGTTTCCTCTTCATATCAAAACAACCTATGAAATTGGAAGCTAATATGAGTCATCAGGTGTCAGATGGGTCCCAGACTTATTGGGGTGATCACTTTGTAAGGTATATAAATGTCAAATCACTATGTTGTACACCTAAGACTAATATACAATAATATTGCATGTCAACTATAGCTGACAATAAATTAAAAATTATAAATAACTAAATAAATGTTGCCAAATGCCACAGAAGAGGGGTGCCATTTGGTTGACAACTGGTTCCTGTGGTTTAATTGCATATGGCAGAAATGAGCAGAGGTGGTGTAAGGTGAAGAAAGACTCAGTCTTGTTGGTGAATTATTTATTTTGACGACTGTTGTGGCTAATTTGTGTCTCCCCCTCAAACTCGTATGTTGAAGCCCTAACCCCCTAGTACCTTGGAATGTGTATATATTTGGAGATGGAGCCTTTAAAGAGATGACTCAGCTAGGGTGGGCCCCAATCCAATTTGACTGGCATCCTTATAAGAAGAGAACATTTGGGCACATAGAGTGACACCAGAATGTGTGTGCACATAGGAAAGGCCACATGAGGACACAGCAAGAATCTACCATCTGCGAGCGAAGGAAAGAGGCCTCAGAAGAAACCAAACCTGCCAACACCTTGATCTTGGACTCCTAGCTTCCAGAACTGTGAGAAAAGAAATGTCTGCTGTTTAAGCCACCTAGTCTGTGGTATTTGGTTAGGGCAGCTCTAGCACACTAATACGGCCACCCACTCATCAGCATTTGCAGGATCCAAGGATTAGTCGAGAATGTGAGGAATAAAGGGAGGTGATGATAAGGGATGTGGCCTTTGCATGTTTAATGGAAGAACACTTCACCATATCTACCAACTACAGTGCTGGATAATGAATGAGAAAAACTAAATGGGAGTATCTTTCTTATATTTTCTTTCTAAATGGGAGTACTTTCATATTATGGTATTTCTGCTTTCTTTGTTTTCCTCATGCTCTTAAATTCTGTGGGAAACACATGGGAAGTGGGAGCTTCTGTCCACAGTGTTTAACTTCAAATCATTTCATCTCTTTTGTTCTTCCTCTCAGCTATTCCACTGTGTTTTTATAACATACTCAAGGGCTAGATTAATAGCACAGCAGAATTCTGCTATGAAATTTCAGCGATACAAATTCTTTATCGAAATTTCAAGAATAAAATCTTTGGTGATGGTAAAGCCCACAATGCCAGTTGTATGCACTTGACATTGTCGATTTACATTAACTAAGGAAAAAATGTTTAATTAGTGCAGCAGTAAAGGGGGGGAAGTGGAGAAATGACGGCTCTTCTGTTACCCATTTGAGGGAAGGGTTAGACTTATTTAGATTTATTTCAATTCTTTAGGAAAAATACCTTTGATGGGCTTTTCAGAGTGTGAAAAGAATTATCAGGAAGGATCCTTCAAAACAGAGATAAGGCTGAATTACTCTACAAAATGAAATCAGAAGAATTTTATGAATTTTAGAGAATGGGGAGGAGAGAGGTGAGATGTGACAAGAGTAATGGGTCTGGTTGACGTGACATCTGGAGTGAGGGACAAAGGAGCTCAGCCAGGAGAGAGTCCCTAAGGTGCAGGACGGGGCAGCATGGAGCTTTGCTGTTTTTTACTCTGCCAATCACACTCCCCAAAACCTTAATAGAAGACTCCTCTGTATACTAGAGCCTTGTTTCTGGAAAGTTAAAACCCTGAAGCTTTCCGAATCAGAGTTAGTATGAGGTGGCAAGAAAAGAATTCTTGCAGGAGACGAAATGCAAATGAGATTCTGTGGGACCAGCACAGTGAGTCAACAGATGACAGAGACTGTAAACCTACCAGGAAGTCACACGAATTTCAAAGACCCCCACAAGTATGTGAGCCTGGGGAGGATTTGGGTTGAGCCATTAAATATACGTGCATTAATAATAGTAACACCTAGAAAACTGGAGATCTTGGGAAAACCCAGGCCACAGACACTTGGGCTTAAACAAAACTGCAGTCGTAGAAGCTTTGAAATCCCTACTCTGAGAGTAGGGAAAGAGAATGTTTCTGTTCAAGTACCATTTAAGACAAAGGCTATTAATCTTTTCCTGGGGATCGTGGCAAAAGGAAGGCATGAGAAGCAGGAGGTAAACAAGATGAAAACGTTCCATGTGTTGGCGGTTAGTCATCTAAGAAGGTTTTAGGAAAGAAAAATAAAAAGACCCATTGCAGCAGGCAAGCTGGTTGATTAAACCTGCGGTCTCCCAGAGTCCGCTGCCCCTCCTAGTCTACAGCCTGCCTTTCAGTTTGTAGCATGTTGTACTCTTTTATGCAAAGAGATTGCTTGTGAGAGTAAGGGGGAGCCCAGGAGTGGATGGCATTTCTTCCTTCTGGACCCAGGGTTTCAGAACTCCACTGCTCTGCAGTGGAAGAAAGCAAGCCAAGTCTTTGGTTTTCAGATTGTTTGTTTTGCTCGCTGTATCAGGTAAAACTCAGATGGGATATTTCATCCAGCCATGTGAGGCTGGTGAGCCCCTGCCTGCTCAGCCATGAGGGAGGCATGGAAAGGAAGTGGGATGAGAGAGGATGGAGAGAAGGACCTGGAATTCATTGTTGGAGACCTTCTCCATGTCAGACACCTTAAGGAGTCATCTAATGGAGTCCTCTACATTCTATACTTCATAGATGAGGAGACTGAACCTCAGAAAGACTGAGCAAGTAGCTCATAGTTATGAAGTGTCATTCCCCCAACAGTGTTCTTCTGTCAGAAGACGGGAACTTCATCACTTAACCCTCCCTCTCTCCATTCCTTCCTCCATTCCTTCTTCCTTTCTGCTATGTATCTTGAGATGAATGGTCATAACTCTTAGGTAGTTAGAGGTACATTTTGAACAAACAATAACTTATTTAAATGGGTAGCCAGATTTTATTCTAGAATTTCAACAAAGGTAACATGTCTGAAGTTGTTTTCCAGTAGGCCTGAAAAAGTGCTGTATGATGGTGACTCTTGTCATTTATTTTCTAGTCATACATTTGGGGTAAATTGGCAAACTTCTAAAGAGGACATGGCGCCAGCAATCAACGAGGACCGGACTGGGACCAGAAAGGAGGGAGCTCGTTATAGTTCCACCTCTTCTGTCTAAGGGGCATGTACTTCCATGGTAGCTCAAGTAATACTTGGTGAGTTCCAGCAAGAAGCCAAGAACCATGCTAGGGGAAGAAAAGCAAAGAAGCCAGGGATCTCGTTTTGAGCTGCTCACCATGTCTAGAACATGAGTCAGGCTCAGGCAAGGAAAAATCACATAACCTGTGTGTGCTGCAGCCTGGAGATGCAAGAAAGACTTTGTGGAGACTTTGACCCAAAAGGTGATGCACTTTTATAGAGACTACAGTGTGAGAAGGAGGAATAAGCAGTTCAGTAGTTGCTTCATGAGCAGAGAAGATGTGCAGCGGTAGTTTCTTTTGGCCTCAACCAATGAGCAGTATGCAGGTTGATGCCTTATGCCCAGTAGCTTTCTCTTGGCTCATGATTCAAAAGAGTTCTGCTGGGTTTCCTCTGGGGCCCTGCATTTATTTGTTGTGGTCTGGTGGTTTGTTCTGGCAAAATGTACTGCATGGATTTTTACAGCTTGTTTTGTGCATGGGCATCCTTCCACCCAAGCAACATGTTTACAGACGCCAGCCCTTCGTTTTCTGAAAATACTGCTGAAAAGAGCAACTGTGCTGGGATGTGCCATGTGTTTGGGGAGACCAGGCAGCCAACCACCAGAAGTCACTCTTCCTGATGTTTTTGCTCAGAATCACTCTTCGTTGTGCCTGGCTCCCCAGCATTCTGAAATCCCGGCAGGGCCTGTTTGCTGCTGACACACTGTTATTTTGGAAGTTAAAACCCTTTCAGGAAATTCCTGCTATGCTTACTGTAATAATGCACTGATATTGTCACATACTCCAGAAAAACCCCTTTTTATAAACTCCCTGTATTACTGAATTTCTCAAAACTCCTTAGGGAACATATTCTGAGATCTTTGAGTTAATCAACAATAACTAATCTGAATTTTTAAAAATTAATCCTTACCCGAGGGTATACTCATTGATGGGGGGGTGAGGGAGAGAGGGAGGGAGAGAGAGAGAGAGAGAAAGAGAGAGAGAGAGAGAGAAATTGATTGGTTGCTCTGTTACATATCCCACAGGGATTGGACCCACAACCTAGGGATGTGCCCTGACCAAAGATCAAATCTGCGACCCTTCTGGTATATGGGACAGTGCTCCAACCAAATGAGCCACCTGGCCAGGGCAACTAATCTGAATATTTTAAAATTCATCTTTCCTGTGCAAGTCCCTTCATGCTACTCCCTTTTACTGTCCCCATTTTTGAGAGAGAGAGAGAGAGAGAGAGAGACAGAGAGAGAGAGAGACCCCATCACACCTTACTGGTTTTCAACAATGGTCAGATCATTTTCTCTTCTCTGTGACATCCATTATCTTCCTGCCTTCAAAGTCTTCACTTCTGGTGTAGTTTCCTGTTTCTTTTACTATATTTCTTACTTTCAGAAACATATAGGTAAGTGTAAATTAAAGGACTTCCAATTGTTTGTTACATTTGTAAGCTCCTTTCTCTATGTATTTATCAATGTTTTCCCAGTGTTGATTTTTTAATTTCTTTTCTTTAGAGAGAGAGAAGAAGAGGGGAGGGAGGGAGAGAGAGAGAAACATTGATTTTTTTTTTTGGTTCCACTTATTACACATTCATTAGTTGCTTCCTGAATGTGCCCTGACCAGGGATTGAACCCACAACCTTGGTGTATTGGGACAATGCTCTAACCAACTGAGTTACCTGGCCAGGACTATTTTCCCAATGTTAATCCTGAATACAGACTAGCAAATTTATATGGAAGAGGGAATTTACAAGGAACTGTGTTGTTTCATATGCTCAAGAGGTTCCCGATTCAGGAATTTTCTGGCTGGGGAAGATTTTACTATATGGTGACACCAGATAGCCCAGTGTATTACTGAAGCTTATCTGTGATAAACTTCAGAAATAGACCAAACATGGAGGAAGTCTGAGAAATCCAAGGAAGCATAGGAGCCATTCTTAAGGTCTGAGGTCAAAAATAATTGGTAGGAGAGGGTCCTTCTCATAAGGAAAAAGAATGCCATTTCTACATACCTATTGATTTTAGCAGCTATAACCCAGATGGTGAAGGGCAGCAATCATCCTTCAGTCTACCACCATTCTATTTTCTTCCTTGTCACATGTTCTTAATTTATTGTGAATGGTTCCTTTACCTGTCACGAACAGTAAAGGGCAGAGGTCCAGGTTTAACCATAGGAAATGCAGAATGTTAGGAACTTGTCCATCACTAGACTGGGTGCTCCTTAGAGCTTCGCGATGTCTCAGATTACCCACTACCTTGTTTTGGATTAGAGTATGTGGTTCTCCCCTCTTCCCTGAATGATTGCAGGTGTTGTAACTAGCCTATGCTGCTGCTATTATTATTTTTATCAGATTTTGAAAGCAACACCCTCATCCCTTAATAATATGGGTCTGCATTAAGATACAACAGAACACCAAATGCCATATGGCTAAATATTTAAAAGATATACATCAAGCCAACAAAAGAAATGTACTCTATCCTCCAACTTTGGCAAGTGTGCCTTTATAAGGACCTGCAGGCCAGGTTTGAATTTAGAATTCTCGGGCGCCTTCAAGGCCAGTGCCAGCACACGATGGGGTGCAGGGGGAGCCGGTTCCCGGCCCGAATCCTGCCTCCCTTCTTTTTCCACCCCTGCCCATCCCTCCCTGTGAAGTGCCTGGCACACATTGATAGTGCCCAGCCTGTATTTTGAGGTTCCACCCACATACTCCATCAAACAGCTGCTCTTTGGTCCCCTTTGGACATTGCAGCAGGCTCAGGAGATGCTCCCTCGGTCTCTGGGATTGGACTTGGGATCCTGTCGGTAGAGAATTCCAGGGCCCATGACCCAGACCATGTGGCCATTGAGCACTAAATGAGATGTGCTATAAATGGAAAGCACACACTAGATTTTGAAGACCTAATGTGAGAAGTTAAAGACATAAAGATCTTACTAGTATTTTCGTGTTGACTACATGTTGAATTCATATTTTAGATATACTGGGTCAAATAAAAATATTATTAAAATAAATTGTACCTGCTTCCTTTTAACTTTCTAATGTGGCTACTTACAACTTTAAAATTATATATGTAGCTTGTATTTGTGGCTCCCCTAGAATTTCCATTGGGCAGTGCTGGTCTAGAAGGAGCAAGTGGGATCTGCTAGGGCACATCCCCTTGGTAACTTGGACTCCTTGTCCTGTGAGGTGAAAGACTTAGAGCAGAGCCTCTAAAGCATAGGGTCCCAGGCAGGGGCCCCTCTTGCCCAAGGGAGGTTTTACTTTAAGATGATGCTCATAATTAATTTATTCTCCTCTCCTCTCATGGCTAAATGGCCTCCAAATTTCTCTCCCCTTTGCTCACAGGTGGTTTTACCTGAAGCAAGAAGTTAGTCCCTGCTACCACTGCCACACTACGACCACTTTAAATCAATATTCACCAGACACAGGAAGTTATATATTAAGAATTATATTTTGCCTTAGCCCGGTGTCTCAGATGCTTGGAGCATCTTCCTATACACCACAAGATTGTGGATTTGATCCCCAGTCGGGGCACGTATGGTAGGCAACCTATCAATGTTGCTCTCTCACATCGACGTTCCCCTCTCCCATCCTCCCCATCATCTCTCTCCAAGAAGCAATGAAAAAATGTCCTTAGGTCAGAATAAAAAACTAGAGAATTGTCTTTTGAGAGGCTGTTGTTCTTTGGATGAGACAGAGTCCAATCATTAAGCATTTCTTTGCAGGCACTGAGCCTCCTTCCTCATTCTTCCTTCAGTTTGGAAAGCACATTTGTCTTTCTGAATTGATTCTTTGAGAAGAATGATGGCATAAGAATCAGGAATATTTTTTGGATTCAAGGGGTGAATGTTTTTCTGTATGTGTTAGGGGTTGACATAAACTCTGGTGAATTACAGTACAGCTACTTTCTAAGAAAATTTACTCATCCAGTCTCTAGAGGAAGGAACTTTAGACAAATCCCTTATGACTTGTTTAAGAAGTTCATGTTAATGGTATATTTCTTTATGACAGCTTCAATAATTTATAATGAATACTTAGACTATGGCTTTAGAGTTTCAACAGAAACAATGGCTTATTTAAGCTCTTGCGCCTGAATAAATTTAATTGAAGCTTACAAGTAGGAAGGATTAATGATTTAGATGTTTGAAATATCTTTTAGTTTATTGCTTCTTTTTTTATTGTGGCAGAGAGTGGCTAACTATTAATAAACCTGTTTTTCCTCCTGAACCCAAAGCTGGATTATATTACCCAGTCTCCCTTGCAGTTAGGTTTGGTCATGTGACTGATACTGGCCAATGGATGTTCATGGAAGTGATGTAATCCTGCCCAAACAATCATTTACTCTTTCTTCTTCTGCCTGCGGATGCAGAGTATCCAGGGGAGAGGTTTGGACTCTGCATTTTAATGAAATTCCCAGGTGATACCTGTGCACATCACCATTTGAGAAACACTGCCCTGGGAGATGACAGAGCAACTGGATGGAAGGAACAGGGATCCCTTTTAAGCCTTGTGGCTTAAAGGAGAGCCACCCAGGAGAGTTGCCTATAGGAATATACCTTAGATTGGGACATGGGTTAGAAGTGAAATTTTATTAGTATTACCACTGAGATTTGGAAGTTATTTGCTATAGCATTGGCCTTCCCTGGCTAGTATACTCGTATTTTACTCATTCCTAGTATAAGGTATAATCCAATCAAGAATAATCTGTTGTACTATGACAGGTAAGAAAAGCCCTCAAAGAGCAGCTTCTAGTGCTGACCATTATGGCTCTATTGGTTGAGTGTCATCCCTCAGAGCAAAAGTTTGCTGGTTCAATTCCCAGTGAGGTCACATGCCTGGGTTGCAGGTTTAGTCCCCAATTGGGGTGCATTCGAGAGGGAACTGATTAATGTTTCTCTCCCTCTCTTTCTCCTCCCTTTCCACCTATCTCAAAAATAATAAATAAAATCTTTTTTTAAAAAAGATCAGCCAGTAAGGCATTAATAAGAGATTTACTGATTTCTGTTTCATTCCCTATAGATCTGGAGATGCAAGGTATTCAAAAGATGGATGAATTCATTGAGAGCATGTGTGTGTATAGCTGAGTAACTGTACTGGATTGTGCATAGCCAATATTTAAAAACCTTCATCAGAATTCCCTACATTTATACATTTTTAGTTAAAAATTTTAGGTAATTTTTTGCTTATTTGCCTACATTACATATAGAACTAAATTATTAAAGCACAAGTTTGCATAAGCCTAATCATTTCCCTTCATTAGACACATATGGGCACACACACATGCGTGCATATGTAAACACACACATGCATGCACACACACCCCTCTGCACGCACACACGTGCTGAGTACAAAGAAGGAAGAGGAGCTGAACACACAGAGCCCTCAGCTTCTCTTCTTTTTTTCCAGCCAGTCATTGCAGAGAGGGATGACACCTTCCATTTGTTGCAAAATTCAAGCCAAAGAATGTAATATACAAGAACCACCAGTCTAGTGGTGGAGAAAAGAAAATTCTTTGAAGCTTTCTGCAGTCAGTCTCGACTAGAGATTGACAAGTGTTCCTCATCATGGGGATCCATCCGGGTGTTGAAGAGATTAGGTACCACTGGGGGAGATATGTTACCAAATTTTAGTTTCCTGTCACTTCTCACCTAAAATATCTTGGGGATAATATGTGAAGAGATTTTTTTTAAGTAGGAGATGTCTCTTTCTGAAGCAAGAGGAGAAGGAAATGCATGTCCTCTGGTTTTTATTGTAAGGCTTCATAGGCAGATAGCACATCTCAGCTTCACTGTTACTATCGTTAGTGTCAAAGGAGAGGAAACAGGAAATGACCACAAAACCTGAGTTCAGTTAGCCTGAACTTTCATTTTGACATCTGAATTATTAACAAGTGCTTTATGTGCATTTTCTCATTTAATCCTTACAACAGCCTCTGAGATGGGTGCCATTATTAGACCATTTTGCAGAGGGGGAAACTGAGGCACAGAGAAGTTAAGTAACCTCCCCAGCTTCTCTTAGGATGCTAACCCAGAGCTTCTGGCTCCAGAACCGGACTCTACATCACCCTGTAGATGATGAGCTTGCCTGTGCCTTGTGTCATTCCCCGGGGCCTTGCACTTTGTGATTCTGGGTCTGGCTAACTCAAATTTGGAAGTTTCACAAAGATTCAGACTGAATAGGGATATGAATTGGCTCGTGAAGACATGGGGCTTCCCTTCCGAAGGGGCTGTGCTGTTTGCAAAAATCAAGAACTGTGATGATTTAAGATGCATTTGAACTAGTTTAGATTTCCACAGAACCTTGCTCAGTAGTCCTTTCAAGATGATGTCATAGTTCTTCTGTGTAAGCTAGCAATGTCTTCCAGGGAGGAAGCCAATGTGTTTTACAAATGTTAGCTTATCCTTACAGTACCCTTGAGGCTTTGCAAGTGGTATTTAGTTACCTTTGGGGGACTATAAAAATGAGGTTGTGGTTTTTAAAGTTTATTTTTATACCAGAACTCACACACTTCTCATATACTGTCTAGATATTATTATATGTTATATCTTATATGTTATAAATATATATACATGTATATACAAAAGTTTCAAGAAATTTACTCTTGGAATAGGTGACATACCTTAGCGTATTGCATTCTGTTCCATTCCTTTTCACTAGGGAGAATGCTGCTTGTGACCCCCAAAACTGAATTCATTGCCTATGAATGTGATACAACCTACAGTTCGAGAAACACAGCACACAGGGACTCCCCAGCATTTGTGGATGTGACTCAGGCTGTACCCTGCTGACTCTGTTCTGATATTTTGCAACTGCCACCAAGTGTGACTTTAAAATGCTCTTTAGATATACAAGAAGTTAGCAGTTTGGCATTAGATCTAGCACTGTGTCCTCAAATCCTTCTCACATGCTCAGGGGATATTTAATGAGTGCCAACAGTATCTCAGACAGAGTTCCTCCACCTGAGGACCTGACTGTCTGGTAGGGGGATCGGAGAAGAAACAGCTACGTTATCTATCAGGTGGTGGTATGTGCTTCTGAAGAAAAATAAAGTAGGCTGAGCTTTGGTGACATTTTGGCAGAGGGCTACTGCCCAGCTCTTACCTTCTCTGAGGGTGACTTGGGCCTCGTAGGAGACATTGGCTATATCTGTTGTCCCAGCTGGGGGAGAGGACGTTGCTGGTATCTGGTGGCACTCCCACAATGCACAGGATGGCCCCTACAACAAAGAATCACCAAGCTCAGAAGTGTCAGGAGTGCTAGAGAGAACACCTTACTCTGGAGTGTGCTCAGGGGTCTGGCAGACTTCCCACAGTGGGCGTGCAACAGCAAACTCCTTTTCCTCAGGGTCCCTTTTTCTGGCCCAGGAAAGCCTATGCCATAACCTGTCTCAGGGCAGACAGTGTTCTGTAGAGTGCCGGTGTGAGTGGCACCGGGATGCTGCCCTCGTGCGTAGCCTTGCCCAGGATGCTCACCAATAACATGGGCGTGCAGGGAGAGAGCTGTCACAATGGACTGCAGTGTTTTAGTTCTTCTGCATTAACCTTGTGCCTTGAATAGGTGATGGATATTTTAGTAGGAGCTGGCTATCTGGATTTCGGACCTCTCTGGTGAATTTTATTTAAAATGCTCCATGACCCCAAGATTCTTGGCATCTAAACAACCTATTGCCACTCTCCTGCCCCCTCCACTCAATATAATAGTTCAATGGAAACATCCTCTTTGTTATGGCAATGGCTCCAAAAGAACACGAAAGATTCACTTGTTTTTCAAAAGCATTTCACCCTTCTCTCATTTGTGTCCTCTTGACAAGTGGCCCTCCACTGCTAGAATCTGCCATCCACAGAGTGACCTGAGAGGACACTTAGGCCACCTGCCCGAGGAAATGCCCTTTTAGACTCCTAGGGCCACAGCCTCTGAGGCTGTGCGGAGAGCACACTGGCAGGCCCTCTCCTGCCCTGAGTGTGCAGGAGGGAGGGCACCTCCTCGCAGACAGGCTTCAGCCCCTCGTGCTCCTGACTGAGGCAAGACCACAAAGGACTGCTGAGCGGCCTGGTGCAGGGCCAAATGCCCAGGTCTCCAGCAGTTCTTGGGAACAGTCTCTGAGCCTCCCAGCCAGAAGGCCGGAAAGCTCCAGGATGTTTCCAGGAGTAAGCTTGAGAAGGGAGTCTCAGAAGAAAAAACAACTCCCTAGAAAAACCATCTCATATAATTTAACTCTTGGGGGTCCCTGGAAATACCATTCTCTGTAGCCAAGCCTGAAGTGGACCTGATCAGGGTGTATGAACTGTTGGCCAAGATTTATGTTCCTGGTCTCTGTCCCTCCTGCAGGCCTGGAGCCTTTTCATCTACCCCCAGATCAGGAGGGACTTGGCACTTGATAGAGCTTCAGATGCCCACTAAGCCATCAGGCTAATTCACCAGGTGGTGCATGGCTGTGAGTCTGAGGGTCACAGTGGCGATCAGGAGGTGGCAGCTTGGTGGCTGGTAGCCCTCGCAGGGGCCCTCTTGCAGAATGGACCTATCACATTTTTCTCACTGGGCATGAAATGGGAAGGGATTCAGGACATTTAATGTTGCGCAGAAAGGAAAGCAGTCAGCATGATTCCCTGGGCCTTCAGGTCCCTGGAAGGCCTGTTCCCTGGGGAAAAGAGTAAGGAGTTGATTTCCCCTGCCTGGGAGCTGTTCCAAATGTGCTGGAGGGACTACATTGTGTATCATGGGGAATGGCCATTCACAAAATGCAACTTTTTCTCCTGCATCTATTAAGTGTTTCCCTGGCAACTTCTTTGCTTTGACCAGTAGTCACACACACCACCCCTCTCCCCCATCCCCTGCAATCATCCCCTCAGAACCCTGGATAATTCCCTCATTTTGTCTTCTATTTTCATACCTCACATCTAGAACTCTTATATTCCGGTAAATATTCCAGCAAAAGTAGGCAAGAGAGGGTATGTCTGAACATACTATTACTTTCAGAATTTTCAGTTAGTCATACTCACGGCCTCGCCTTTCTTTTTTTCACAAGAGGCAAAGCAGCATGGTTGCATCTGTATGACTTGCTTCATTCCTTGATGCATCCATTCATTTATTCATTCAGTACAACTTTGTTGAGTGCGTAGCATGGTCTAGGCACGGGGCTGTGCTGGTCCAGTGGGAAGTAAAAGGATGAAATAAGACACACCCCTCCTTTCAAGCAAGTCTGCGTAGCATGGAGAAGACTAGGTGTGGGCTTGCGAACAGTACACCATCCTGGCAGACAGTTTTGGTTCCTTGTGAGACAAGGCACTGCACGAATGTCAACTGAGTGCCCAGCAGTGACACTGGGTGAGAGGTGCGTGGAGGGTGGGGGCTGCCGAGGTGTCGCTGTACTGCCAGTGCAGTGCCTGGGGGACGGTGCATGCTTCCTAAGTGTCAGCTGCTCTAGTAGTGCTGAGGGGGAGGGAGGAGGGAGATGTTTTCTGGAACGGTCCACAGAGGATGGGGAGTTGAGGCGACTGGCCTAGGAAAATGGGCAGCACTGGTCCCCACTCTTTCTTAGTCTGGTTATGAATGAACTCTCAGCCCATGGGGTTCACATGAATGTGTTTGTACCTTGATGCCACGAAGTACCACTAAGAGTTGCCCTTCCTTGCTCCCTCAGGTTACAGCCAAGGCTGCTCTTCCTCCCCATCTCAGGGCTAATGGGATCTTGTGGAGGGAGCTCTCAGTTGAAAACAGACAATAAATTCCAAGTGGCAAATCTCAGGTGGAGCCCAAAGTCACTCTGCAGATTCTTACGATCTACACCTTGGTTGGAATGAAGTAGAGTACGTTTGCTGTCCCATAACAGCAAAATAAATCAGTTGTTTTTAAGCATTTTGGCTGGGTAGTGGGGGAGCATGCATTTTGGAGAGCCACATTTGAGGAACCCAAGAATGTGATGCATTGTCCCTTCTTGCAGCCCTGTGGGGAGAGATGACATAAGGCAGGCTTCCTACGCACACTGGAAGTCTCTGGAAGAAGGGGAGGATGGCTTTCTGCTCCATGACTTAGGCTTTTTGAGGGTAAGGCCTGCAAACCTTCTCTTGGACCATCAGAGCTTGGGGGAAAGACCACAGAAACAGAGCCACCAAATGGGGTGAGGAGTCCAGTCAGGGCACAGGGCCAGCTGAGGACATGGCTGTGAACCAGCTGTGCTGTGTTGTTTCCACTGACATGCCTTTACCCACATGCCAGATTCTCCTCTGTCTTTGCTGCCAAGAAAGAGCAAAGAGCAAGCCTGCAGGCTTCTGGGAATTCAGACACTAGGAAGTGGAGCAGGCAACTGAGAAAGAACCACTGTAGGGCTGTGAACAGTGGTGAGTTAATGAAAATACTTGAATCTGCCAGAAATCTCACCAAGAAAGAGTACTTTTAAAATAGAAGAGGCCGAAAATATAAAGTGCACTAATCTTAGCTGTCTCGGTGCACACACACACACCCCTATATAACTTTCACTTGGGGCAGGACATAGAGCATTCTACCACACTAAATGGATCCCTCATGCCTTTTCTCAGTATCTCTCCAAGATAACCATTTCTGACTTCTTTCAGCATGGATTACTTTTGCTTGTCCTTTCCTTGAACTTCACATAAATCGAGTCGTATACTGTACACTCTTTTGTGTCTGGTTTCTTCCTCTTAACATAATGTGTATGAGATTTTTCTATGTTGTATGTATTGGTAATTTTTTTTTTCCTTTTGGAGGTTGTGTCTAATTCCATAGTATGTATAAAGAATAACTTGTTTATTCATTCACCAGTTGATGGAAATTTGAATTGTTTCCATTTTTGGTACTTTTGAAGGAAACCACTGTGACCACCCCTGTGCATGTCTTTTGGCAAACAACAGCACTCCTTTCTCTTAGCTGCGGGTCTGAGACTGGTATTACACATTGTAAGGTAGGCCTAGGTGCAGCTTCATACATGGTTTGTTCTATGGTTTTCTGCCCAGGACAAAGGCAGCAAACAGGGTGTCTGAAAGCAGGGAGGTAGGTAAGGTTCTTGTGAGCAGCACGAGTGGACGGGTTGTGTGGGAGCAGAAGAGCAGGTGCTGGAAAGACCCCAGAGGAAGCCTGGTGCCAAGCCAACCACAGGTGCTAGTAGTCCATTTCCTCCCCAACTCTCACTGCTTCGGTCACTGCTCCTGGCTGGTCTGCTGGCGCTTCTGTCTCACTCACTGAAAACCACATCTCAGGATGGACACAGGTAGGCAGACCATTTCTTTCCATCATTCACCTATCCTCAAAGTAACTCTACTTATGGCTGCTGCAGCCAGCACCTTGCACACTGAGCCATCTGATACTCTTCCTGACATTTATCTATGGCCATGGCCCTCAGCCCCAGCCCACTCCCAAACATGGCTCTCCCTTCTTGACTGGGGCCAAATCACCAAAAAACTCAGGAACTCCCAGAAGGCACTGCTGTTGCTTCTCTCCCAGCCTGTCATTTCAGGGATTGGAGAAAACAGTTCAGCCCCAGCCTTTCTGTCTTGCCCACCAGAGCTGAGAAAGAAGCCTCCCACCAAGATGGGAGGGGGCTGGAGAAATAAGATGGGTCCCAAAGGGGTGGCTAATCCACAGCCTACTGGATGGAGCCCACACCTATGACACCCCAGGATGCTTCCTCCTCTCAGAGCCCAGCCTCCCGCGGGAGGGAAACCCCTTTCTCCTAGGACTTCCCTGCTCCTGGGAATCAGCATATGTTACCAGAGGCCATTCATCCTCACCTCCTCCTACTTGAGAAGTTCTAGACCTCATGGAGTTCTAGTTCTTTCCTTTAAGAGCTCCATCAAAATATCTTCACAACTTGTCTTATGCTTTGTGGAAGTTTAGCTATTTTTGATAAAGAATTATATTTGAGATAAAGTAAGGGCCATATCTGTCCATCTTTCTATTTGTGGCTCCTAGCTTAATGTCCGGTATCACTATATACAAACCCTTCATAGGGAATAAAGAGAAAGCCGGAAGTGGTTTTGCGAAGAGCCCCACTCAAGCCTGAGATGCTTATGTGTTACTGCCACCGGGTAATGAGTTACCTAAATGGCAGGAATGTGCAACAAGACAGGACCTTGATAGTGAACATCTCAGGTAATACCACGACGTTTTCCAAGGGGAAAGGTCTTCATATTGTCTATAAAGAGTTTAACATTTCAGCTCTGGAAGAAGATAGTCCCAGGCTTGTGGCAGTGCTCTTACGCAACCAGATGTATTTGATATGAGCTGATCTTGGGGAAAGTCTCTCCTGTAAGTTTGATAATACCAGAAAATCTAATCTCTAAACATTTATATTCCACATTTGGTCATTGTTCTGATCTGGTAAAAGCTAAGAGAAGTTTTGGCCATAAAAATAATTAGAAAATTATAAAGCAGAAATCTGGCCCAAAACAGTTTCATGCGAAAATAAGATGCCGCTTTGAGAAATGAACAAAGACAAACAGCCCTAGGATTGGAACAGATTATCCCAAAGATTGCCAGCAACGATCTTTTATCTGTTATGCAAGTTTATCTCCTTTGCTCCTCTTCTAGGGCTGAAACATGGGCTGGCCGAAGTAAGGCCTGCTTGAGTGTGATTGGTAGGATTAATAATATGGGTGTAATGATTTATAGTTTTAATTTGAACAATTCACCTAAAATGTCATATGGTGGGCTTGAGTGTGACATTGTTATGTTACAGAATTACATGCTTATGCCTTTAATAAAAAGGGGCGTTATTTGTGCTGGACCCTGTGTGTGCTCGGGCTGCATCTGAGTGCTGGCCCCAGGCGTGGTGGTCCTTCTGGGACCCCTCAACTCCAGCTCGCTTGGTTAAAAAGGGCTATCAGGCTAGATTTCATGTTCAGCAACTTCTACCCAGGCACCCTGGACTGGCAAGCACTGCTCAGTTCACAATAGCGCCCGGCACATGGTGGGTTTAGTGTTGATTGGACTAGTAGATATTCCCAGCAGGCATTGGCAGCAGCAGTGGTGAATAGCATTAACATAGCCCCATGACAGGGACGGGAAAGGCAAGCTGTCTCTCAGCCCCTGCTACATTTAGAGCACAAGCGGCAAACACAAGGCCCGTGGGCCAAATCTGGCCCTCCACCTTGTTTTATCCAGCCCAGCACCTTGTGCTACCCGGCGGTAGCGCTGAGCTCTTGCTTAACTGTTAAGGAGTAGTTACATGTATATAACTAAAATTGCATTCGGCCCTTTGAAGGCAACCACAGGGCTGATGTGGCCCCGGGTGAAAATGAGTTTGACACCCTTGGTTTAGAGCATGCGTCTGGTCACAAAGGAAGTAGGGTGTATTCAGCCAAATATTTGTACTGACTCATGCTAGCACCAGTTTCGTATGCCCTAGCTGTTCCCATTCCCCACTGTGCTGCTAATGCCATATTTGAAGAGGCTCTACTTTTAGGTTATTTGTAAATGGAATCCTCTAGTATAACAGTGATTCTCAAAGTCTGCTCCCTAAGTCAGCAGGAGGCCATCACCTAGGAATCAAACACTGGGGTGTGGGGGGCAGAATAACAGTGTTTCAGTGGACCCACCAGATGATTCTAGTGCACAGTAAAGCTTATGAACCACTGCTGAATGAGGATCGATGCCAACCCAGCATCAGTGTGAGAAGAACACGACTTTAAACTTGTTTGTTCTGATAGGTCAGGCGCTGTCGGTGTTGGTTCTCCTGTGGATCTTCTCTCCTGGTAGTCACTTGGATTCTCAGAATCAGAGGTGAGAAATGAACAGGAGGTTAAGAAGGAAGTTTGGGCTTTCATTGGTGGCAGAATCATAAGCCAAGTTTATTTCTTCCCCATTATTTATGTGACAACTAAAACTACCAGAACTGATGTGATCAGATAACACGTCAGTGCATTGCATCTTCATTTGATAACCAACCGAGTTTATAATGACCTGACGCAGACTTTTTAAAAAGAGAAGTAAGAAAGGCTATGTATCATAATGGCTAAGCTCACAGTTGTCGCCATCTGTCTTTTCTAAAGTTTGGAGTGAGCCCCTCAGCAAGTGCATCCATTTTATTCAGTTAAACAAACATCACTTGAGCATCTTTTACATTCAATTCCAACAGCAGCTGCTATGTTCATATGTCTCAGGTCATTGTAAACTCAGTTGGCAGTCATGGGAGATTCTGTCTCAGAAATGCCCCCAAATCTGTTCTCCTGAGGCATAATTAAGTTCATCATCAATTTAAAAAACTGAAAATTTGTCCTGGCTGGTGTGGCTCAGTGGATTGAGTGCTGGCCTGTGAACCAAAGGATCACTGGTTTGATGCCCAGTCAGGGCACATGCCTGGGTTGCAGGCCAGGTCCCCAGTAGGGGGCATGCAAGAGGCAAACATCAACACACATTGATGTTTCTCTCCCTCTCCTCCCTCCCTTTCCCTCTCTCTAAAAATAAGTAAATAAAATCTTTTTAAAAATTAAAAATTCATTCTATGTATTTTGAATAGCCAAAATAGCCAGAGTGTAGGAAACCTCCTGTTTCATAACTCTCTACTGTTATTTGTATTCAGGTAGATGTCTTAATTTGGGAAAGTCTGGTCAGAGGATGGAGATTTGACATTGTAATGCATCCCCTTAGTGTCTCTACAGTGCTGCTTTAATTAAAAACACTCTGTTTTATCTATCCCCCTTCAATAATAACTCACATCTTAGAAAGCCACTGTTGGGTCTTCTTGTTAATTCACTGTAGGAAATGGTTATTACCATCCTTGACCTTCACGACTAGGTGAGGAGCAGATGAAATAACTTGCTTTGCGGGGTGGTTATTATGCCACTGAGCCAAGTAAGGCTCTGTTACCCGAGGTTTTGATCTAGACGCTTGTAATTGCTGTGCAGACACTGTTCAAAGCCGAACCCTCCTGACCATAAGGTGCCGACAGGACATTTATTTTTGCCATCACTCACAGCTCTGCAAGAGAGCAAATTGCTTATTACTTACCTGTGTCTGCCTTTGAAGAACAAAAAGCTGAATTGACACTGCTGGGACTTGAGCCTCCAGGTGTCGGGTGTGGGAAACCTAGGTGTGCCGTGGCACGTGGCTGAGCAGGACTAAGCTGATTCCTTCAGCACAAGGGCCTGTACCCTGGCCTGCGCCATGTGGGGTGAAGACCTCTTCCCCCGATTTGGAAGGGGAGCATTGTCTTGACAATATCTTGATGATATGGTAAAGCAATTAGGTTCTCACTAACCTTGAAAACAAGCAGTCTCTTTCTCTGATAATTCTACTAACAATACGAGGTTCTTTATTCTCAAACTGACCTTGGAGTGCCCTCTGTGTGCCTAGCACAGGATGTAAGAGTAGCTCCCATTACCATCAATTTGAGTTGCCAACAATTTGTCTGTATTATACAAATATAATGATTGTCAGTAATACATGTTTATACACTCACAGATTATGCTAAGTGACCATTTCACCACAAAAAAAAGAAAGGAAAATTACTGAGATGGGTTGCTTTCTGCTCCTTGTTTTGCAATTAGGTTGAGTTTGGCTTTTCCCAACAGTTCAGAATGAAAATTGTTGTGTCCATAATGATATCAGGTTTGACTTTCTGTCTAAATTTTTTTCTTCAGAACATGCACAGCTTATTTTTCTATCAAAGTAAAAACACACAAAGTTTAAAATACTAGGTTGGGGCTGGGGTGCAGTCCAGCCCTACTGTGCTTTTTAATTCACTGAGGGAGAGATGGTGGGTGGGGTATTCTGGGAAACTCTCGACAGGAGCATCCATCCACATTGAAAGCCGAATAGAAATTTGATCCAGATGAGAGCAAATTAAAACATGGATGATGTTTTAAAAAAAGTGAGGAATAAATCAAGGAAGCACACAGACATAGTATATAAGGTCAGCAGCAATTTTCTAGTGTCTAAGAGGGAAAATCCATCCTGGAGAAATCTGCCAATGACTGTTTTTGGTGAAGGTTAGAATGAGTAAGAGTTAGTAGAATGTTACACAGTTTATTTTGAAGCACTTTAGTAAATCCTCTAGTGTTGTTGCCGTTGATGG
Organism: Trachops cirrhosus; assembly: GCA_028533065.1. NCBI lineage: Eukaryota > Metazoa > Chordata > Mammalia > Chiroptera > Phyllostomidae > Trachops > Trachops cirrhosus. The sequence continues at coordinate 173,540,522 of CM052538.1, forward strand.
GTTTTTTTTTCTTCATACTATCTCTTGTTCAGGTCTTTTGTGAGTGAAAGAAAGAAAAATGTAGTCTCAGGCCACTTTCCGTGGACTACCTTAAACTAGTACTTTCTTCAGCCACGTTTTTATTATGGTACATTCACTATAATATTTGATGGAAACCACCCAGGTCCAAGGTAAATGCTTTTGTGGCTGTGATTTTGGAAATACATTCTTCCTGGCCTCAGAGACACTCTTAATTACAGGTTCAAAAATTCTCTTCTGTTTGATCTGATAGGGTAGCCTTACTTTATGTCACCCTAAAATGAGGACAAGCTAAGCACTGCAAGATATAAAGTATTCAATGGCAGTTTTCCATTTCTGCAGGGACAAAGAAAGCCTGGCTTAGGTAATTGCTTTGTAATGCTCAGTGTAGCTGAATTGCTTCTGTTTCTGCAAAGCTCCCTTCTGTCGTTTACATTCACAGCGTACATCTCTCCTGCATGTAGGGCCAAGGCCCAGCGCAGCCACTTGTATAATCTGTCCAATTAATGGACCCTGGGTCTGGCCTGTTACTTGTATTGTAGGTCTATAAGTAATCGTAGTAATATAGGCATTGTTGCAGGTACATTTTTATATCTGTCTGGTTCTCAGTGGTTTTGTGTCATTCATTCACTAAGAACAATTATGAATCTTTAACCTCAAGGCAAAACACCCAGTTCCGAGTTGGCACATAAACAGTACATCAGTTTACAGTGAGATGGGGGAGGGGCACAGTGTAGTTTAAAGGACATAAAATAATGCACTACACCTGGAACACGGAGGGGTCATGCATCAAGCGAAGAGAGAGACTGCGGAGACATTTAAAAGAAATGAAGAAAAGAAATATCAAAAATACAATAAAAAATAAATTTAAATTTTTTAAAACGCCAAGTCTTAAAAGTAGGGTTAGGCTAGCACTACTCACAAACCTAAGTGGATACTCACCAGTGTGACATGGCATACCGTTTTACAGAAAACGGTTTTTATAAGTAGAAAAACCGCACTGACAATAACAATAAAAACACAGCAGAGTAAGGGCATACACCAGTAACCAGCCGTTATCACCGGTATCGAGCACTAGGTGCGGCACGCAGTTGTGTGTGCTGCGTTCGTGTGCGACTGGCAGCGCAGACTTGTCTGCTTGAGCATCACCACCGATATGTGATGCACCCAGTGCACTGTGACAGTATGACAGCTGTGATGTCGCTAGTTGACAGAAATGTTTCAGCTCCATTAAAATCTTATAAAACCTGAAAAAAAGAAAAACAAGTGTGCTCACATCTGAAATTAGATGTGAGGAATTTTCTCCCCATCCATGAATAGGAGCCGCCTCTGTGGGACTGCGTGCGCCTTGGGCACCACGGTATGGTGGGCGTTGGGGACGAAGGTCTGCGTCTTGGGAGATACACTTGTTTGTGTTGGGTCAGCTCTGGGTACATATTCTAGATGATCGATATGCAAAAACCTAATCGTTTTTGGGATTGTTTACCCACGTTTAAAGTGTTTCCTGCCAGTGTGTACCCTCTGTAGATTCTGTAACATTAGAGTCAAAGGTTTGCTTTGGAAAGGGGTTTTCGAAACAAAACCAAATTTCTTTCCCCTGGGACGTGTCTCTCTGCAGCTCCATCTCACATGTTCTGTAGGGTCCCGATCAGATGTTGCTCCTCGTTCACGAAGCCTCTTACGGGCAGGAACTGGACCTCCTTCATCTCTTTTCTCGTTCACAGTGCCCTCCACAAATATGTATTGAATAAACGAAGCACACAGTTTACAGAGAGAGTCTGTGAGGCTTACGAATACCTTCTTTAAGATATTTAATAAACTGATAAAAGTACTGGCATTTAGTGATTACCTATTCATATAACAGAAGTATTTTACCTACCTACCTACACACACACACACATTCACACTTAAGGGAAACCATAAAATGATATAATTGTTGCTAGTTACTGAGTGTATGATTCATTTGTACTTTCCCCTGAATACACAGTACACTCATTATGTAACAGTTGCAAGTAAACTGTGACTGTTTCTGTACCTCTCACAGATCTCTCAGACCCTGAAATGCTGCGTTTGAAACAACCCGCAGGACGACTTAGGTATATGCCTTTAATTTAGTTCACCTTGGGTTTCTTATGGAGTCGATGCAAAAATGGTCACAATTGCTTTTCTGTTACTAGGCAAAATTTATTATTTGCCTAAGTGTAGGAAGATACATACTTCCCTCCATTGGCACAAAGCATTGTTTGCACGCGTGTAAAATTCTCTTAAATATATTAATATGTATATTTCTGAGTGTTTCTGTTAATCACATGCTTCATTTTGTGACAGGTCTAATCCTATGAAAATGTCCTGATAGAAAACTTTTGATAACACTAATTATTATATCCAGGACATCTCAAAAACACGTTTTGCAATCAGTATCAATATTTAATTCCACAAATGACAATTGCAAATGAAGAATAGGGTGTGTTTAACACTCTATAGCATGCATTATTTGGACTGGATTGTGAAGTTGATATACGTGTTCCACATGAACGAAATTTCAGTAATTATAAATTTAAAAATTAGTATTTGTGCACAATTTTCTGAGGTATCAACCATTTTCCATACATCGTGGCATGGATCCTCGAAACAGTCCTTCTAAGAACAGTTGTGATCTCTTTTATGTAAATGGGAGACGTGGGTTTCCGAGAGGGGGTTGGCCTTCAGAGGGGATTGGCCCTTTGGCAGCTGGTGAGGGTGTCAGTGATTTGAATCCGGTGCTCTTGGCTCCGAAGCCTGGACTAGAGATGTTGGCTCGTGTCTTTGCTCTTTCACAGGTCAGAGCACCCAGCACCTGACCCCATTTCTCTCCCGCTGAACCAGACAGAGATCAAGAATCCTTCTCAGTGTAGACAAAATCTGTCTGCCCTCCTGCCCTGTGTTCTTTCTGAGTGTACTTTGCTAGACATTCGTGCAGATGAAATACAGCCAGAGTTCGCATAATAACTGCACAGTACGTCACCACCCTAACTATGGGCCTGCGCATTGTCCTTGGTGGAAGGAGGTGGATTTGTGTGGGTGACTTTGATGTGTTAATCCTCTCCAAGAATATGGGTCTGCCTCCCTGGGGACCAGAGAGGTCTTCTGCTCAGTATCGACTCCTTTTATTTCTTACTTCTCAAGGACTTGACTCTAGTTGGCCAACTTGGAGTGTGCTGAGGCAGCCTATTTCTGTCGAGGATAACAGAAACATTCCAGAAGGCTGACGTCTTTTACTGGAGACCAGTTGACCCGACTCTGACCCTCCATTCTTCTTGCCAAGCAGAATGATCACCGACAGGCCTTAGTGCCAACCTTTTTAACGTTTCATCCACATTGTTTTCCTATTTTCTTATAAAAACAGTGGACTTGTCCAAGTGCCTAACTACTACGGCAGTGAGTGCTGTTTACATAGATGCTGAGCACATGTGTCCCAGGCCCAGCGAGGCAGTGGAAGCCGTTGTGGGGTCTGAGTTGCACACATGCCTGGAAATGATGCCTGTCTCTGGGGCTCTTGAGAGCACTGTGCTCAGCCTCAGAGAGACAGATGTAATGATCACACATGGTCAGGGGCAGAGTCAGTTTTGCCCCGCATGGAAAATGTCCCAAAACACGGCTATTTGGACTTTCTGCTTTATAACCACAACAAAGGCCTCAAGAAAGAGAGAGTGAACAGGAAAGCCCTCAGAAGCTCTAAAGAGTTTGAAAAATGTAAAGCCATTGTTATTGGTTTATGGTTTTTGTTTGCCTAAGTAAATGTCCTAGCTTATTTGAATACATGTGTTGATTTTTTTTAATATGCAGCTGACATTAAGGAACTGGACCCTAAGTAAATGAACACTGCCTTACAGAATGCTGCCGAACACGCCCTGAATGTGTTGGGAAACCACGCTGCTGTGCACAGTTACTAATGGAAAGCGTGCCTGATCCGAAGACGACACTTTCCAAAGATGTCTCTGTCTTGCTACTACAAGCGCATTGTGCTGACTCTGTCACCCTATAAAGCCAGGGCACACGGGTGGTCTATGAGTACTCATAGTTATTAGTTCTGCCATAAAAAAATGTGATTTGGCTCCTTAGATTAGATTCCTTCAAAGTTGGCAGTGGACTTGAGTGCCTACATGTACACAGAGATTAGCAGCTTTTTCCTGGGCTGCAATGGGCAGAGAAGCAAAGAACAGGCTTAAAAGTTCAGTCAAAGGGAAAGTTCAACAGTAGGAAGGACTTCCTGATTTTAAACACTCATTAATGTTCCCTAAAAAAAGGTCATATACACCTTCTGACCTCTCTTCCCTTCCCCTCCCTTCTTTCCTCTTCCCTTCTGTTCCCTTTCTCTTTCCCTTTCATCAGAGTTTCCCCATCTGTGAAATGGAGAAATAATAACACAGGGTGGGGCAAAACTGGTTTACAGTTGTGAGTATGCAAAACACAGAACTTATTCTTGTATTCTTATTCATTAACTGTTGTGTTATTTTCCATATGAACAATTGCAAACCTACTTTCGCCCCACCCTGTACATTTGATCCTTGTTATTCACAGATTTCACATTTGTAAGTTCGCTACTCACTAAAATGTAGATGTAGCCCCCGAATCAATGCTCGCGCTGCGCTCGCACCCTTCGGCAGACTGCACAGAGTGGTGGAAAGTTTGAGCCGCTCAGTGTGCGTGTTCTGTGTGTTTCCGGTGAAGTTGGATAAGACCCTCTCCCTGCTTGTTTCAGCTCCATGCTGAACATAAGTGTCCTTTTCTCTATTTGGCACCCCATTTTTCACATTTTTGTACTTTTTGTGGGTGATTTCACTGTTCAAAGCAGCCCTCAAGCATGGTTTGGTTCTGTGAATTCAGTGGGGAAAGAGAGAGACAACATCGTAGAACTTGTGTGCGCAGTAGATTGTGGGAGACGGCTCTGCTCCTGGCAATATGGCCACTCACAGGACGACCTGAGGTGACTGTGGCAGAAGGAGAGGTACCCTGAGTGACTGCCGAACCGCAGTTGGTTAGCCCTTCTGATACTTCAAAGGCAGTGCAGAGTCACCAGGACATGTCCCAGACCCTAATTCTTCACGGACTGCACTGGGCCAGGTCCTGGGCACCTGTACGGGGCTTCCTGGATGAAATGTGTTTGTGCACATATGTGGGAAAAGCCCATATGATTATAGAATTACATGGAGGAGACCTTGGTGGGTGCACCATGGGGTCTGAGAATATGAGACATATAGTTTATTACTGTTGATATGATCCCAGCTTTCCAACAGGCAGTGGGCCCATCAAAGTGTGGATTACATTGTTAACATGCAAAAAATGCCTGATCGCTCCTCTCTTCCCGCTGTTCAATCCTCACATTAGTCCCTTTGAAATTCCTGTAAATCCTTGAGATTAGAAATGTAGGTTGTGCCATAGAGTGAACTTGTCAAGCCACTACTAGGTATCAGGTAATATTAGATTTGTCTCCTCACTAATAGTATGTTTATTTTTGCATGATGGTAAGAAGAAAAATGAGGCCATCACCCTACAGACGAGGAAACTGGGTCTCAGGGGGTTTCACTGAACCGAGTTGCCCAGGAGCCTGTAGCACAGCAAGAGCTCATCCTAGGTTTTGGGACTCTGAGCTTTGTTGTCTTTCTACCCCCACTAAGCTCACTCTTTCAGGAGATTCCCCTTTCAGCTTCCAGCAAAAAGACAAAGGAGATTAGGAACCTTTTCTTAGCATTAATACCTTGCCAAATTCTAGACCTCCTTTTCCTGTTAATCCCTTAAAACATACAATTTGCCTGTCTTTGCTCTTAGGGACTGAGGGTTTGGTGTAAGCTCACAGTGAATAAAAGGCTATAAAATAAATAAATACATGGCAATAACAGGCATCTCCTGGTAGAATATAATTTTCTTTCTCTTGTTCATTCTCTCCGGATTATTTTATCCTCTGAACCATGAGGGACTTAATTGGAACTCGCTCTCTTACTATTCTTCAAGTTAAATTGGCATCCACAGAGGCACTGTCTCCTATTAGTCTTTTTTGCTTGATAGACCTTTGCAGAAGTTAAGCACAGCCTGAAGTAGTCATTAGTGTAAGGACCCAACACTTGGTCTGAATTACTCCATGTGGCCACGGTGGAAGTCCTTTTCTGCTGCTTGCACTTCTGCCTGATTCCTGTTGTGGTTAAAGGTCAGGCCTTAGAAATATTCTGTTGGCAGCGGTCCCTCTAATTCAAGGCCACATTATTTCCCACATAGACAGTACATGCCCCAGAGAGAAATGGGTGCTACCTCACTGGGTTTCCATTCATTCATTCAACAGACATTTACGGAGCATGCACTATGTGCTTGGCATTTCTAGACTCTGTGGATACACGGTGAATAGCTCAAAGATTTCTGTCCTCTTGGCATTTACATTCTCAAGAGAGAAACGCTCAGTGGACAAATATAATCAAATACGTTTTATTTCCAATATATGTGCTATAGATAAAAATTAATTGAGAGAACAGGGATTGTATTTGATTAAGGTGAAAGGTGGCAGATGGGATGGTCAAGAAAAGCCTCCCAAAGGGTAACGTTTGAACAGAGGCCCGAGTGATGGGAAACGAGAGCCACATGACCAGACAAGGTGTGGGCCACGTGTAGAGCTCTGAGTCCACAGTAAGGCTGAGTGTTCAACAATCAACATGAGGCTACTATGGCTGGAAGGCATGAATGAGGGGAGGGGTGGCAGGAAGTGAGACCAGAGATGTGGGCCGGAGCCAAAGCAGGTGGATATCATGCAGACCATGATCTGCTGTGGAAAGGCATTGGACACATATGAGCAAGGGAGGGACATGATCTGCTTTATGCTTTAAAAGACCATTCTGACTCCTGTGTGCCATCAAGAATGGCTTCTGGTGGAGCAAGATAGGAGTGGGGCAGGGAGATCTGGGGAGAGGCTACTGGGATAATCCAAGTAGAAGATAATGGTGATTGGGAATACATGTTAGCAATGGACTTGAAGAGAAGGGGTCAGGTCCTTGTGCATTTCGAGGGTGGAGCCCATTCGCAATTGTTGCTGAGCCAGATGTGAGCTGTGAAGGGGAGAGATGGGTCGAGCATCACTTAGTAGTTCCCTTATGAATGTACGGTGCCCAGCACAAATAACGTCCCTTTTTTATTACAAACTCTTTTATTACAAAATCATAAGCATGTAATTCTGTAACATAACATCACACTCAAGCACACCATATGACATTTTAGGCAAAACGTTCACATTAAAACTATGAATTGTTACACCCACATCATTACCCTACCAGCCACACTCAAGCAGCCTCACTTCCACCTGACCCTGTGTTGACTGAACACATATACGGACCAGCCTTTGTTCTGTGTGCTTGAACGTATACCAGTGAGCAAAGCAGTCAAAGGTCCCTGCCCCTGAAAAGCTTACATTTTTACAGGGAAAAGACAGAAATAGAAAAAACATGTAAAATATAATAAAATATAATGGCATATTCAGAAGATGATATATACTGTGGTAAGAAAGAAAAAATAGAGCAAAGGAGGAACCCAGAGAGGGGAGCAGTTGCGATTTTAACCTAGGTCAGAGCAGATCTGCTTAAGAAGTCACTGGGTTTTGGGCCTGAGTAGTTAGACGATTATGCTATTTATTGAGATGTCTGAAGGAATAAATAAATAAAACTGGAGGAAGGAGCAGGCTGGAGATTTCGGGTGGCGTAAATAAGTTGTTGCTGTGTTTTAAGTATTGAGCTTGAGCTGCCTGTTAATGAACACATCAATTAGGGAATTGGATATTCAAATCTGGGCCTTAGGGAGAGGTCAGAGCTACAAATATAAATTCCAGAATCATCAAAGCCTAGAAGGTCTTTAAAACCTTGAGACCAAAGGAGATCTCCAAGGACATGAGCGTAGAGATTGAAAAGAGGGCCAAGGGCTAATGGGTCCCCTAAGGGGAGGAAAGAAATGAGGAATTAGCAAAGGAGATTCAGAAGGGCAATTGGGAAGGCAGGGGGAAAATGAGGAGTTGCAAGATAGTGAGAGGAGAATTGAGGAGGGGAGAGAAATCAACCATGTCCAAAGCATCAAGTAAGATGGTGAATGAGTCGGGAACATGAACAAGATCTTCCCTACAGGCTAGTTCTTAGGCAGCAAGTAAGCCTGTCGTCGCCATCTAACTGTGGTGTGCGGCGTCACAGAAGGGTGCGTTCTCACCGTGTGCCCAGTGAGAGACACCCCAGGGCTGAGCCCTTTGTGTGGGTTCACTTGATGTGGTTAACTTAACAAATGCTTATTCCCCAAAGCAGTGCTGCAGGTCCACATCCTGGGGGACTGAGTGCCACCCCAAAGGTTGTGTTCTTAATTTCATAGGCCGTGGGGATTTAGGTAAGATATTTAAGCAGGAGCATGACATACTCTCATAGTATGTAGCCATTTCACATAGCTATTTTGGGAAGCAAAAGGGAGGATGGGATTGGGGTGGGGGGTAAGTGGTAATAGGCTGGGTGACCTAGTGGGAAGAGTGTGTTGGTAGTTGATGCATGAGTTGGGGAGGCTTGAAGTAGGGGAGAAACAGTGAGAATACAAAGGGGAGGGCAGACAGGAGTGACCCTTAAGAAGGTAGATCTGACAGCCTTTGATAAAGTGATGGGGGCTGGGAAGTTACTGAGAGGAAACATTGAAGACAACTCTTGGGTTTACCCTTGTGGAACTGGGGGAACAGAGCCCACTGTGGAATTTGCTGACAGATCAAGGAAGGGGCTGACAGATCAACCAGTTTATGGATTAATTATTAAGACACAGCAGGGACCTGGGAGCTCCCCTCCTCACTAATTAGTTAGCTGGTAATTAGGCGGTGGCTGATTAATACTATTGCCTGCCCCCTGTGGCGTGGGAGGAGATGAGCTGAGCCACCCCCAGAGTTGCTGTGGTGCGTCAAAGGGAGGGGACTAGGAGCCTCTGCCATTGTCTGATGTCCTCTCTGCTCCTCCCAGAAACCCCAAAGGGGTATCCTTGACATCAAGTGGGGTATCCGTGACATCACGTTTTCTCTTCTCATAACTGTTCAGATGATCTTTGCCAAATGGCAAAAAAGCAGAAAGGGGGAAAATGTGTACTAAGGAATTATCATTCTCAGTAGTAATGTTTTGCAAAAATGCCATGGCAACTTTCCTCTTCAAATACTTGGGATATGATTTTCATTCATTGGTCAAGTGCACATCCAAGTTTAATTTTCCACTTTGGAACTATGACCTGGGTTCTGCTTCTCCCATCTTGGGTTTTTGTCCTCCTGAAATGTGCTTGTTCTAATAGGAAATGAAAGTTTCCCCAGGCTGAGGTAGCAGCTTAATGCTAAGTGTTGGAGAGAAACTCTGAAGCAGAATTTGATAAATGCTTTTGAAATCCAAATTCCCCAGAGACCCAAGTCCCTTTAATTCATGAAGTACATTCTGACCTCCTGTTGGAGCAATGCGTGCACTCAAGAAAAGGTTGTTGAACTTGAAGAAATGTTTAGAATCCCCCTTTCTAGCCCCCTAGATGCCAAGCATCCTCCGATATTTTATTCAAATACCTGTGTCAGCATGTCTGTCTGACACTTCATTAAACATATCTGTCTCAGGCAGGAATCCTGCATCTACAATGTTCCCCATCCTTCGATACACACAGCAGCAGAACACTTTGCAAATGTAAGAAGAAAAGACCCAGTAGAAACGTGGGTAAGGAATTCAACCCCCTAATCTGCAGATGTGGAAACTGAGGCTAAGAGAAGATAAGTGATTTCTGCTCGTACCGTCGTAACTCAGGTTAGAACCTGGGCTTTCAGAGGATATCCTCCTGCCTTGACCTCCGGTCCGAAGGAGCCAATGAGCAAGGCAGAGGAAAGAACAAAGTAAATGCCAGTGTTGCCTGGATGGTGAAAATGAGAAGTTCTAGAGAGGTTTTTGGAGGAGGGCAGAAATCACTGCAGAACTACGCTTACGTAATCCAGGGCCCACAGCGGTCGTTCTTGAACTCGAGTGCCCAGGTGCATTCTCAGGGGACTCTGGGTTCCCGTCAAAAACAGTGAACGTGCATTTTTTCTGATCACCTGCTGCTGAGCTGCAGGGATTTGGTTTGTTGGTCTGAGTGGCATGACACTGTCCTCCTCAGTGAGGGGAAGGCAGAGGGGAGTTGACTTGTAAACGAGGGGCATGCACTGATAAAGCCCCATGGTGGCATGATGATGTCTGCCTCAGTTCAGGGCTGCGGCAGGGACATGATCACACTGCAATCAGACTTAGCAACAGCAGAGCACCGCCATCCATGGCATGACGTCACTGCAGTTCACTGCTCCTAGCATTGTATTGACTTCTTACATTTATTTTGGTTTCTGAGTTATATAGGAGCTATGAGCAAGAGCACTTTGCATGGACTTGTGTTATATATATTTATTTAATGGTTATGTGTATAAATATATATATTTATATATAAAACCATGGACTGGTTTTATATACATTTATTTAAGCAACAATGCAGTAAAAGTAATCTAAAACAGTGCTGAAGATTCAGATTTTCTTTTTAAAGGAGCCTATGCATTATTCAAGGTTGTTGTATACACCGACTGCCTTTCACATTTTCATTGCAGTTATGAGAAACTATTGGCAAGAGAGAAAATTCCAGTAGCATGCATGAGCCCTTCTGTTGTCAGAGTGAATTTCTTCGAAGGAACTGGGTATGAGTGACTATGCTCTTCCTTCAGCAGGGGGCTATTCCCACAGGCAGTTCTAGAATCTAAGAGGCAATTTGTTTTTGTTTTTTTCCCAACTTCATTTAATGTAGTTGATCACTCCATCCCTTGAGACAGTTTCTTCATTTCTTTTTTTTATTTTTCAGTTATAACTGACATTCAGTGTTATATTAGTTTCAGGCACACAGCACAGTGATTAGACATTTATGTAACTTATGCAGTGATTCCCCCAATAAGTCGAGTGCCCACCTGGCACCGTACCTAGTCCTTCCAATACTACATATCTGTGACCACTTTGTCATGGCCAATTTGTACTTCTTAATCCCGTCACCTTTTTCACGCAGCCCCCTAACCTCCTCCCAGCTGGCAACCATCAGTTTGTTCTCTGCATCTATGAGTTTGTTTCTGTTTTGTTTGCTTATTTATTTTGTTTTTTAGATTTCCACACATAAGTGAAATCATGTGGTATTTGTCTGACTTATTTCACTTAGCACAGTATCCTGTAGGTCCACTCACGTCGCCACAAATGATTAGATTTCAGTCTTTGTATAGGCAATCCCATTGTATACATGTAGCACATCTTTATCCACTTGTCTGTCGGTGGACACAGGTTGGTTGCATATCTTGGCTATTGTAAATAATGCTGCAGTGAACATAGGGATGCATACATCCTTGAATTATTATTTTGGATTTTGTTGAAGAGGCAATTCTTACTATTGTTCTGCCACGTTTAGAATCTGATTCTTTGGAAGATGTTATGATGTACAACGTCTGAGTGGCAAAAAGGTATATCTCTGTTTAACATGATATAAGCTAGAGGTCAGCAAATTACATAGCTCTTGGCCTGCAGGCTGTTTTTGTCAATAAAGTTTTCCGGAAACTTAACCACACCCGATTGCTTACACATTGCCTGTGGCTGTGATAGAGACACAATGGCCCACCAAGCCTGAAGTCTTTCCTATCTGGCAGGCTCCTGGAATCTGCGTTCTAAATACAATAATTTCTGCACTGTGTTTTCAGCTTATGCACATTTCAGTTATCTGATTCTCCAAAGTGATTTAATTGATCTGTCCTGTTTTTACAATTAGGAAATTCTAAATGGCTGTTGCTTTGTGTAAGATTCTTTGATTTCTCTAATGAGAGAATCTAGCTGATTCTCAACATTGATTGCTGCTTTTTTAAAATAGTTAGGAAGTTGGAGGCTGGCGAGGTGCTGCTTTAATCATCGACACATACCTGGTGGAGCCGGCCTGAGGCTGAGCTGTGAATTAGGTGCTGGTTTTCATCTGTCAGGCCTCCCTTGCTGAGTCTCTGCCTTCACCGTGCCCTTCTCTCACCATCTTTGACTCTTTCTTGCCCGAGCCACATCAACAAAGACTCTGAGACCTCACGTTTATCTCCATTTAAATTCACGTAGCATGTTCACTTCTTATTTCCTCCAAAAGTAATTGCACTTGAAGCTTTTTATCCCTGCCACAAAATGAAAAGCTTTGGCCTCCCTCAAAGATTTGACAGACTAAGGGGTGCTGAGGGGGATCTGGAGGTCAGAAAAAGCACAAAGACGGAGACTGGGGACAAGGATTTCCCTGGAAATGGTGCCAGTCCCCCTCTCTGGCTGCATGGCTCAGGGTCTCTGATCCTGAAGCTGCTGTGAAGATCAGTGCACATGCCTCCCTCACCTCAGTAGCTCTGGATCTTTAAGGGGATATCAGATTTTTTTAAAAAAAATCTCTCCATATGGTTGGCTTATTTAAGACTAACACAAAAATCAGAAGACTCAGATGCTATTTGGGACACTTGACTAGAGATGACTTCCTGCTTAGACATACCTAGGGAAATCATCAAAGGACTAGGGGGATATGGCATGATTTAGGGACAGTTCTGAAAAGGATATATTTACAGGTGAATGTGCTTTGCAGGAGGAAGGGAGGGAGGGAAGGAAGGAGGAAGGAAGGAAAGAGAAAGAGAGAGAAGGAAGGAAGGAAGAAAGAAGAGAGATAAAGACAGAAAGGGAGAGAAACAGAGAGAGAGAAAAGAAATTGTTGTTGAGAGCCACCAAAACGCCACTAGAGTTCGTCTTACCAACTTGGGCCATTCCTGGTCATACTGGCATTGCTCCCCCTTCACCCTCCAAGGGTTAAGTCAGCCACAGTGCACACCTCTGACTGACAAATGGTTTAAGAACTAGTATACATTGGTACATTTTAACATTGGTTTAAAATCTAGATAGATTCAGGTTTAAGTTAAAATAGAATATTCACCTCTTCCATGATAAGTATTAACATGGTTAGCTTGCTGAGAAATGTTTAGCACTCAAGTCTATCATGTTTTGATGTATGCCTATTTATACAAATTGGGAACTACTAAATACCTGTATCAAGCCAGTCGTCTTCACCAGCAGGAGAGGAATAAAACCCAAACCACCGATGAGGAGGTGAGAAGGCAAGAGACCAGGTATCACCCCCCTGCCCTGCTAGAGAAAGAGCCAAATAAGTTAGCTGAGCTACAAAATTCCTTTCTTTGGAAGAGGGATGTTCAAAGAGAGTAAGAGCACATGTGGGCTATTCAGGAAAGTGTCCCTTGTCCTCCAGATTCTCCAGCAGGCCTGCATGGACCCCTTCCTGCAAGAGGCCTCTCTTTGGCTCCCAGAAGCTCAGTTCTTACCCATTACACACACACACACACACACACACACATCCCTTTTTAAAGACTTTGGTAATAACTTACACAACCAGTCTATGCCCTGCATTTCACAGAACATTTTAAAGCAACTGACTCTCCTGTTTCTGTAGCCAAACTCCATCAGCAAGGCCTCTTCCTCCTCCAGGAGAGGAAGTAAGACCAGTGCACAGGTGTCCCTGTGTTGTCTTTGCCTCCAGCCTTGCTGCAGCCTGGAAAAGCCATTTCTCTACAGGGATTGGAGATGCAGACCCCGGAAGGAAGGAAGGAAGGAAGGAAGAGGGAGAGAAGTCATGTGCTCGCAGAGGTAGCAGATGGAAACACGTATGGCTGCAATTGCCCATTTCTGTGTAAATGGCAAATTGGTCCTATGATAGGAAGTCATTAGGTAGAATGGATCCTGTTTGGAAAAATTAGACTGTTAGTACATCACTCCATATATTATCTCTAGCATGGTGCATACCAGGTACATAGATACATATACACATTTGAGTGAGTGAATAAATAACAAGTGAATTAAGACCTCAGACTCTGAGGACAGGCAAAATCAGGTCTAAATCCCAGCTTTTCCAGTTAATAGCAGTTAGTTATCTATTGCTGCACAGCACATTACCCTAAATTTAATAGCTTCGATGACTGTCTTTGAGTTGCTGAGGTTAAGCAAGCTGGGCATGACTGACTTGAGTGGGAACCTCTAGCTCAGGTTCTCTTCCAAGGCTACATTTATCTTGAGGCTTGGCTGGGGAGGACCCACTTTCAACCTTCCTCCTGTGGCTGTTGACAGGCCTCAGATCCTTGTGGCTCTTGGCCAGAGACATCAGTTCCTTGCCACTCAGGCCTTCCCAACAGTCTACTCACAACGAGGCAACTGGCTCTTCCCAGAGACAGGACTCTCAGAGAGCACCCAGGTGGAAGCTACAGTGCTTCTGTTTGTTTTATTTTTTGAAATTTTTTTGCTGTAAAACATATATATAATACAAAGTTTGCTATTTTATCTATTTTTAAGTGTACAATTCAGTAGCATTCCGTGCTTACACACTGTTGGGCAACTACCACCACTGTGTATTTCCAACGCTTTGTACTCACCCCAAACAGAAACTCAAAACGACAATGCTTTTTACAACTTAACCTCAGAAGTGGCATCATAATTCTGTCCTGTTCCTTGGAAGTGAGTCACTAAATCCAGCCCACACTCATGAGGAGGGGATTACAGGGTAAGACTACCAGAGAACGGGCATCCTTGGGCACCATCCTAGAGGCTGACTCCACAGAAGCTATGTGACCCTGAATGGGTTTCTTAACCTCTGTAAGCCTCCGGTTCATCCTTTGCAAAACAAGGATAATACCTACCTAGTTGAACTATGCCCATATTCAAGGGGAATACCACCAAACTTTCTACTCATCAACATGAGATTAAATGCATGACCTTGAACCATGAAGTTCAACCACCTTGAACTCCAGATTATGTCTTCCTGAATAGCTCCTTGGATTCTCCATGATGGTTCAATAACTGTTACATCTTTGGATCCTGACAGCAGGAGCAGAAAGAGGACAGAAGCAGAGGCAGAACCATGGAGATCTAGAATATGGTCCATAAATATTCATAGTATAATCTTTATGCAAAGCAGTGCTTCCTCTACAGAAGCAGCCTGCCCTGGACAAAGCTTAGCTCATGTGTTCTCATTGTACCGCCTCTGGGAATTGGTCCACCCGCCCCCCAGTTGTTCATATTCACCACCAAGATTCTATCAGCATTTCCATTATGGTTTCCTTTCTTTCTTCATGTAAATTCCCAAACATCTCCTTAATGTATCTCTTCTCTTTCCTGGTGAGCTCTCCTGTGCTCTGAATAAGAAACAGCTCCTCTGGAGCTCTGTGCATGTGATTATGCAGTGAGCAAGCAGGCTGCTTTTAAAACTATTCTTTAAAAATTTCCAAAGTGGCAATATATACGAGTATTTCTGTTCTTGTGTCTTTCACAGATCATCCCAAACACCAGCTTGCAGGCATCCTCTGGGATCACCATACATTTCTTCCAGTTTTACCTTTACACTTTTTCTGCAGTCCTGCAGGAGACTATCGATTTAAATCCGTAACTTCTCAGCTAGAGATTAATTCAGATGATAGTCCATTTAAGTCAAAGAAGTGAATTAATATTCTGTACAAAGGTTTCCAGTGATAAGTATTTTGGAAAGACTATTAAAAACTTTTGAAATAAAAATAGTTTACTGGCTAATGCACAAATCCCAAGAATAATTACTGAACAATGTTTTCCAAAGTATGTTCTGTGGAATAAAATGCTGTTTGTTTTGCCCACTGAGCAAAATTAAATGGATAATCTCTAGGTGTAAAGAGAGTGGGGTGAGACGGTTAAGAACTGCTGGCTGCTGGGAATGTCAATGAGGCATGTCTCTTAGGAGTCAGTGTGGCCGTGTCTGCCAGAATTCAAACTGTACATGCCCTTGGGCCCAGACAGTCCTCCAAAATTAATTTTAAATCATCTTTGCACATATACAAGAGGGGATATATATATATATATATATGTACACACACACACACACAGAATTTCATTTCAGTCCTGTTTTCAGTAAGAAAAACTTAGAAACAACTCAAATGTTCGGCAGTGATAAATCAGGTAAATCAATGACATGATATGAAATCATATATATGATACATCATATTTATATATGTATAATATTGTATGTGAACACAGATCTGGAAGGATACACATCAAACTATTAATAGTGGTTACTCTTCCTCTTGGGAAAGGAATAGAATTTTCTAAGGGATGAGAGAGTTGGTTCCCACTTTACTGTATATATTTGCGTATTGTTTGAGTTGTTTACAATTAGCAAGGCCTTTAGAACTTCCATGCAATAATTTAAAAATTGCCTTTTAAACTTATTATAGAAGTAACATGTTTATTTGTAAGTAAAGAAAGAAAAAGAATCCTATGATCTCTCCACCCAGATACAATTACCATAATCTTTCATACCTTTTTCTACACATGTATTATTTATAATACAAAGTATAATTATTCCATATCAACTATTTTATACACTATTTATTTTAGTTTAAATATATATGATAAATGCAATTATTCCTTAAAGTGTTACATAATAAACACATTTATGTGTCAATAGATATTCAATTATAATATGTCTAATGGTTATCAGTTTTTAGGTCCATGAGATTGCTGGAAACTGGGAGTTTAAAATGGGGCAAGGCCAATTTTAATGCAGGAACCTGTTGCCTGGTTCCTGGCATTGTCTTGTCCATCCCTGTGCCCACACTTCCCACACTCAATACCTACACCCTGTCAGTGTCTTGAATAAAATCTTCCATGGCTGCCCACCACCTTCAACATTCTACCCTCCTTATAGGGATTGCAAGGCCCCTCGTTTGCCGGCTCCGTTTACCCTCCAGCACGTTTTTGGTCAACACCTTTACCTCCAACCCCTGTCGTCCTGCCCTGTATCCTGGCTGACTCTCACTCCTCCTTCAGGCTCCAGCTTCAATTCCTCCACTTCAGACTCTGGTTTTCACTGTGCCCTGCACTTCCCCTTATCCTGGGCTCCTCTTGTTTGTGCCCTTCAAACGGGCCCTCCCCTGCCCCCTAACAAACTAGCTCATCGTGTGTGCAGACTGGAGCCAGGTTATTAAGCAGCCAGTGCCTCAAGCTCATCATCTAGTAATAAGGTAACAATAGTGTCTACACCCTAAGGTTGTTAACTGGAGGAAGCCAATGAATACATCTCAGTGGTTTAGAAGTGCCTGGTATGTGGTAAGGGCTCTGTGTGTTGGTGGCTATAGTTTCTCTTATCGGAACCACCCTTCTTTAACTCAGTCCATCTGGTTTGGCTGAGATTGGTTCTGCCTTCTGCTCTGGAGGTAGATTCCTGATCAGCAAAAGTGATCAGCTCATCTCCTAAATCATGTGACTGGCTCAGGAGAGGACAGATAACCCAATTTAAGCCAATTAGAGTCACCGCAAAACCTTTATTTTTTTGAAAGAGAGAAACTCTTTTTTCTCTAAGTTTGCACATAATGTGTGCCAGGCTTTTTGCTGCTACAGCCGGGAGATTACGAGTGGGAACCTGTCTGAGTGTGGAGCCAACACACAAGCAAGCAGAGCGGAGCAAAGAGAGAGACGCCGTCCTGGTGACACTGTGGAGAAGCTTTAGTGATGCTGCGCCCGACCAGCCCTTACTTCGACTCCTCAGTCATTTGAGCCAAAATTAAAGCTCTTGGGTTTGGGTTTGCTGTCACTTGTGACCCAGAGTTCCAAGGTGTGTATCCCAGGTCTAAGCAATATTCAGTCTTAGTGTGATACTCAGTCTCTTGGTCTCTCCTCCTCATTAGATCTTAAGCTCTGTGAGGAAAGGTCTCAGTCATTTTTACCTCGGAATCTCCAGCTCCCAGCACAGTGCTTGAGAATGTTAGATGCTAAGAATTTGTTGAGTGAACAAAACACCCCAGAGGCCACCTTGAGTGTTTAACATAACCTGTTCAATGCTGTAAGCTTATCCTGCCTTAAATACTGCCGATTCTATCAGAAAGACATAATAGGAGAGGGGGAAGGAATTAACATTATTGAATGGCTATTAGGAGCTAAGTAAGGTATATTTTATTTTATATTACATACATCATTTAATCCAGAAGCCTAATTGAGCTTTCTCTTTTCCTGCCTTCCCGTGATAGGTGAGTGATTTTACCTACCGATGAAAAGAGAACAAAACATGAGCTGTCTTTAAGCATCTAATAAGAAAAATGAAAGGCCAATAAAAAATACACAAGTTCTCTTCTTTAGAGGAAATAATTATTTGAGTCTTTTGAGTCCAAGATGCTAGGCTTTAGAAATTATTTTTAAAGGGTGATTTCATTTAAATATGCCATTTTCATTGTAAAACATTTTTATAAAAAACCCCTTAAGATTACAGAAAGTGCTGTGCTCGTGTCCACACCTTCATCAGAGAGGCGAAGTGATGGAGTTGTCCATGTACAGGCCAAAGGGTGAGGTCACAGAAAACTCTCTCCCCTCTCCAAGCCATCAGTTCATTACCCCTTACTCAGTAACATGTAGCTTGGGGACAGATGTCCAGGAGAGAAACACTGGACAGCCTTGACTCCACTTCCTTGTGCTCCTCTCTCTTCTCTTGCTCATGGAGCATGCAGTAGTAAGAACACCTACATTACAATGTGTGTCCTCTATCTCTAGACAATTTATTTTTTTAGGTTAGTTTTCCAGAGCATAAGATTGAAGATTGCAGTATAGCCCAGCTCTATCCTGTGTAAATGCTCTTCATAACACAATTTACAGAAATATATTGACCAAGTCAATATAGTCATTCACCATGCAGGTATCTGTATAATGGTGCATAAAAGTTATTGAAACTGATTGTTTCATCCACCTCGAGGCCTCACCTCCATGACTGCTAAGGCATGAATCCTTGGGCAGTGCTCTTCGGCCATGGCAATGCTAATTATGCTAAATACCCATGATTAGCTGTCTAGTCTTATTTTATATTGTTAATTTAACCTAGTCAGAGACTCACTTCGGCCAAACTGACCTTACTGATTGCTTGTGTTGACCGCCAACAGCCTCATCAGAAAGGAGGGTGATGGGGACACCGGAGGCTGATTGTGTTATGATTTATGTGAGGCCACGGAGGCAGTGTTTTTGTCAGTGGGAGCTGTGAATAGGTTCTGTGGGTGGCTGGATGTGGTTGAGAGTTTTAAAAAATTGGCAGGCATGTTATGATACTTAATCAATGTTTGTTTTCCCATGTATGTTTGTCACTGTTCTTAACTTTAGAAGGTACAAGAAAAACCTCAAATGAGTACATGCCCACTAGGAGTGATTCTCTAGTCTGTTAGCTGGATACAAACCCACAGAATAATTCCTTTATAGGCTCATGTAAGAATGAAAGAATTCAACTCCCCTGATAGTGAGGTAGCCAAGCTCCAATGGTGTCAGTTGGAATCCTGTACATCAAGTGAGGAGTGAGAGCATCTTCTTGACCCATTTACATCATTTTCTGAGTGGAGCAAGAACATCCAAAGTCAGGACCATACACAGGCACTGGGCCACTTGTCCCTATCAGGTCTGTAAACAAACCGTATTTTATTACCTAGGTAAAGGAGTAAAATGAGGGGGAGTGGAGAGGAGACCAAGGCTGGTGAGGTCAGCATTCCCCTGGATTATTTTATAGTTTCTTGGGTCAATCCTAGGAATTTATTTATTAGGCTGGGGGTTAAACTAGGTTTCTTCTTGGGGGAAAAATAGTCTTCTAGCATTTTTTGCTGCTTTTCGAATCCTTAACACTACTCCTGGATAGTCCCTTTGGAAGCTATGAAATGTGCAGGATGGCCGCTCAAGCCTCTCTACAAGTGCCCCTTTGATATCACCTCTGGGAGCCTCTGCAATGCATCAGGAGAGATGGCCCGAAGCCACAGCGTGCCGAGGTTAGGTCCGAAATCTGCTCTTCCCCACCTCGGACTGCACTCTGCCATGTGGTCCACCCGGGCAGGGGCGCTCATGAAGCACTCCCAGTCACAGCACTGTCCGGTGGGAGGGAAGGCCCTTCTTCCCAGAGACGTTTGCTTCCTCCTCAAATTCTCATTAACGACGTCTTGAGAGACAGTGTGTAAGGGCAGACTTCTAGATTATTATCAAAACCGTAATACATTGGAACTGCATTGCCTAAAGTTGGCATAGCAAACAGTTTGGGTAGGTGAGTCCTAAATATCAGCAATTTTTGGTTCAAAGGGAAATTTTTCTTGATTACAGGCAGTGTTGAGCAGTCGTCTCAGCCCTGTGCTTCTGTCAAAAAATAACCATTAACAAATATCTCTACCCTTTTCATCCTGAGAAAGAGCTTACTGCAGCCGCCTCCCCGAGATGACTTACATAAAACCCATGAGTGACCTTTTTGTTCACTTATGCCAAGGCCAGACATAGACCCTCCAAAATCCCATTCTTTGTCTCATAAATGATTGCATGAATGTACCCCACCGACCAATCTGGACAAAATGCCTGCTACTGTGACTTGATCAAACTTTAGTTAAATCGACAGGCCTCCGCTTGCCGCTGAGGTTAAGTATTAGAATCCGGAACGATCCATCCTTAATGGCCCTTCCTGAGAATCAGCTGGCTGCAAAGGGAACCTTTCCTGCACAACTGTCAGATGGTGCCAGCTGCTCACTCCCTTCTCCAGCTCCTCCTAGCCCTGCTTCTTCCTCCCTATTAAAAGATAAGCCCTCTTTGCCTGACCTTTGAGATGCTTATAGAGCTTATGGTCAGAGCTGGCTGCCTAGTGCACTAATTCTCCTCCCCTTTTGAAGTAGTCTTTTTTAAATAAAGCCTTTCCTTATCTAAGTCCAGATTTATTTTTATTTGATGCTCTCTATTTTATATTTAGTACTGATATATTGAACGTGACTTTGTCTTGATGACCTTGCTTCCTCCTTGAGACCATAAGTCATGGCACTGTGCCAAAGAAGTAGCTGTTGATGGTGAAGCCGATTCCGGGTGGGAAATTAGCTGGCCTGGCGCTAACAATGAGCCATTTATTCCTGGGACAGAGCAGCTACATTTCTTGCACATATATCTTTGAGTTACATTGAGCTTATTTGGGTAGGATATATTGGGAACCTTTCACTTGGGCAGAAAAGAAGAAAACATTGTTTAAAAAACAATCCTAGAGTTCACACTTTCCATCTAATTATCTCTATCTGTATCTACTTTATTTTTTTCCTCTGTTTTCTTCTTTCTATGCCTTTCATGAGACATGTAATTTTTTACTTTGAGCAACAAGGTTTCAATTATTTTTGATAATTACATAAACTGATAACATGCTTGTTTTCAGAGGGAAGAAACATTTAATGACTTTCCAAATGTAGAAAGGAAAAAACAAACTTTGATTTTGTAGTGAAGGTCACCAAGTCCATCCTTCAGTAATGGAAAAAATAGGCATCCTGGGGATGTGGGTCTCATTTGATAGTGACAGCTTCTCCTAATGAGAACCTGGGAAGGAAACTGATGAAGTTACTAGTTCCTGGGTCTGAAGGCGGACCCTTATCTCTAACAGCTTGCAGGTAAGGAAAATCAAGATGTCCCCTGAGGGTTAAATGAGGGTAAACCCACACACAATGGATGCCATTAGCCATCTGTGGTGGGAAAGTAACAGGTTTTCAATCAGTACATGGTGAGAGAGTTTGAGAATGCCCGAAACTCTCATCAAGGTGATGTGGGAGCCATTTCATGGGAATAGCATCGGATGATGGCTGCATTTAGCTGTAACAACCTCATTAGCTGTAGTTCCACAGGAAGACTGTGTAGCTAGAAGGGCGATGTCAGCTCAGTGTGATGAGGAGACCAGTAGCCGGAGAATCTCCTGAGGCGCCTGCAAATGTAGGCTGGGCCTTCACCGCACAGATGCTGGAAATTTGGGGTGGAGTCAAAGAGTCTGCATTTTGTTGATTTGCATCCCATTGAAGTTTCTTTTTCATATTTTCTCTTTAATGTGTTTTTAAAAATAAAATGTGTATTCATTGTAAATAAGTGCAAGTAGGATGAAAAGAAAAGTAAATCTTACCTGATGCTTCTCCTTCCTCTCCCCTGAGATAGTAATACTAGGAGCCTGCCGAGCGCCATCCACCCCATTCTCCACACTCCTTGTGCTGACGTATGTGCAGTTACTAAAGGTTTTCGTTCTTTTTTGCTCCTGTTATTTATTTTTATAACTTGGGTTATGTTACACACGTTATTTTCCAATTATAATAGAAAACCCTCCAGGCTTAAAAACATATATGTATGGTGTGTGTGTGTACATGTAGATACATGTACACACACACACACATCAGGTTGCCTGGAAATGCAGCACAAAATAGGTGGTAAACTCTGTCTAAGGCTAAACACTGGCATAAGAGTTAAGAACTATGACAGAAAGTTGAACAGAGCCTTAAAGAAATGTGTGTGTGTGTAAATGTATAAATTCTTTTGAATTGTTGTATATTTTCCATGGTATGAGAGGGGATATATCAAGGTATTCAAGCATTTCCCCATCAACGAACATTCAGGTAGTTCCCTGTTGTCATTGTGCTTTATTTTGTTGCCATTACAAAGAATGCTTTTATTGGGGGGGGGGGGCATAGATTTGCAGAAGTGGTATTTCTGGGTCAAAGTAGGCACATTTGTAATATGGGATCCACAAACAACAAACATGGACTGTGTCCCACCAGCAGTGTGTCTGTCATGCTCGTTGTCCTTCATCTTCACTGTTACCATTTTTCAAATATTTGTGAAATTTTCATAAAAAACATTTCTCTGTTGCTAACTACTAGTGAGATTAAGCATATATTCTTGAATTTATCGTACGTTTGAGTGCAGTCTTTGATCATTTACCAGTTCATATACTTTGCCCTTTTGTCTACTAAGTCACTTATTTTTTTTCTCACCAATTTGTAGAATCTTATATTAATATATACAATTACATATGCAAGTGTTATAAAGCTATTTTCTCATTCTGTTGCTTGTCTTATTTTGGGTTTGAGTATCTTGCTGTATTTTCAAATAAGTATGTACATCTCCCTTTTGTGATTTAAGTTCTCCTGTTTCTATATCTCCAAGATTACATAGACTTCAAATTCTTATTTAGATATTTTTGTGGTATAATTTTCATTTAAACCTTGAATCTTTCTGGAATGTTTTTTATGTATAGTGTCAGATGGGGTCTATGTTTACTTATTTTTTTTCCAAATGGACATTTTCCAGCTGTTCTGTTGCTAGCTACCTTTGAGAGCAACCAACCCATGGAACAGAACATAGAGCCCCGATAAGCACAAGTTGGTAGTCCTCATGCAAGCACTGTGCCAAGGAGGGAATACCCAGCCCAAAGATATGATCCGTATATCTGTGTGTATCTCTTAAAGCAATCAGGACCCACATTGCAAAATTAGACAGCCAAATTCAAATGGCATAACTAATGACAAATTCGTTCACTCACCTCACTGGAAAATGGGTGTAATCTAGCAGTTCAGTGATATTTCCAAAGACCCAGGTTCTTTCTATTTGTTCTGCCGTCTTCCATGTCAGCTTTCACCTCAAGTTGGCTTCACTCATGTTCGTAAGTGTTTAACTGAGGGCCACATTCTCCCTCATCATGCACAGGGGTGGACCTATTTCTACATCGGTGTGACTTTTTTCTGCGGTGGTCGCAACTGCATTTTCAGGATCCAGAACCAAGTAGCACTGCTGTCACATAACAGGTGTCAGTGTAAGTCGGTGATGTGCTTGAGTGTTTCTTCCTGTCGGGTTGTTCCTGGATCTGCTGCATCCGAGCCAGGTTCCCAGGCCTTCCCTGAGGTTCTGTGAGCTACCTAATAGCCTTTATTGCTCTTTTTCCACTTAGCCAGGTTAAAATGGGATCTGTTCTTTGCAACTAAGAATAGTAATTGGGACTGGAAATGTTTGCACCTAACAGATTGGCAAGGAAATAGGAACCCGAGATTAGTTATTTGACCCAGTTGGGTTTGAAAGCACGTGGAGTGAAACATTTTCTTAACCATTGTGCTTAATTGGAGTGGCTTGGAGTGGATTGGAGTGTGGCTGTGGAAGGCAAGGCTTTGGTGGGCTCAAGTGGCTGTTTCTGTGTAATATATTTTTTAATGTGGTTGCACTGGCTACACACACACACACACACACACACACACACACACACACACAGAGCCAGTGCAACCACATATATATGTATATATAATTGTGCTAGAGGGCTTAAAAAAGAAACAGACTCAATGTTTTTAATTCTTGCCTCAATCTATGCCCAGAAAACAAGAATTCCTAGGACTGGCCTAAAAGAATACTATCCTTTGTAGCCACAAGGTTGATGAAGTGGAGCATCAAACCTAGGCTCTGATCCTGTGGCTTGTCTAATTATAATATAAAATGAATTCACAGACTTGCTAAGTTCCTTAACTGAGAGCTCGGGCATTGAGAGAAAAAGAATGGGACTCCAAAAATTGAAATGGAGACATTTAGGAGAAAGCAGATGACTCATAGCTCACTCATACCTAAAGACCTTGGCCTGGCTTCTAGAAGGATGCTGATTCCTCATTACCTGCTCCTCTGACCTCCGTTGCTTCCATTCATCTGAAGTCCGGTCCCAATATGTCCTAGAGAGCTAATCAGAAAGTTTTACCTTGGCAAAAATGTTTATTTTATTACTGTTACTGGTATTGTAATTTTTTACATGGCAAAAGAGATTGCATGATTCTTTCAGTTTATATATAAATCTGTAAAAATTCACATAATGTTATCTATTATACACCTTAATTTTCTTCTTAACAGGAGCACCTGGGTTTTTCCCATGACTCAACTAAAATACTACATTTACCAAACTTCCTAGCACCTAGGGTGTCCAGGTGACATAGCCAATGAGGCATGCTGTAAGTCTGCTGATTATTTCTTTCAACATTTTGCTTTCCAAAGTGTTTCTCTTCTTTCTTGTGCCTTCCTCCTTCTTACTACCTGGACATGGTCATCATTTCTGGAACTGTAAAAGTCATTTTGTGTTCAGGAGGGAAAGGCCAGCAGAATTGACCTTTAGATCTGACCTTTTTAAGCCCCTGAACAGATGACAGCGATCAACTACTACTTTTCTTATTATTTAATTGGGAGGGGGGAGAAATAGAATCCATTTAATCATTGTGTAGTTGAATTTATTCTTACATTCAGCCAGACACAGTCATGAACAGGTGATGTGGTAGATGGAAAGCATCTATCGCCCCTTAAAAAAAAATCCTGCATATCACTGATTGGACCAGTTTAGATCTCATACTAACCCTGCACTGGATTACTGTGGCAAGAGGAATGCTGCGTGGTAATTGGCTGAGGCCAGTTCCATTAAACCTGCTTCTCGTTTGCAGCGCCATGGGGGAGCAGTGCTCACAGGAATAAGAAAGGGAGGTTTGGATGGGAAGTGGGCAGGTTACATTCCTACTCCGTACCTATTGCGGATATGCCATTAAAATTTATTACTAGTTCCTCTTATTTTGCTATCATGATCACTGAGCAATCTGCTGTTTAGATTTGATTCCCATGTAATTTATACCAGAGCGATAGGCACTACTTATGTGAGCTTTGCAGTCCGATTGCCAGTTTAGTTAACACATTTTCATTCACGACTTCATGAATCAGCATCACTGAGCTTAGTTAATGTGAGTCCTCCATTCCCATCTCCAAGGTATGGATCTGGTTCGCCTGTAATAAACCATGTCTTGAGTCTGGGAGGCTGAGGGCCAGATCCTGGACTAGGGACTTTTCCAGGTAAATGGTACCTTGTAAATCCTCCTGGCATCAAGCCGACTTACCTTCTGGGGATCTCCCTCCGCTGCATTTCTTGACGTCTACTTCGACTCTTTAAACTCTTATAGATGCCATGAGTGTTATGTGTTCTACATGAACTATTTTAGCATTAACATTTGCCCCATAGCCAGGAGAACCCAAGACACTGTATAGGGTAGGACAGATCCAGTTTACTTGTATATTTTCATTTTAGAACCTTCATCACTGTAAGTTAGAATCACATTGATTAGCTGTAATTCAGGTTAAGAGTTCTGTGACAGAAAAAAAAAACCCAGGATAATACTAATCACAAAAATGTAGGGTGATTTTGAAGAAAAAAAGATTGACTCTATAATCCTATGTCACCAAGCACCCTAGCAAAAAATCTGGGCTATAGGTAACTGACTAATATTTATTGAGTGCAATGAAATAGACATCTGATTAATAATAATAATAATTAATAGGATAAAGGGAGCTCTGGATTTGAAAGGAGAAGCCCTAAGTGCTCATTTTGTTTACTATGGGAACAACTGTAAACAAATCACCTCGTTTGAATAATGCTTATGTTTCCTGTGAGTTCCAAAACTAAGAAATCATTAGAGTTAAATATTTCCTGTGCAGTTTTATTTATCTCATTTACTTAAAAAGACCTTCCTTCATAGCACAGAGTCCAATTTTATTGTGGTTTTTTAACAAATTATAACAAATTTTGTGTTTGTGGAATCCAAATTAATGAGGTTCAACTGCATGCTCATTAAAACCCCTTAGAATTCTATAAAGACTTTCCCTTCAAGAGTTCAAGTTTATTGATGAAGTGTTCTCATTAGGCTTCACAATAAGTTTGGGAAACAAACGATCAGCCTAGCAGCCCTAAAAAAATGAAATTAAATTTAAAAACAGCCCTGACCAGTATGGCTCAGTTGGTTGGGTATTATCCCACAAAGCAAAAGGTTGCTGGTTCGATTCCCAGTCAGGGCACATCCCTGGGTTGCAGATTTGGTCCCCGGTCAGGGTGCATTATGAGAGGCAATGGATCGATGTTTCTCTCTCACGTTGATTTTTTTCTCCCTCTCTTTCTCCTTCCCTTCCCCTCTCTCTAAAAATAAATAAATAAAATCTTTTTAAAAATCCCTAAGATATTCTTCCCAGTTTTGATTATGGAAGGCGGTGACAGAACAGCATAGAAATCTAGCTTTCTGTTTTGACATGTTGCAGGAAACTTGCTCTCTGAGAGAGAGTCTTGTAATTATTAAAAACCAAGCTGTGATGTTGCAGTGGCTGGGTCTTGATCACATCTCTGGTTGTCACTCCTAATATATGGAATTAAAGTGTTTATTCATTGTAATCACTAGTCCCTGTCAGTTATAAGAAGAAATGTTTGTGTTCAACTTCTAATGAGTGTGTTAAGTGGTGTCTATGCTTTGAACACATGTTGGTTGTGGTTTGGAGGGCGGGGTGGGGAATGACCCATTTAAAAGCCATTCATGCAGACACAGACTGGGAAGTTTGACTAGAACAGCTGAGACAAGGCAATACCACCCAGTCTCGAAATAGAAAAGGACAGTTTAGAAGGCCAAGTATTCCAGAGTCTGAAAGGAAAGTGGTAATTGCTTCAATCCACCCAGAAGGGGCTCTTGCATGGAAAGAAGGGTTACTTACATCAGGCCAATTTTACTCCAAATAGGGTGGGAAGACCACCTGCATCACAGTTATTTGGGAAGCTTGTAAAAATGTCAGCCCTTGGGGTCACACTCCAGAACTCCAGAGATGGGGCCCGGGAATCTGGGTAGTTAATATGCCTATCAGATTTTTCCTAGGCTCACTCAAGTTTGAGAACCACCACATCGGAGCATTTTGTAATGAAGTATTGGGGAACTTTCAACTTGTGTTTATTATTGGGATTTCTCCCTAATCGCGTGAGATGAACTGAAGGGTCAAATTTGTAACAGGTCCTAAGAGAGTAGATTTTTTTGTCATTTAGAGGTTTCCTTTTTTATTTCTTGCTCTATGTGGTCTTGTTTAGTTATGTGTATTTTATGATGCATAAAATAATTTCTGTGTTTCTTATCATACATATAAGAAACATGGATATACTGAAATTTTTCTACTTCTGAAAAGTTGTGCATCAGTAATTCACAGTTTTTGTTTTTCTGGGCACTTTACAGTTTGGGAATTTGATGAAAAACATGGATCGTGATTTCCACAAATGCATGTACATAAATGTGTAAAATTTTACATTTAATTTCTGTAGTGATTGATAGACTTTCCCCCTTCTGATCCATGGAGGCCAGACTAATAACCTTGGTCCTGAGCTTAGCTAATAACCCACCAACTGCTCTACTAACTCAGAGGCTCCACCTGTCACGCAGCCACAGCAAGGAGGAAAAAGGCACGGCTTGTGTGGAACAAGTGGATGACAGCAAGCCTGAGGAATTCAGCATCCCTCAAGGCTTTGAGCCAGACCTTCAAATCCATCAGAATTGTCACAAAAATACTTGCTTCCCCACAAGAATATTAGAAGCTTACCTATCTCGGGTGGCAAGTCCCAGGCTTCCCCCTATTGTCTCTTTAGGTCCTGGAGAGAACTAAAATTAAAGGCAGTGTTAATGCATGTAGGACTCTCCACTAATGACAATAGGCTCCCGGTCAAGCTTAGCCTCTGTATTTATATTTTGCTGCAATAAATAAGAACGATGTTTAGCATTTTATAATCTCAGTTTAGTCTAGGGATATGTGGAAGTGGCCCTTAGCTTAGTCTGAGCCCATTATAAATTAGAGTTTTAAAAACTGTTCACTTTGGGGGATAAAAATCAAATCCCCTATAATATCACAGCCCCAAACACCTAATATTATTATTTTAGAGTGTGTTACTCTAGCATACATTCTATACTTTTTTCCAGAAAATAGGGTTATACTATACTTAGTGTAATCAAATCTGATTTCTTCACTTAATATATCTTAAATATCTGTCCATATCAATAAATATATTATTGGATCATATTTACTGCTACCTGGTATTCTGTAATATTCCACATACATTTCATTTCACTAAGGGCCCATTAATGGATGGTTAGTCTCATTCCATAAATTGAGCTTTTAAATATCTTTCTGTGCTTATAACCATTAACATTTGGGATTCTTGCTGCTGTTATGGTTAATCTTGAAGTCTCTGAACAAACAACTGCTTTGCAGAGTCCAATTTTCTTGCTTAAAATCAAATTCCTCAGAGTCAGAGGTGTTTAGATGCAATTTTCACTTTATTCTGGAAAACAAAAAATAAATAACACTCCAAATCTATAGCCAATGCCTACCCCCTTTCATGAAAGTAATCAGCCTCAGTCTCTGAAATTTCAAAGGAAAAAAACTGAAAATGCCACTGAATTCATTTTTAATTAGGCATTTAGCAGCTCCTACAGCAAGTTATAAATTGGCCTGCAAAAACAGCATTTTTAAAGAAGGGAACATATTCATTCATATATTCTTGTTCAGCATATTATATCAGATGGTAAAGTTTTAGAACTTGGATGTCATATCAAAGTGTACTAGTACAAGAATATGACCTCTATCTTCTAACAAGCTAAACCACAACACATAACTGGATGTCTATGTGGATGTCTATCTCTGATAGAAAAAGGAAACTCTTCTATCAGCTATGGCTTGATATCACTTTGGGCGCTCAGAGCTACCACTTTTCTGATGAAAACCCTATAGAGCCTCAAGACTCAGAGTGTGGTCCATAGACCAGAGGCATCAGCATCACCTGAGAGCGTGTTAGACGAGGACAGTGAGTCCCACCCCATACCTCCTGAATCAGAATCTGCATCTTAGCAACATCCCCAAGTGATTCTTGTACACTTTAAAGGCTGAGGAGCACTGCTGGAGAGAACACCCAATAAATCAGACCAACCCAATAAACACACACCCTCCATCTATTGCTCTCCATTAGATACAGGGTTAGCCAAAAAGTTCATTTGGTTTTCTCCATATGATGGCCCTAGTAGCATTTGGTTGTCTTTAACTTCATTCAAAGCAATTTTGTTAGATTGTATTGTGACAGCTGTCACATCAACATGCATTTTTTTAAAAAACTTAGCAAAATTGGTGAATTTTTGCTCAGCCATTTTAATATTGAAGATGGAAGAAAATATACAATATTTTTGGCATATTATGCTTTCAGGAAAGGTAAAAATGCAACTGAAATGCAAAAAAGATTTCTGCAATGCATGGAGAAGGTGCTGTGACTGATCAAACGTATCAAAAGTGGTTTGCAAAGTTTCTTGGTACTATTGACATTTTGGCCAAGCAATTCTTTGCTGTGGGGCTGTCTTACGCATTGGAAGATGTTTAGCAGCACCCCTGGCTTCTACCCACTAAAAGCCAATAGCTGGAGATAACCAACATATGCAAAATATCCAAACCAATAGAGTTACTGGTGAAAACAAAAAATGTGGTTTTTATTTTACAGAAAAAAACTGGACTTTTTGGCCAACCCAATATATAGCATTCCTTTCAAAGGAATTAATACTTGCAGTAGTGTTTATAAAGTGACTTCAATATGAAGATGTGTGTGCCTTCATATTGGAATGCATGTGATCAATCACACTGACATAAAAAGATTTACGATAAAAATTATGAATCTTCTCACTTTATTTTCATCATAATATTAGATGTTTGCAGATTTTGAAAAATATTTCACTATATAGTATTAGGATGAAGAAAAGAGCAAATTAAGGTACTCGCCAAACCCCTGGCATTTTGAGTAACAGTGTTCTTAAAGGCTTTAAGGTGCTTCCCAACACCAGTCATTCAACAAACTATTCACAAGCACTTCCTGTGTTCCAAGTACTTCATTGAAGAGGAGGGAAAACAACTCATGTGCCAGTCGTTATAAAGATAGACGTGTCCTGGGATTAGAGGAGGCACCTAATTTTGTATGAAGGCACCAAGAAAGCTGAATGGTGGAAGGAGCATTTGAACTGAGTCTTGCTCAGTGAGCAGGATTTCTCCAGGGGAACCAGAAAGAAGGAATGTCTCAAGTAACTGTAAGGATAAATATAAAAATACAAAGGTAGGTTGCCATGTTTAAAAAAAAGCATTTTTTATCCTCTTGATAGTAAGGAGCCATTGGAGAATTTTAAGCAGAGAAGTGGCATGATAAAATTTGTATTTGAAAAAGGTAATTCTGGTATTCAGCAGAAATAGAACAAGGTGAGGTCAGAGGTAGGGAGAGCAACAAGGAAGTTTTAGCAACAATGTGAGTGATAGAAGATGAGCTTGAACTGTGGCAATATAATAGGGCTGAGTTCAGAGAGGTGCTCGCAGTAGAGCTGACAGGGTTAGGGACAAGCAAAGAGATGGGACAGAGAGAGTAAAAAAGACAAGAAAGATAGATTCTAGCCAGGATAACTTGATGGCTGTTGGCACCATTAAATTAGGATGGAAATTTAAGGTGTTTATCTACTTTTTCCACTTTTTTGTTCTGCAATTGCTCCTTGCCTGCAAACCCCTTCCATGTGAAATGTACCAAATGTAGGTATATTTGCAGGAAATATTAACACAAAGAGATCGGCGTACCCTTAACCCTATGTTAACATCTTGTAAAACAAGCCCCTCTAACAATGTTATCCTATGTGAACACTTTTGAGTTAAAAACATCCATATATTTATTTGCATGCTTTTTGCTGATTTTTAAATACTTCCCTAACCTCCCAAGTCCTCCCCATCCAATGGCTTCCTGTCCCATGCTCTCCTGATGGAGCAGATCTTGACCCTGGTGGGCAAAATCATGCCCCTGGTAGTCACCAGATACCCAGTGTCCTTCTGGTCCCTCCAGCCAGCTGGGGCTGGCCCCTGCAAGCTGGTGCCCACACCCACACCAGAGTCATCCTTGGGTGTCTGCTTATAGGGACTGTAGCCTCAGCAGTGCTCTTTTCCATATTGTTAAACATGTGACAGTTTAGGACACTGATTCTGGCCCTGGCTCTGCCCAGATGACTGACAGAGTCTCCTACGGCCCTTGTTCCTCATTTCTGGGAAATCTGTTCCTATGGTAGTTAGGTCTTTGGTGTGCAAGTGACAGATACACAGATCAAATTGACTTAAAAGACACAGCATATTAGCTCACTGAAGCAGGAAGTCCAGGGGTAACTAAAGCTCTCCTTTGAGATTCCTGGGACTCAAGTAATATGATCAAGACTCTCCCCTCTTTCCTGTCTGTTGACCTCTTGTTCTTCATGTTGTGATTTACGTGGCTGTTGGTGGATCTGGAGTCATATCCTTACAGATCAAAGTGATGCATGAGGAATAAGACAAACTTGACTGGGGAAGAGTTCTGTTTGGCCTAATTTACCTCCAGTGCCAATCCCATGGGCATATAGGATATTGTAAATGATTCAACCTGTGCTATTTATCATCTGTTGGTCCTGGGACTGGATGATCAAGTGTGCATCCTTGATAGATCCACATGGAAAGGGAGAAGTGATTCTTCCAGAGGAAGGGCTAATGCTGGGCTGGGTCGAACTCCTGATGTCCATTTGAGTTCATTTGGATGGGCTGTCTTCTGTGGTGAGGAGCAAGGGAGTGTCGTGTGGTGCCGAAGCTGTCCATTCTGAGAATTATGGTCTGTGCCAAGAAAAGAGGCAATGGTGACTGCAGACAGAGAGAGGTTGATATATGTGTGAAGGTGGATTTGAAAGAGTGCTCTTTACCATATTATTAAACATGCAGTACGAATACGTAAAGCACTAAGAGTTTTAACTGTCTTTGTGAAACAGAAAACAAAGTCACCTACTAAAAGCGAGTAGGGCAGAGTGAGGAGCACGCAGAGCTAGTTGATGGTTTTGAGGAATGAAGGGTGTAGTTGATCAGGGACAATGAAAAGAACTGCTCAGAGGTACTGGAGACCCAACTACGACTGAGACTATATCAGTCAGGGTTCTCTAGAGGAACAGAGCCAACAGCATACAGGTACATGTAGACACACAATAGGATGTATGTATAAGTCTATACATATACATATGCGTGTATACATACACACATATAGAGAGAGAGATTGATTTCAAGGAATTTGCTTGTGCAGTTGTGAAGCTGGCAATTCCAAAATCTGCAGAGCAGGCCTGCAGGATGGAAACCCTCAGACGGGACCAGATGCCGCAGTCCTGAGCCAGAATTTCTTCTTCAGGCAAAGCCTGTTTCGCTTTTAAGGACTTTCTACTGATTGGATGAGTCCCAACATCATTATTGAGAATAATCTCCTGTACTTAAAGTCAATTGATTGTAGGTGTTAACCACATCTACAAAATACCTTCATGGGGTACTGTAGCCTAGCCAAGTTGACATACAAAACCACATGTCACAGATACCATAACTCTGTGGATCAAGCAGCACGATGCTTGACTATTTCTTTTCCTCTTCAGTTCAGGAGAGCTAAGCATCCAGCCTATAGGAGCAGAGAAGGTAAACTGTTAAACCGATTCAAGATTGCAGGTGTTTTCAAGGCCACTGGAAGCTAAGGGGCAGGTGAGGGGAAGCCGCTGTTAAAGAATTGTTGAGTGATGACCCTCAGGGTCAGGGCTGGACTGAGAAGTCAGTTCCCCAACTGCAGAGTGGCGATAACATGAATATCAACCTCATAGGTTAAAATAAATAACATGAAAAATACTTATGTTGGGCCCTGAACTAAGTACTACATTAATTTTGAAGTGTTGTCATTGTTGTGGTTTCACTTAACTGTCAAGGGCAGTTTCCATAATGTCAAAGAGTAGATTTAGTAGAAACAAGAGAATGAGGCAAGTGTGGCATACCGGAGTTTATTTATTTGTTTGTTCATCCAGTGGTCATTTAGTAAGTCCATTTATGAGCCAGGCACTGTTCTAGGTGCTGGAGGTACAGCAGTGAACAGAACAAAGTCGCCTGCCCTCATGTGGCTTCCATCCTATTAGTGGGAGGAGACATCAGCTCACAAGCAAACAACTTTAGGAAACAAAAGAGCAACCAGTCTCGTGGTAAAAGGGCTGAGACAAAAAAAGTAAACTAGAGTTAAGCAATAGAGAATGATGGGGCCAGGCAGGCTTGGTTGGGGTGGGATGATAGGGTTACAGGAAGCCTTTGTGAAAAAGTGACATGTAAATAGGAACCTGAAGGAATGAAGGGAGAGAGTGTTCCTTCCAAGTTTAGAAAGTGGTACGTGCGAAGCCCCTGAGGCAGGAGACTGTTCCTCCGTGAGGAGCAGAGTGGTGAGCTCAGGAGGAGGGGGTGCTTCTGCCCTGCTGATCTGGAAGCCTGGACAACCTCCGCTGTGTACAGCCCTGTGGGCCAGAAAGTCCTCCTGTAATCACTGTGACTGGCTGCCCTGGGTCAGCTTGTGGTTGAAACCTGCTTCATTTTTTGTTTTTTCTGTTTTGACTCTTTATGGGATAAAAATATCAAATCCCGAAACCTTTTGAAATAAATAAATAAATAAAGGTTTCTTCTGCTTAAAAAGAAAAGTTAGGTGGCAAGAGGCCAGGTCAAGGTGGGTATGCTAGGTCATTCTAAATTCTCTGGAGTTCACGCCGATGAAGGAAGCAAGCCAAGAGAGAATTTTGAGCTGAGAAGTGATGTGATCTGACTTACTTTTCATAAAGGTCACTTTGGAGGTCATGTGAGGAATGGACAACAGGAGAGCAAGGTAAAAGGAGAATGGCTAGGAAGCTGTTCCCATAATTGAGGCAAGAAGAATTTGTGATTTAAAAGCAATACTAGGCATTAATGGGGGAGAGCTGTGGTGATGGGGATACATTACCCAAGTGCTTGCTGGCAAAGATCAAGGTGGTCCAGGACCTTAGAATGGCATTTCTGGAAGGGTCTTCTGTGCTGACATGGAACGTGGATATGGGGCAGGGCAGATAGAGGTGGGGAGGAGGACTGTGATCCAGGTTCTGAAGGCCTACATGAGAGAGGGGGTGATGAAGAAGGTGGTAGAGGACAGCTGCAGAAGGTATAAAGAATGGGTCTAGCTGGGTGTCAGAGAGGTTCTTGAGGCTTCTACCACAGGGCCTTTACACATCCTACTTTCTTTTTCTGGAACGTTCTCTTCCTAATAGCCACATGACTTACTCTCTTCCTTTCTTCTTTAGGTTTCTTTTAAAATAGATTGTAAGACTGTTGGTCATAAAATAGAACCTATAAGAACCAAGAAATCAGTCCTGCCTCTGGCCCTACATCAGCTGCCATGTTGAGAGTGAGCACTCTCCACCTGAGAAGTCTGACACAGAAGTCATATGCTCAGGGAAGAGGCAGGTCCAGGTCGGGGTCGGAGGTGGAGGGACTGTCCTGTGAAAGAGGTAAGAATTCCAGGGACTTTACTGACCATGGACCAAGAGTTTCAGCAGGCACAATTGGGATAATTGTGTCTAAAGGAGGTCAGTAGAGGAAAGTATCCAACAGGGAGGAAGCAAAGAGAGGACTGGAAGGAACAGGGACTGGAACAGGAGCTTAGGACCCCAGATAGTGACATCAACCAACTTAGAGCTCCTAGTAAGACTGAGGCTGGTAGTGTGTGCAGCCAACACCCTTCCTGGGGCACCAGACATGACATGAGTATCTGTGAGTGGTGCTAGTGAGCAGTGTCTGAGGTGATGTGAGGAGTGACCAGGTACTAAAGAGCATGCTGCCTAGGGGAGGGGCCCTCAGGATGCTGAACTATTGAATGGACTGTGGCCTAGGAGGGCTTGAAGGCTTCAATCCAAACCAGGAGAAATTGGCATAGCAGGACCCAACCCAAAGGGGTCTTTACCCACAGGAGTCAGATTCTTCATACTATCACACTTTGGGATCCTGACCTCTTATTTTCTTCTTTTTTTAAATTTATATTTCAATTACAGTTGATATACTTTATTATATTAGTTTCAGGTGTACATGAACCTCCACATTTTCAATGCAATTATCTTTGCCCTTGTATTTGCAGAGAAGTGAGTTTGCTATCCTTGAAGGTATCGTAAACAATTAAGTGAACAGCTTCTTGGAAGGAATGTAGAGGAAGGAGGTTCAAACATTTCTTGGGGGCTGAACAAGGTAACCTTTATTTTTCCACTTGGCTTTGAGCATCTGTCATTCTCTGGCTATCAAATGCTGCCTTAGTATTTACTGCCATAAGGTTAGAGTACAGGCAAGTTGCAGGTGAATAAATTGTTTATGGAATGCAAGGTTTGTAGGACTTTAGAAACTATTTATAAATATGGAAATTGAATTAATAATGAATTGAGATCAGCAACTTCCACAACCTTTGAGTATGAAATGTTGCTTAAATTTAAATCCACACCAGAGGATCTGGGTTGGCTCTTTGCATACTTACAATTAGCACGATGTGTATAGTGCCATATTCAGTAAATGTTTT
Source organism: Trachops cirrhosus (assembly GCA_028533065.1). Lineage (NCBI taxonomy): Eukaryota > Metazoa > Chordata > Mammalia > Chiroptera > Phyllostomidae > Trachops > Trachops cirrhosus. Next base: position 173,576,660 of record CM052538.1, read on the forward strand.
TTAGTGCATGTTTGGCAAAGCTGGTTATATATTAACCTTTAGAGTGAGTAGAGGGACAGCATGGTGCCTCCCTCTGTGGCTTCACAGTTGGCTGTGAGGGAGAGGGTCACAAGCTTCTGTGAGACAGACTGGAACCTAGAGGCGGGGACAGTACTGTGATCCTACATGAGCACCAGCAAAACTGCACTCTGTGAAGGGCAAGCCCTGTCTCCAAGAACATGGCTTTTTGTGGTGCTGGTAGGAAGAACACAGCAACTAGACATCTTTTCTGAATGTCTGTGATGCAGGGAGATTCTCACTGTAGCATTCGAGGGCAGTGGCCATGCCTAGGGTTGGTTAAAAGGATGGAGAGCTGTGGTTGTGGTGTGCTTGACAGCGAAGTTCACTGCCCAGACGGGGTGAGAGCCAAATCCTTATCGTGCTCTGTGGCTTATATCTTCTCCAGCGCACCTACTATGCTCTATGTTCTGATAAGCACTTAGCATGCATTGCCTTTCATTTTCCCAATCACTCCATTTTGCACTTGGAGGAAGGCAAACAGGCTGACCCCCTGACAGAATCCCACATGATGACTGTATCTCAGAGGGGGAACCATTTCCCGAGGCCTGGGTCCCAGCTGCGTAGGCTCAAAATTCCGAGTTGTGTAAGCAGGCGTGAATGGGTGTTCAGAAGACTGACACGCAGTACGTGGCACAGTGTGGGTGCAGGCAGACAGCATAAATACACGTTGGACGGATGAGTGAGCAGACACTCATCCCAGGTGTGTCTGGCCCTAAAGGCACTGTGTCACGCCCGACCTCAGTTTGGTGAGGTGATGTAGGAGAGGGAAATCTGTGAGTATCGGAGCCAAAAGGAAAATCGGGTGACTACCCAGGGCATGCTCTGGGGCACATCTTACAGAACCAGCCTGGCCTGGTGGGGACTGGAACTGGTGACACACTGTGACACAAGGATGTTGCAGGCCTTTCTCTGGCATGATTGAAACAAACTTTGATGCTAAGAAAGAAGCAATTTGCCCTACTCTTATAATAATATCTTTTTAGGTGATATCTGGAACCAGATGAATAATTTACAATTCCTACTTCCTTTATCATTTTTATTTCAAGCATTTCCATCCACAGTGCTGCTTCCAAAGGTGACACTGCTTACTTGGTGGTTGTTCCCTGCATTTCAGGGAACATTAATATCGAAGAGAAAATAAATTGGCTCAGAGTTGCCTTTTTGTAACCCTAAACCCAGCATGTGATGGTATGACTCCAATATACTCTGCTAATTTGCTAGTTGTTAGCAGCTGGTTGATGGATATATGTGCGTATTCTGCATATTTTATTCTGTGACTAACCCACCAAATTTTAACTCGTGTCCAGTGTTGCCTATGGAATACATATCGGATACAGAGATACATAAACTCTAGAAATTGTCCAGTATTTATCGTATTGCAAAGTGGGATTATTTTCTCTAAATCTTTTTAAATGCCATTAAAATATCTTGTTCCAAATCAAATGGAGCTACTTACTGCCAGAGAGTTTTGTGCCTTCTTCAATAATTAAAGAAAGCAAGCAAGATTTATAGACAATGCAATTTTCATGATGCATTGAAAAAAATGTGTTCTTACAGCAGCTGTGTTTATTATGCATTCTCATTTTCTTAATATTTTATAATTGCTTGGCAAAATGAAAGGGAGGGGAGAGTGCTCAGGGACCTTCCCATCAGTTTATTAGGATAATTTTTAAACAAACAAAATCTTAAGGAATCATCCTCAGGTACCAGCCACCTATCTTTTACAATTACTGATTTGCTATGTTTCCTCTATCAGAGTCTATCTATCTGTCCTCCCTCTCTCCATTATTTTTGATGCACTTTAAAGTAAGTTTCAGAAATCAGTATACTTCATCACTGAACACATCAGCATGCATATCGTTAACTAGAGTTCAGTATTTGTTTATGGGGGTTCTTTAGATAAAATTTACATTCAGCCCTGGCTGGTGTGGCTCAGTGGACTGAGTGCCAGCCTGCAATCCAAAGGGTTTCCAGTTCGTTACCTGGTCAGAGCACATGCCTGGGCTGTAGTCCAGGTCCCCAGTTGGGGGCGTGCAAGAGGCAACCACACACTGATGTTTCTCTCCCTCTCTTTCTCCCTCCCTTCCCCTTTCTCTAAAAATAAATAAATGAAATATTTTTTAAAGATCGCACTCATTGATCCAGCAATTCCGCTGTTGGGATTATACCCTAAGAGCCCTGAAACACCAATCCAAAAGAACCTATGCACCCCAATGTTCATAGCAGCACAATTTACAATAGCCAAGTGCTGGAAGCAGCCTAAGTGTCCATCAGCAAATGAGTGGATAAAAAAACTATGTCACATTTACACCATGGAATTCCATGCAACAGAGAGAAAGAAGGAGCTTATACCCTTTGTGACAGCATGGATGGAACTGGTGAGTATTATGCTAAGTGAAATAAGCCAGGCAGTGAGGGACAAATACCATATGATCTCACCTTTAACTGGAACATAATCAACAAAAGAAAAAAGCAAATGAAATATAACCAGAGTCATTGAAAATAAGAACAATCTAACAGTAGCCAGAGGAGAGCAGGGAGGGGACAGAGGGGAAAAGGGTTTTCAGGAACTACTGTAAAGGACACATGGACAAAACCAAGGAGGAGGGTGGAAGCAAGAGAGGGAGGTGGGTTTGGAGGGGGTGGAAGGGAGGGATGGGGAGAAAATACAGACAACTGTAATGGAACAATAATAAAATAATTTTTTAAAATTCACATTCAATGACATACACAAATTGTAAATATTCCTTTCAACTGAATTTTGACTTGCATACACCTGTGTAATACCGATTGCACAAAAGTAGCCAAAGTTGGAATTTTTCTCATGGATTGGTTAGCCTCTTTTAGAACTTCATACAGTTCTAGAATTATAAGTCAATAGTACATATTATTTTGGGTAAGTAATATAGTATATACTATTTTGTACAACCTTTCAGTGTATTTTTGAGATTCATCTTTTTTTATTTATCAGTAATTAGTACCTTCTTTAGTTCTGAATATTCATTTGTTGGCTGTACCACAATTTGTTTATCCACTCCCATTTTGATGGTCACCTGGGCTGTTTCCAGATTGGAGCTCTTATGAATAAAGCTGTTGTAAACATTATTGTGCACATCTTTTTGTAAATCTATGCTTTTTGCTTACTTGTGAAACCCCTGGAATATGTAGTTTCACACCGGGTCTATGCACAGTAATTAACACTTACTGACCTGGTACAGAACATACATGATGTCCTGGGTTTTACAGTGTACGTGACGGACTCTTTTTTTCCTCGTCTGTTCTCACCTGAGCTTCATAACTCTGGTAAAGAGGCAAAGGCAGCCCACAGAATGGCAGCTGAGAAGGTAAGGCACTTGCTCCCCAGCTGTCAGAGAAAACTGGAACCTAGGTTTCCTGTCTCCTAGTCCAGTGCTGTTTTGACGGCTCTCCCAGGGCCAGACTGAAGGTGTCCCACTTTACATGCCACCTTTCTTCCCCTAAGCGTTTGCTCTGCACCATGGTTAGGGCCTTTAATAGTTTCTGGTTTGGACTTGAGCAAAACAGGAAACTAATGGTTAGTGCCATTTAAGCTCCTGGTTACAGAATATAAGGACTTTTTCTCTTCTCCATCACCTTGTTTACCCACTGTGAGGCCTCCCTGTGCGAAGGGGTGGGGGAGTGTCTGGAGGGGGGTCATGAGAAGTGACCTGAGCCGGTCTGGCAGTTCTCGTCAGTGGCTGTCATTTACCTCCAATGAGAGAAGTCAGGCATGAGGACCTTAAGTCTTTCTCCCTCACCATCTCTCCACCAGCTGGGTGTGACAATACAAGCCAGTCTCAGACCTGATTCTACCAAACACGGAAACATTTATTATCAAACAGATACAAAAGCACTCAGAAAACGTGTTCTGTAACCTCCAGGAGTCCCCCAGCTGTCATTTTAGGAGCTCTAGTGAGTGCCTCCATTGGCACATGGCTCTGACAGCAGCTTCCTCCTCAGGACAGTGGGGCAGATGGAGCTCCAGACCTCAGCCTTTCTGACAGTGTCAGGTCATAGGGCTGGCCAAGCCTGACAGCCCTTTCATTCAAACCTCAAGGTTTCAGGTCAGTCCACCCATCTCTCTCATAGTCCTCCTTTCATCACTGAAAAATGATTTCTAATATCCCTTCATGCTAATCAGTGAACTTTCTGGTGTTGATTCAGAGAGGGGTGTCTGAAGCTTTTGTAAAAACCCCTCTAGCAGCATGCACTTTGTGATCTCTCAAAAGCTCGCTAGCACCACTATCTATAGCTTCCTGCTTAGGGTCCTTCATGTTAACTCTCAGAGGGCTGGCTTAACATGAATCCACACACACAGAAAACTCACTGTTGATGCTGAAGTTTTTCAATGTAAAACACCGATTATGCTGGGAGTTAGAAGAGTCCATGTATCCACGCCTCCCCACCCCCTTATTCTTCCTCCCCACAGTGTCTCTGTGATACTGGCATTCCTGCTGGAATCTTGAGTTTTCAGATGGAGGGAATCCTTTATGTATGATTCTCCGCCTCTACAGAGAATGTGATCAGAGCTCCGGCCCTGATGCCAGTCTCCCTCATCATCTCCCCCTCTCACCGACAGCGAATCAGTGAGGAGACAAGCCAACTGTGAGTTAACCAGGGGAAGGATTTACTGAAACTTCTTCCTGGGGGATTCTTAAATGCAAGTCTGATGTTTAAATGCAGCACTGATCATGCTTCTTGGCTATCAGAAGTGACTCTCATTTGGATAGAGAGCACAGAAACTGAGCGGCAACAGAATGCTTTCAAGAGACTCTTCAGGCTATTAAAGTGCCACTTGTTTCATAACTATTGCTGTTAATTAAGTTGCAGCCTTATTATTAGTTCCTGGCTCTGCTATTGTTATTAATTATGTCAATATGAATTTAAAGCAGTAGGTCATTCCTCAGGGAATTTTTTAAGTTGTCTATTAAAATTAGAAATAATAAATATTTAAGTTTCCTTATCAATGTACTAAAGAGGTTAGGGATTTTATCCCCAGCACTCTCTACATTTGAAAGATTGTGTGATAGTTTAAGAGTTGAGCCTTTAATTGCATTTTTTCTTTTTTGCATTTTTCTCTTATTGAAGTATTTTCTTTATGGTTTGCAGCAGAAATTTCTATAACATTTAACCATGTGGTTTAGTACTTCAGCGTTTAACCCATTCAATGATAACTTGCAGCAAATTCCAACAATTGAAATTATGCATTTACAAGAAAAGGAAAAGAAAATCCTCGTGTGGGATTTTGCATACAATGGGAGCTCAAATGGCATTGGACGTGTATGGACATAAACAAATCCACTTGTATATTGATAAGAATTCCCCCACTGCCAACCCAGTTAACAGTACTATGTGCTTATGCTTTTATTTCTGAAAAAGCTTTAAATCCTTTCCTGTCCCTTGATCCAGCTCTCCAGACAATGTTTGCTAACTGGGCTCATAGGGTTTGCATTTGTTTGTTTGTTTTTGCTCACATTAAGGAGAAGAAAAAATCATCTATCTTCTCCAGGTTAGAGAAAACAACTATTGGCATTTTGATGGTTTTCTTTCTAGATTCCTTTCTAAGCACATATGAGGTCTGTCTAGAAGGTATCCAGCCATGTAATGTGAAAAATAGAGACATTTATTGAGGAAGATACGAGGTACAAGAAACACTGTACATAGGACAATGACGCCTCAGTTCCCTTCAAAGTAGGCACCTTGGGACCTCACACAGTTCTCCCAATCACCGTCAGCTACCCTGTCTTTTTTTCCTGAATTTCATCAATGGTCTGAAATCTCTTCCATTTCTTAGGTGATTTTAGTTTTGGAAAAAACCAGAAGTCATACGGAACTGAATCTAGGCTGCAGGGGGCCTGAGTCACCTGGGTAATTTGATGTTTTGCCAAAAACACTTTGCATGAGACATTAGCAAGTGCCCTGCTGTGATGGAGCTGCCAGTCATCAGCTGCCCATAGCTGTGGCCTTCTGAATCATCCCAATAGTTTCTGCAGAGGAATATTCAAGCTTAACACAAAATTTGATGCAGATTTGATGCTCTATTCACTCAGTCATTTTGAATACAATGGCCCCATGCTACACATGCTCACTCAACTGCATCTACCACCCCCACTGACCAGTACAGTAAAATCATCATTGCTCATGCACACGCATTCCGGTCCACTCTCCTTGGCTTCCAGGTTAACTAGGTGTTGCACAAACCATTCTTCTTATGTTAACAATGGTTGGACTTTTTCCAGATAGACCTCCTAAATCAAGCATAATTTAGATTACACAGGCTTTTTTTTTTACTTTATTTTATCCTCTAACATTCTATTTCACTCTTTTATTGAATATATAAGTTGTGTGTAATTTTGGTACTTGTAAAAATAAAAATATATTGTGTTGAGCATCTCTGTAAATAAATATTTGAGAGTATCTCTCATTATCTCTTTAGATGCCTGGAAGTGAAGTTTTTATGCCTAAGGGCATGCACATTGTTAAGACTCTTTGATACATATTGAAAAACTGCTTTCCATGAAATTGTATGAATTTCCAGTCCACTAGAAGCATTTCAGAGTGACTCACTGCAGTCATACCACTTAGTATATTTAATAATCTAACAGTAATATTCACCTGTTAACTTAATAGTTTTTAAATTCAGAAACTTGATGAATGAAATAGACTGAAATATCAAGTAATGACCTATTTATTTTTAAAGCTTCATTCTGCTTTTTCTGGAAGGGAAAACTTTCCTCTTCCAACTTGGGTCCAGTGGTTGGCATCCTGCAAAGTAACTAACAGTAGACAGAGTAACAGGAGAGAAGACAAAGTTCTTTGTGTGTGCACGTGGATGCTGCACAGTAGTGAAAAACTCACTGAATATCCAGAAATACAGATTTGTGTACTAACTTAAAGTGCTGGGGATTGGGGATGAAGTGTGCGAGGGCTTCAATGGGAACGTGTGGAAGGTCCTGTTGGGCTCTTTGATGCTACTGGAAGTGAGCAATCAGTCTGCCTGGCCCCTGAATTTGCAGGAAACTCCCTCAGAAGAAGGTTAATGGCAGCTGTGTTTTCTGGAGACTCTGCCTTAGTCAGATAAGGGAAGGTCAGATAGGATTTCTTTCTACATCTTTTGTAGCTCAAATGTTTTCACTTTAAAATAATCTTTATACCAACATTAGGAGTCTGAGTGCAGGCATTCCAGGAGGCTGGGGACCTGAGGGTCTGTGACCCACTGTGGGTTCTTGACTTGGCGCAGGAGAGGATGCAACATCAAGCCAGCATAGAGTTTACCGTGAAACAGAGTTGAGTAGCGAAGCAGTGGGACAGAGAGAAGGTTACTCCACAGACAGAACAGCCCCTCCCTAGTGGGCTTTACTTCTTTTATTGGGGCTCATTTAACCTAGGGGTAGGGCATTCAGTGAGGGGTAGGAATATTCGAGATCTTTTGGGGAAAAGGGTGGAGACTTCTCGGGAGAGCCCCATTGGCCATTTTGTGTCCTTACATGGGCTTTTCGTTTCTGATCATGATGGCACAAGGTGGATCGTTTAGTATTCTAAGGTATTACAATGAGTGCATAATGAAGCTAGGGGTGAACTGTGAGGTGAAATTAGTTGCCATGTTGGATCAAGCTGGTCTCTGCCAGTTCTCAACCAGAAACCCGTTGGGGTTGGTCTTGCTATCTCCTTGACAGTCCAGGTCGTCCTTCTCTGTTATAGCCGTTTCAACACATACCCTATGGCGCCCACACTTTCTTTTTAATATCACAAGTAAATGTGCTCAGTGATAAATAGATTTTTATATATCATTGTGTTATGCTGAGGATTACTAGAAGGGTGTTTTCTGCCATTTTTAACAGGTAAAAATTTCCAGTGGGAGATGATATAAGAGGATAGAGAGGTAAAGCAAAAAGGTCCCAAGGATAATTTTTATCACAGATATAAATGCATTTTCTTGGAACTGACAACTCCTTTTAGAAGAAAATTTGGCAGAAATTGACTCTGGTGTATTGGGGTGAGTAGTTGTTGCGTTTCAAAGAATTTTTAACATACCTCTAGACACAGTATTACTTGGAGTTCATTTATTTAAGGTGCATACATGGAATATGCTTAAAACTTCAGTTACATTGTTTGGGATAAATAGTCATAAATATCAGAGATGGAAAATTAGATTAATTTCCCCTTGTTTTGATATTTACCTAGGAAATGGTTTGTTATGCAGATATTATTCAAACCAGTCAATCTCAGTTCCTTGAATCTTGGCTTTTGTGGCAGCCCTTGATTTGAGCATCCCCCAGCAGCTTTGTGGATAATGCAGTGTGAGAGACTTAATTGAAAGGCATGACAAGTGAGAAAATGGGTTACATACCTCAAAGCAAAGGCTCATTATACATGACAATGTGATTCATTTGGGCTCTCCATTGCAAATTTGCCACATATATTCATTGCCCTCCACCACTTCCCAGATCCTTTTGCAAGTCCTAAATGAATTAATCACTTGAGTTGGAGAATATTTCCATTTCAACCAGAAGCTAAATGCATTGTTTGGAGTGAACCACCTTATCTCCTTCTGTTTGGGGAGGGGAGGTATTTAAACATTTCCTCTAGGAAAAGCACCTTTTTTCTCTAACTTCCTAACCCTGGTATCTGATGTTACCAATTCAGTTATTCAGTCTGGGGCAAAGTTGCTTTCAAGTTCCTAGAGCTGTGAAGTAACTCTAAAGGGAATGCAGTTCACTCTGTTAGAGAAATAACAGCCTGGGAGCGCAGGGACCAGAAATGCTGTTCTCCAAAGGTTTGTTAGAGCTTTACTTTGAATTTTATTCCTCAACATTTTTGTTGGCTTGAATCAGTGACTCTAATTATATTTAGAAGATAGAAACAGCAGATATATTTAGCAGGTTGGAAAAATCCACACAGTCTAGGAAAAGCTAAACATATGGAGCCAACCTGAGACGCTGAAGACCCCATTTATTCCCTGGGAGATATTGACGGTTGATAGCTGTACGCAGGGAACGCAGCAGAGCTGGAACACCAGACAAGGAAGGTCTTCGAGTAACACCTGCAGGAGACTCCCCAGCCCCCATCCATGCTTTTGTTTATGATTTGGCTAGCTTTTTTTTTTTAATTTTGTAGGCTTTCTGTTTCAGACTTTCATTACTTTCCTCCTGCCAACCCTACCTCCCTCCCTCTAAGTGAACGACCTACACACACTACTTCCTGTGAAAACTGTTACCAGGTGGGTACCAGCTCCCACTGCTTTATAATCCAATCTATTCCTTAGCCTGAGCTTCCCACCTTCCCCTGTCTCCACGGGGACTGGCTGTATTCGTAGTGCCAGTCATCCCTTGGGGCTCTGCTGGGAAAATCGCCCAGAACACTCACCCCGCTGGCTCCTTCCCTCACACCAGGACGCCAATTAGAGCCGCAAAGTAACTGCAGGGGAAAAAGATAAGGGAGAGCTAGAGGGGGACCTAGAGCAAGCTGCCCCCACCCTGCACCCCACACTCATGCTCTCCTCCCTCCAGGGTCCCTGTGGTGGTGAACCAAGGTGAGGCCAGGAATGCCATCAGCCCCAGGTACAGGCAGTAGGGGTGCATTGCCAATGCCTGTGGAAAATTCTAAAACAATAACAAAAACAACTGAAAGTTCGTCGGGTTTTTACCACCATGTCCCAGTACTTCTAAATGATATCAGAGATATAATACTCCTCCCTAGAAAGCTCTTTTGTTGGCCTAAGTTCTAAACAGTTGTTGCAGTGATTAAGTCAATAATAATAATAATAAATAATAAAGCACATTTATAACTTATCCTTTAAGAAATATTGCACTCTACTTAGAAGTTAACTTGTAGAACTTCCAGTTATACCATTTGACTCCCTACACACATAGATTGAGCCACACACAACCAAGCGTGTGATGGTTAGTTTTATGTGCCTGCTTACTGGCCATGGGGTGCCCAGATCAAACATTATTTCTGGGTATGTTTGTGTGAGAATGTTTCTCGATGAGATTAGTATTTGAATCTGTGGGCTCAATAAAGTAGCGTAGCCTCCCCAATGTGGGCAGGCATCAACCAACCCACTGAGGGCCTCAATAAAACAAAAGGCAGAGGAAGGAGAAATTCACCGCTTTTTTCTGCCTCACTGTTTGAGCTGGGACATTGCATCTCATCTTCTGCCCTGGAGCTAGGGTTTGTACCTTTGGCTCCCTTGGTTCCCAGGTATTCAGACTTGGTCTGAATGATACCACTGGCTTTCCTGGCTTTCCCGGCTTTCCTGCTTGCAGACAGCAAATTATGGAACTTCTCAGCCTCCGTAATTATAATCAATCAATGAATTAATCTACCATTAATCATCTTCTATGAGATCTGTCTCTCTAAAGAATGCTAATGTAAAGTTTAATTTCATAAGGAATTATGTGAGTTTGCTGCCACCACAGTTTGTGTCTCTAATCCCTGGGACACCACACATTCCTGTGTTTAAAGGGTAAATTCAGAACAATGATAACACAGAATGGTAAAGATGAAGGAGCAAGGCCGACCTGACCACAGTTCTGTGTGCAAAATCTTTCTCTGAACCTTGTGAAGTTTACTCCTCTCAAAGTACTTCTTTTTTGTGTCTCTAAAAGAAATACTTCCATGTAACCAAAAATAATTAATCCATTACTTCCCCCCCGTTTTGTATTGCAGTAGCTGTGATATAATGCACACTTATGTCCAAATTTTTGAGGGAAAAATAAGGATGTGCATTATACATGGGTAATACCTGAAATACCTAGTATCTGTTCTTGTGTTTTGTAATTATTACATAAAGTTTCTTGTACCGTAACATGTTCAAAAATAAATGCCAAAGTTCCTTTATAATATAACCAACAAGTATTTAAATATAAATAAATAGATAGATAGATAGATAGATAATTGAATTAAAACAAAAGATATTTTTCCTAAAAGTTTGGGCCAAAAACATGGGTGTGCATTATAGATAGCAAAATACAATACTGTCTAAATATACACACAACATTTAATAAAGACAATTTTCTAATATTTTCATTTCTTTTCTGGCTTTTGTTATTACTTGTTTTATTGAAAGATGAATTTCTGAAGATAATCTGGTTGTATAGAGGCGGTAGGTAGGTGAGGTGCCTCCCCGCCCCTATCCCCAGCACCCCATCTGTACTCTCTCCCTGGTCCTTCCTTCCCCGTTCCTGTGCCTCTGGAAACACCTAGAAAACTTTACTTCTGATTATTCTACCCCCTTTCTTTCTTCGAATTCCTCTAACCTGTTACAGTTTCCCATAAGATATAGCACGTGGTTGTTTCCCAGTTTAGCTTTCTTTCTAAGATTTTTTTCTGAAATAGAATGTAAGCACCCCAAAAGCCTCCATTATGCCACATAATCCCCTTCCGTATCCCCACAGTACACCTAAGGGAAGCATCCGATTGACCGAGATGGGTGCCCTCGTGCCAACTCAGATCCCTCCAGAGCAGCTCCTTTGCCCTTAAAAACTTCATTGCACTCTCAAAACTTTACGTGACCAATTTTTTAAATCAAGTTTTTCTGAGACTTTGATCTGGGTGACCAAATACAGCTTTTAACTTACCTTCAAGGAACCAAGGCTTGCTTCACACATTCATTCTAAAGCCACCTGAAGGGAGGGAAGGGGCATCAGTAGCCCCAGTGAATTCTTGGTTTTACCCCCAGGATGGGCACTTGTACAACACTGAACGGGAGCTCATTGCAGAGACACCAGCAGACTCTCAGCTCTGTCAGTGAAAGCCTTCTTTATTTCAATCCCTTACCTTCAGCCAGCAGTTCTCCAAGTATGATCCAGGGACCCCTAGGAGTCCCAGAGACATTTTCAGGGGTCGCATGAGGTCAGATGGTTTTCATAACATTACCCAGACATACTTGCCTTTTTCACGCCCCTCTCACAAGTGCAGACTGGTGATTTCCAGGTGCCACATGCCATGCCATGGCATGATAGATTAAGTGTGGAAGCAGATATGACAATCCAGCTAGTAAAGAGATTTGCAAAGAATGCAAAACAGTACCAGTCTTCTCACTAAATTTTTTGTTTAGAAAACTATACTTATTAGTTCTAAAAATATTGTTTATGTTAACATGTGATGGGTTGAACTTTAAATCAATGTATTTTTAAGTCCTCTTGTTTTAATTTTACTATTGTTTTCTTAAAATTTTCTTTATTTTTAATTGAGATATAATTGACATATTAGTTTCAGGTGGACAACATAATGATTCAGTATTTGTCCGTATTGTGAAACCCTCACTACAATGTCTAGTTAACATCCATGCCCACACATAGACAATTTTTTTTCTTGTGATGAGGATTTTTAAGATGGAATCTCTTAGCAACTTTGATATGTGCAATGCAGGACTACTAACTATAGTCACCATGCTGTACGTTACACCCCCTGGCTCATGGCATATTCTCGAATAACATTGTTTTGTTCAATGTTGGTTTCCTCCGACAACCCAAATCTGTGTGCATCAGGTGAACTGGTGTGTCCACAGTGTCCAGTCTGAGTGGGCATGGATGAGGGTGTGATGTGCCCAGCAATGGAAGGACATCCTGTCCAGGGGAGGTGCCCACCTGTGCCCCGGCTGCTGCGAGAGGCTCCGGCCACCAGCAGCCCTGAACTGAAATCGGTGGGCTGAAAAAGGATGATCGGACTTGTTTTTATTCATCTTTCTTAAATGTTTGTCTAGGTCACATTACCTTCAGTGTTTAACATTAGAACTGTTTCGAGTCTTTATTCAAAAGTTTAGTTATGCTTTTGTGACCACAAACATGCCATAGGAACCTCTTGTTTGTATCAGTTAGCCTGTGATAAAACTGGCTCCGTTATACACTGTCTTTGTTTAAGGCTGCAGTTCCCAAAAACCTACTGATGGAATTAAGTGAGGATTTATGTATTTATTTCATAACTCTAAGTTTGTACCTGAGGTTTATACCCCCAAGTTATAATTTTGAACACAATAAATAAGGATGTAACCCACACAAAGAAAAGCTCTTTGGGACCCTGAAGAGTGTAAAGACCAAAAAGTTCGAAAACTGATGTCTTAGACAAAGGCAGATAGTTTAAGGAATATATTGGGTTGGCCAAAAAGTTCATTTGTTTTTTTCTGTACAATGACTCAAGTAGTTCTTAATTGTCTTTAACTTCATTTGAAACAATTTTATTAGATTGTATTGTGACAGCTGTCATATCAGCGTGCATTTTTTAAAATTTATCAAAATTGGTGAATTTTTGTGCAGACATTTTAATATTGAAGATGGAAGAAGATACCCAACATTTTTTGCTTATGCTTTATTATTTCAAGAAAGGTAAAACCACAACTGAAATGCAAAAAAAAAAAAACATTTGCAGTGTATGGAGAAGGTTCTGTGACTGATCAAACATGTCAAAGTGATCTGCAACTTTTCTTGGTACTAATGCCATTTTGTCCAAGTAATTCTTTGCTGTGGGGCTGTCTTATCCACTGGAAGATATTTAGCAGCACTCCTGGCCTCCACTCACTAAAAGCCAATAGTGAGAGATAGCCAACATATGCAAAATATCCAAATCAATAAAGTTACTGGTGAAAATGAAAAATGGGCCATATATTTTATGGAAAAAAAACAAAACAGACTTTTTGACCAAGCCAGTATTTTTAAAGTTTTGTCTTTGGTTGATTAGCTCTAAATCAAATCAATTTATTGCATCTGAATCCAGCAGAAAGATTAATTAGCTCTTAGGTTAATTCTTCAGCCTTGTTACTCAAAACCCGGTCTTTGGACCATTGGCATCTGTTAGACATTTAGAATCTTAGGCTTTGCCCCTGACCTACTGAATCAGTGTCTGTATTTTAACAAGATCTCTGGGTAATGTTAAGTCACATTTTAAATGTAGGGTGCACTGCTCTACTTTGCCTTCCTGAACTTTCCGGGATCTGTTTCCAGCTCCTTCAATCAACTCTCTTTTCCTTTGATTCTCTCCTAATCAGATTTTCAGCTGTAACTCAGCAGTTGTATCCTGGTAAAACTTACCTCCTAATGAAACCTGATGAAGGGCTGACCTGTCTGACATTTATATTCACTTTGCAGTGTGAATGGAATGAAGGATCAGATTGTAATTGTATCTTTTTTATGGCCTTTGGATTATAGAGTGGACGGGTGGGTGAGCTGACACAGAAGTCAAGTGAGGAGACAGGGGTAAGCACCTGTCAGAAATGCCTGCTTCCTTCCGTTTCATGATCCTCGCAACCTCTCCCACAAATTCTCTTTATACATATTCTCCTAGAATCCCTGCACCTTGAATTTACAAGCAAGTGGCCTTTGCTTTTGCATGAAAGCCAGATAATCAAAAAAATCCCAAACAACATAAAAACATTGACAAGAGTCTCTTTGAAAAAAGTTTATATGGTACGGTTCTGATAATAAGGGAGTTTCCCAGAATCTGACAGAGAAAGGAGAAGTATTCTGACTCTCAAAATTAAACTTTCTCATTTAATCTTGGAGTAATAGTCATTGATACATGCCGGGGGGGGGGGTTGACATTGGATACACACTAGAATCACCTGCCAGTTTTAAGACAAAATACCTATAGGCAATTGAATCAGGATCAGGTAAGGGCCAGGCGTCCCTCCTATATTTTTAAAGTTCTGATGAGGTGATTCTGCTGCACAGCGAGGTTAAAGAACTGATGACACAGTCAAATGTGTGAGCAGATACCCAGCAAAGACTATAGTTTTTAAGTGTGTGGATTCAATCATTTATTAACTTAGCCTCTATCCAGGGCTACGGCCCGCCTGCAGATTTCAACTGAAGTCCTGTTTAACACATAAATGTTTTATGACCTTCCATGCTGATTGTTCGCCCCAACGGGAAACTTGTTCAAGGTGGGAGAATTGTGCTCAGTTCCTCAATTTCGCTAGTTTTTCTGTCTGGGTGAATGGTGTCACTGTAATAAAGGCTCCAAACTGAGCTAGAGGGAATATGTTAGAATAGATTTTTCCTTCAGCAGGGATTTACCTGTGTTTCTGTGGGCCAGTGATCCCAACTTATGGGCCTGAGACCCCAGAGGGCAAAGGAGATTTTAAACGAATGCAAATTCACACAAATGCAAATGTTATCTGTTACCTAAACATGTCATGTGATTTACTCACATATAAGTTGCCTTTCTTTTTCGAATGCGTGGGCTTGATTGACAGACAAGGTAAAAAAAATTTTAAGTATTATGGAACATACAATTCCTTTTATCAATTAGTTGAGAAATATTTAATGAGCATCAATTGTTTATTAAGTCCCTGGAATACACAATTGAATGAGACAGCCCCAAGATTCAGAGACACACGAATTAGCAGACGATGGCCATCTAGTGAATTCAATGCCAGTCCCATCTATCTGTGGCATAAATTTAGGTGTCTGTAATTCTGGGAAATCTGCCTTTAAAGCCAAGTGTGTCTGCTCCCTCCTCCCTGTTAGCCTGTACGAATCTGCTCAAGTGTTAATTAGCAATCCCAGGAGAAAAGTACTGTCATTCATAATTGTCTCAGAATTACCTTTAGGCGTAGTAAACAGTGTCCTGTAATTGATGGATGTCATGGTTTTAGCCAAATGCCTTTTCTCCATCTATAGTCACTCAAAGGAGAATAATAGCTGTGGTGACGCTCAAAACACATTGAAGTGAAAAGGTTGAGGACACTGATGCAGTCCAATTGTCTCATCTTATAGGGGAGGAGCCTGAGGTTCAGAGAGAGACAATGGTTTGTTGTAAATCCAGTCTGTTAACTCTTTTCACAGTAATGAGCTGGCTCTAGCATAATAGGGTGCCTTCTTCCCATCCTGTGCCAGCTATTGGTGCTGTCCCCCCAGACTGCTCACATGGTAGGGATGGTCAATTCTATCATTGTTCCCTCTCTGCTAGAGTATTACACATCTCTGCACTTAGGGAGCTCACAGTGCCTCTTGGGGGTGTGGAGAGTACATTTCATTATCCAAGACGTCAGGCTGAGCCATGTGACTCTCACAGGTCAACAAAATGTGAGCAGCAGTGATGTAATTATGCACATCCATGCTAAAGCTTTAAGAGCTGGTGTGGGGTGCCGCCATGTTCTTTCTTCTGTGCCATGGGAATGGCATTTTGTGATAGGGAATATCCATCGGCCTGTGAAGAAGACCCAAATCAAAGTCATAGTCTGCCCACAACCGACATGTAATGTGAATGAATAATAAATCTTTCTTTTGTAAGCCTCTGTGATTGGGAGGTTCTTTGTTGTCAAATACAGCCTAGCCTAGTAAAAGCTAAGTTAGTACAGAGGGCCAAGGATCTGCACACTTTTTTTAGAGAACCAGAGAGTAACTATTTTAGGCTTGTGGACCACATACAGCCTTTGTCACAGCTACTCACCTCTGTGATAAATGCAGCCATAGACGATTTGTAAATAAATGGGTGTGCCTGTGTTCCAATAAAACTTTATTTATAAACACAGGGGACTGCCCCGTGGGCTGTAGTTGGCCAACCCCCTGCAGCAGGATTTTACTTCTCTACCTTTTTGGAGTTGGATGTGGCCATGAAGTTGGGTATGATACCTGCTTTGGCCAGTGGATGAAATGCACGCTGTTTTAAGAAGTAGTATAAATGGTGGCTACTCTCTCAGTCTGAGTCTTGGGAGAGAATATTAGAAAGGGTGAGCGCCAGCCAACTCATGATGAATGTAGAGTGTAACTAAGAAGTAAACCTTATTGTTTTAAACCACTAAGACTTGTGGGATGTTTGTTACCACAGGATAACCTCACCTGTCTTTACTGGTACAGGTCCGTCTGGCATTACGTTTTAAAGAACCCCTGCTCCTTGCCATCCCAGTGGACCTCGTGTGACATTCTGCATTATTAACTTCTTTGTAATGTGCAGGCTGTTAATCATAATGATAGAATTTACTTAGGTGATGTTTCAGTTGTGATATATGTGTGTGTGTAGGGGGGATTGTTCTATTGAACCAACATGACTGCAAATATTTTACAAATAGGTCAGTTAACTTTTTGAGCCCTTGAATATTCTCGAAAGTATGAGATCATCTGAAATAATTTTTAAGTCAAATTTGTGGTAAAATCTGTTAGCAGTTTGATTCACAAGGCTGGTCTTTGAAAAAGCACAAATCAGAGACTGCTGCACCAGCCCTGTGTTCCCTGGTGTGAAAAGGTTAATTATCGGAATGTCATTTGGCGATGAAAATGCGAGTTCATTGAAGTCATCTCGTGACATGACCAGAAGCAGCCTTTCTTCAACACTGTCAGGTGCAGGCCTTTGTGTGACGGTCTGCGTGCACCTGTGGCTTCCTGTCTCCTTCCCTTCCCCGTGTGGAGCCCCATCTGCTTCCTGGCAGTGTGCGTGTGTGAGAGCTGTCCCTTCCACGGTCCCTGTCCCTACCCCACATCTTGTTCATTGCTTCTCTGTGGAACGTGTTGACCAGCGGCCTTCAATTATGGTCCAGTCTGAGCCTTCCAGAAACCCTTCTGCATCTACCCTGGGATCTCCACTGTTATTTCTGGAAAGTTCCCAATTCACAGGGGGCTCTTTGCTTCCCTCCTTTATGCCCAAGTGAGAAGCAGCCATTCCTCTGTGTCTCTAACTACAACTCCTGGATGGAGCCACAAAACAGAAGGCAGAATCCACTGTTGCCCAGAGCACATCCAGCCCCCAGGGCAGCTCTCGCTCTCGGTGGGTCTGAGCTCACTGGTGCTTTCCAGACACTCCTTCTCGAACCTTCCCCGTCAGCCTTGGAGCTTTTCTTTGTAGTGAACGGTTCTGGACCAGTGTTTTAATCATGTTACCTTGGGTGAGGTGTGGTGAGACCACATGCAGATGGAGAAAGAGGAAAAGTTTTAGTTTCATGACACCCTGAAGGGCCACTCAAGGAAAGCACCAGGTTCTGTTACCAGGCAGAGGGGAGTGGGGGAAACAGGTCAAGATTTGTTGTAGTTTCCACCAGAAGAAGAGGCTGAAGCAGAGCAAGTCGGTTTGAGACTAGGAGTAATTTCAGCAACTTCTGGGGCAATGGGGCTGTGCTGTCCCTGCTAGTCTGGTACCCGACACCAGGACATTAGGGTGGGTGCGCAGTGGCCCAGAGCGTGACAGCCCCATAAGGGAGGTGGATGGGCATGTGGGCCTAATTGACTGTCCACGAAGGGGAATTGACTGGCCTTTAGCTAGGACCTCAAAGCTGGGTGAGGACAGGACAAAAAACTAGAGCACAGACACCAAAATGCTGGGGACCTTGCACCTTGTACCTGCCACAATTATTGCATTAACTGAAGTCTTGTTATATCTAGTGAGAATGAAACCAGTGGGGTATTAAGCTGAAGTCTGTGCTTGCGTAGGCAGGTTCTGAATTCGTTTCCTCATTGGTCCCTGGCGATGGACTGCGATGTGTGGAAGCCTCAGTGGGGCGAGGGCTAGGGCACTAAGATTCTTTGTCCCGCTGATCCTTTTCAGTGGCAGCTTCCAAGCTGATTTTCTATTACTAAAAATTGCATACTTTATTTGGGACTCTCTGAGCTTCCTGGACTTCCTGGAAGGCTATTTCCTTTGCCAGATTGGGGAAGTTCTCCTTTATTATTTGTTCAAATATCTTTTACACTTGTTGTTCTTCCTCATCTCCTTCTGGTACCCCTATAATTTGGATGTTGGAACATTTAAAGATGTCCTGGAGGTTCCTAAGCCTCTCCTCATTTTTTTGAATTCTTATTTCTTCATTGTTTCTGGTTGTATATTTTTTTCTTCCTTCTGGTCCACTCCAATGATGTGAGACCCATCTTTCATTCCATCACTATTGGTTCCGTGTGCATTTTTCTTCATTTCACTTACTGTAGCCTGCAGTTTTTCATCTAATTTGCGGCCAAAATCAACCAGTTCTGTGAGCATCCTGATCACCAGTGCTTTGAACTGTGCAAAGAAGTTGGACCCAAGGAGGAACACACCAAGCCACATCATAATTACATTAGCCAAGGTAAAAATGAAGGAGAG
>CM052538.1:173596245-173630752 GCA_028533065.1 Trachops cirrhosus
ACCTACATCCCAGATTGCTCTATCCAGCAAAGCTTTCATTTAGAATGAAAGGGCAGATAAAGTGCTTCTCAGATAAGGTCAAGTTCAAGGAGTTCATCATCACCAAGATCTTATTTTATGAAATGTTAAAGGGACTTATCTAAGAAAAAGAAGATAAAAAACACATATAGTAAAATGACAGCACACTCACAATTATTAACAACCACACCTGAAACAAAAACAAGAAGAAACTAAGCAAACAACTAGAACAGGAACAGAGCCACAGATATGGAGATCACATGGAGGGTTAACAACAGGGGAGTGGGAGGAGGAGAGAGAGGGGAAAGGTATGAAGAATAAGTAGTAATGAAGGTAGATAGAAAATAGGGGGAAGGCAAGAATAGTAGGGGAAATGTAGAAGCTAAAGAACTTATGACACATGGACATGAACTAAAGGGGGGAATGTGGGTGGGACAGGGTGTTCAGGGTGGAGGGGAATGAAGGGGGGGTAATGGGAAAACTAATAGCATAATCAATAAAATATATTAAAAAATAAAATAAAATAAAAAATTGCATACTTTATGTTCAAAGTAAGTATTTATCATGTACACTAGATACAAAAGAGCATTTACTTGTTTGGAAATCTTTTTATTTCACACTTTCTACCACTCCTTACTAAATGACTTGCTCACATTCACTAGGGATAGAACTAAGTAATGACTGATAATGAAAGTCTTACTCAGATATGTATAAATTTTTTCCTGGCTTTTATGTCAGTAACATGTTTCCCCTTTGTGTAGCCTTCCTCTGCAATCTCTTTTGTGATTTTGGGAATATACGACATCTTTTGACACAGTAAATGTTTTAAAATTTAAAGAGTAAACCACTTGTTCGTGGTAAAAAAAGTATTATCTTATGCTTTATTCAGTTTTAGAATTTCCGTTGAACCTAATAACTACAAGCAGCTGTCAAGTTACTGGTTCTGGGACTGGGCAAGACCCATAGCAATACTCTGTGAGATATATGTGCCCCCAACGACGTGTCGCAGAGATGGGGTGACAACAGCAAGAGGAGTGCTTTTTAAAATTTTTTCATGTGAAGATGCTTCCGACTTCAGTGGGAGTCTTGCCAGTGATGTTAGAAGTTGCTGTGGAAACCAGAATTAGCTGGCACTGTATTTCTGATTCATTCCGGTGATGTTATACTGTTCCTCATAGATCATCGCCCCGGCAATTACTAGATTGACAATATGTCTTGAAAAGGAATAGTTTCTGAGTCATGTTCTATGGAGCCCAAACCCTAAGATTCTTTTAAATTAGAGGTTCCCCTAGACATTTGGATCACGTTAAAGCAGGCTCTATATTAAGGCAGCAGCTGGGGAACCCTGAGGGTTGGCCACCCTGGAAGAGACGGGGGAAGGGTCAGGCTGCCTTCACACCTGCTCTGATCAAAAAGGGCAGCCACCCAGGGCCAGTCCACACGTCTCCCTCCTAGCAGTCACCCAGGCATGGAGCACCGGAGTTGCATGAAGTATTTAGAAAAAAAACAGAGCTCTGCTTAAAATGTTTAAAAACCACTGCTCTAGTGTTGTTCATGAGAAAAGAAACTAAGAATGAGCACAATACTGAATTTGAACTACTAATTTCTTAAGACCTAGGAACATCCTGTGCCTTTATACAGTTATAATTTAATCCAAATACATTGGAACCACGCTATAATTCAATTCCAGGCACAGAACAGAGTTTCGTACATAGCAGATTCATTCCGGAGCACTCTCCAGGGATTTGGTTACAGAAAATCCA
Organism: Trachops cirrhosus; assembly: GCA_028533065.1. Classification (NCBI taxonomy): domain Eukaryota; kingdom Metazoa; phylum Chordata; class Mammalia; order Chiroptera; family Phyllostomidae; genus Trachops; species Trachops cirrhosus. Next base: position 173,598,027 of record CM052538.1, read on the forward strand.
AAGGATTTCTTTGTGTTCTCTCACTCATAACGCCGCCCCCAGCCCAGACTTAGGAGACAGCACTGCAGTGACGGCCTCTCCAGGACTCATCAAAGGAAGAGCCACCTTTTTTCCGCAGGGCTCGTTTGAATTGTGTTCTGTGTGTAGTGTGCCCACATATTATATTTGGCCAGATTTTATAGCCTGGTTCTCTAACTGGGACTCCAGTGCAGCCCATTAATTTGTTGTTGTTATTTTTAGCAAGGTGGATGTAATGCCTTCAGAAGGGGCATGCACGGCACGGCTCCAGGGGCGCCATTTGTATTGTGATCCCGCTGTGTACTAGGGAGCTGCCGTGCCCCTTCCCGATGTAGTGGCTTTGGGCGAGGCCCTCTCCAGCTCCTACAGTCTGCACGTCTGCATTGTGATGGCCTTGTTTTTAATAGTCAGTGTAGCCCTAGACTGGGAGCCAGGAGAGATAGCTTAGGTCTTCACACTTCCAGATTTGGAGGTTGGTTAATTATCAAGTCAGTTAACCTTGTGGAGCCTCGATTTATATTCACCTGTCAAATGGGACCAAGAATGTCTATGTCACAGGGGTGGTTGTGAAGATCATTTATACCTTGCTTTGTTCCAAAAAGGATTTAAAGTGGACCTATGGTTTGTATAAAATACAGCAAAATGACATACGTCAAAAGTAAATGAAAAAGAGGGCAAATGTAAAAAATCAGGCCAAGTAGTTGTATTTTCTGTCCAGATCTGTATGCTTACAAGGAGTGGGCCACCAATTTGCATCTGTGCTTTCTGGAAGCCAAGGAGAAGTTGAAAGCTTGGTCATCTTCTTTACTTCCAGTGTCCAGAAGCTCACCAACAGACTAGGAGCTCAGGAAAAATACTCCTCTCCCAAATATCTGCAGGAGACTGCCCCACCCTAAGGGTCTGTGTGGAGAAGACAGTGCATAACTCAACCAGCAATATCTGTCACAAAGGACGGTCACAAACTGGCAGCTCACCGATGTCCGCATTTGTAGGGGTTAGGCTCTGTTTTGGCTTATGTCTACAAAATTTGACCCAATGTTTTCAAAGATCCGTACATTTTATGAGAAAAATTTTCAATTTTCTTTTTAAAAAAATCAGACCATCAGATAACATGGGAACTGCATATCAAAGTCAGTTGGCACTGGGCAGCAGCTGCTTCCTTTATGAACGCAGCATGTGATGTCAGGTTTGCCGCAGTCCCCACCGTTCCCTGCTGTTCACTTCCTATGTTGTATTATTACCTGCGTGGTAACTTAGGCATCTGATTCAGTGACTCTTATTCTATCCTGTTACATCCTCTCTGTAGGCTCAGCAATGTGTTTTATCCCCGAAAGGACTGATTGAGAGAGTGTGTGGGAAACACTGGCACACTATACATCACTACAGGAGTGGAGAATGTTGCTGTTGTTAGTACTCTGTAATCAGGTCGCTGAGGGTAAAACAAACATAGTTAATGAATAAGAGTTTCAAATAGCTAATTAAAACAACCTCAGAAAAGTCATAAATCTCCCAAAGTACTCTGCTCTTAGCAAGTACCTTATCCAGACTCTCTGTTCCTTTGCTCTTCAATCGAATAAAAATTTAAGAATATTTCATTTAAATATTTATATAGCTGTATATTTTAATCAAAAAAACAATAGGATAGCAAAGCACGTTCTCTGTATGCTTTACATGTATAAAGTGTGACTGGTTGTAATAGTCATTACTGTCAGTGTGGAATCCCCGGGAGGCTGGTGTTTTAGTCAAGGTCCACTTCTGGCTTCCACACTCATTGAATTTGGTCAGCTGTTTTCAGTACTGAGTTGCTAATTTTCCAGAAACACAATTGGAAATGAGGATATTGAGTGGGACTTTTCCAATTATCAGGGGGAATGAATACTCCAAAGCCGAAAATGAGTGCTGAGAATCTAATGCTCTAAAACTAGCACTAGACATGGCTAGGGAGTGTTTAACAGAAGGTGTCAAATCGGTCCAGTGACTACCGGCCCCCACGACAGCTCTAGCTTACAGTAGAGATGACTGGTGACTCAGAAGGAGACGGAAGAGAGTCATCTCTGGGAAGCGTCGTGGGCCTTGTGGAGTGTGCCAGGGCATTTCCTCTTCCATCGCTGTGGAGTGAGGGGTGCCAAAGGGGAGACGCCCTGACCTAAAGATGGGCATCGTGGCAACAATGGGAGGGCAGCGTCTCCCTCCCCGCACGGATGCCTGCTGAGCTGCATCTGGCCCGTCAGCGTGGAGCACAGTGAAGGGTTTGGGGAGATGTGAATAGAGACAGGTGCCTGCTTCCCACGCAGAGAATTTGGTAGCTGGGAAGTTGCTAACTCAGCCCGTGGAAGTGTTAGGCAAGGAGAGAAGTGTCAGCAGTGGCAAGCTCAACTCCCAGCATTTGGCAGAGGGAGATGGGTATGTTCTCCTTGAGCCAAGCAACATGGGAAAGGTAGAGTTTGAGCAGTTATTGCTGATTCCTTGCCTGGAAGGTAGCCTTTTGGGGTGAGGAGACCCAGGTAGTGGACCCAGACTGAGAAGGGCATGCTGAGGTAGAGGGGTGTGTGTGTGTGTGTGTGTGTGTGTGTGTGTGTGGTAGTGTGTGAGTGGTAGTGTGTGAGGGGTGAGGGAGGCATCACAAAAGTCCTGTCAAGTGGTTCTTCAACCACGTTAGGGAACCGGGCATGAGGAATTTCATGTGGGGTCTCTGAAGAAACTAAAATGCGCCCCATGGAAGTACCAATACGTGATTGCTCGCCTCATACAGATGACACTGATAGCCAAGAGAGAACTGCAAGCAGCACAGACTGATGTAAAAAGATTCATCACCCTCTCCACTGACATCACTTCCCCTTGTGCTCACTCTAAAGGAGCTACTAGCAGCAGGGCGACGGGGGGAGCAGTGAAAGAGGTGGGAGAGACTGAAAGGAAAGGCCGTGCCCCCCTGCCTACCAGAGGTCATGTAAGATGGAACGGCAGGAGAGTACCTTTGAATTGGCTGGTTGAAGTTTTAATATGAGATCACTAGACCTTTAATTAAATGAGGGAGTCTTAGCTTCCACAAATGAGACTGTTCTTATAATGAAATAGAGACAGATTCATAGATAGAGCAGGATGACAGCTGGGGGTGGGGGAGGTGGGGTGGGGGGAGGGATTGAGCCAAAAAGAAAAAGGATTCATGGGCATGGACAACAGTGTGGTGATTGGGGAAGCGGCAACAAGAGGACTAAATGGTCATGGAAAAAATACAATAAAAATTTTTAAAAAAGAAAGTAGTTGAAACTGTGGGGTCTTCCTGAGATGCTGCCCAGTCACAGGGAAGGGAGGTCCAACAGAATAGGTGCCAAAGGTATTGATGAGAGAAAAATAAAACCATACCCATAAATTCCCACCATTCCTTAAACCAGTTACCCACTCCCTGGGACACTGAGACATTATTTGTGAGATTCTAATATGAGTCCTTCCGTATAAGGAGGCTTCTTCTCTTACCATCTTATATATCGTATAACTAGTTTTCAGTGGGTGCTTCTTATTCGAAATTGAAGTCTTATAACCAAAAAGTAAAAACCACATTTTTCTAAGCTTTGCACGAAAATACTTTCTCTTACAGTTGAATTAAACGAATTATCTTCATTAATTAGTGTCAAAGGTGAATCTCTTCTAGAGATCATTTTGAGTCATAACACTTAATAGTTACAAACTATATTTGGATTTTGATCTCCAGTCATGGTGATTTCAAATGAGATTATTAAATCGCTGTAACTTCATGTTTGGTGGGAGATACGAAGAAGTTAACCCAGAACATCTTGCATTGCTTCCTTTATTGTGTTCCAGTCACTAGTGCCTTCTGGTATTCGTGGTGTTCGGAAGGCAGGCTCTGATTTCCTGTGGGTTCTCATCATGGCTTTCCCTTTTGGGAGTAGTGGTGGTAGAGAATGCAAGACTGAGGGTGACCCTCAAAATGTGATAGACCGTCGAGTCAGCTCCATGAGGAACTTCACAGCGAGTGTGTCAGGGAGCCTGCTCAGGCTGCCATGACAGGATAACTAGATGGGTGGCTGACAAAACAGACATTTATTTTCTCACAGTTCTGGCGTCTGGAAGTCCAAGATCAAGGTGCCCTCAGGGCTGGTTTCTGGTTAGGTCCCCCTTCCTGGCTTGTAGATGGCCCCTTCCCTCTGTGTCCTCACACGGCCTCTTGCCTGTGTAAGGAGGGGGTGAGTGGAGGGAGACTCGTCTGTCTTCCTTCTCTTATAAGGACATCAGTCACATTGGACGAGGGCCTCACTCTATGACCTCGTTTAACTCTAATCACTTTCTCAAAGGCTCTATCTCCAAATAGAGTCACATTGAGGATTAGGGCTTCGACATATGAATTTCGGGAGGCCATAATGCAGTCCCTAACAGGAAGGAAGGAAGAGATTTGTTTAAAGTTTTCTCTTCTTAAAGTTGACATTTCTGAAAAACATAACCTCCGAATTTAGGAGACTTCTAGAGCCAGTTGTCTATGGAATTGTGAGCGAAACCCAGTGTGAACTGACTGGAGCAAAACTGGACATTTCTTGGCTCGCACAGTATGTGGCTGAGGGTCCAGTATGTCAGCCACAGCTGGGTCCAGGGGTTCCCGGTGTCAGCAGGTCTCTGGTCTCACCCCCAGCCCTAGTTTATATTGTGTTGGCTCCCTCCCCAGGCAGGTCCTCTCCCCGGGGTGGCACTGATGACTCAAAGGAGCTCCAGGCTGACCTGGTCCTTAGCATTTAAAGCTTTAAAAAGAGATACTTTGTTTCCCAAAGGACAACCCTGACTGCCGCTGCACGGCAGCCTGGACCTCTGTGCTTGTGGGCTGATGGCAGAAGTCCAGCAGGTGGCAGAAGTCCAGCTCTCAAACAGAGAAGATCCCATGCAGGTTAAATGGTGAGACATGCCACAGTCTTCCCTGTCTAAGTTTCTAAGATAAGACAACTTATTTGTACTGAAACTTCCATAGTTTTATAATTGGTGGTTCAGAGAAGGTTCAAATTAGTTCATCTTTTACACTCTAAGAGATTTTATTTTAAGGTCCTTAGACTCTTTTGGAAAGCCAGTGGGTGTCATGTTGACCTTTACAAGTGTCTCTCTGCAGACCCTTCAGATGACACAACCTTATCATTGTCAGCAGACATAGTTCTAGTATTTTTACTACCTGCCAGCCTTTGATAGGATGCCCTTTGTCTCTGCCCTGATCCTCCAACCTCTCCCTGCCCTTCCCCCCTCTGCACAACTGAGGGTAGCCCCTCTCATGTGGGTGCAGGTGCCTGATCCCTCAGCTGAAAGTCTTGTGGTCAGGTATATTTCTAATTTTAGCAAGGTCACCCTGTACATATACTGTATACCTATACTCTCAGAAGAATCTGGGGGCGTACCCAGAAATCCAACTGATGCCATGTCTTCAGAGCAACACGGGAATGTTCATGCTGGGTAGGAATAAAGAATGTCTCTAGTAATAGCCCGACATCGGGTCAGGCCAGGTCTGGCTGCCCAGTGAGTGAGTCATGGGAGATTCGTTTTCAGGGCTCTCTGTGTTTGAGACATGTGCACAAGAGACCCTAGACCTCTCTTGGCTTGCCCAGGGCAGGTGCTCGGGAATACTTCCGCTGGAATTTCAGTTGCTCTGGCTGGCTTCCGTGAAATTGAAAACTTAAGGAACGTTCTATCTTAAAGCGGTTAAAGCAGCCCTTCCCTCTGTTTAAGTACAGGTGTGGACCCATGCGGGTAGATCAGCGTAAGGAAGAACAGGCTGTGTCTGGTCGTCCCAGACTTCTCCCATAGCGCTGGCTTGGAGTGAACCTTTGAGAGTGTCCTGGTTGGCAGAGTTAGAAAGCCACAATACCTGAAACTGAAAGTTTTCATTGATTCATTTCTTTAAAGAACAATGTACTGTCCAGGGGAGAGGAAAGTGTGCTCTACCCCAAAGAGTTATTTCAAATGAAATGAGGTCAACACGAGACCTGCTCATGACTCTCCCTTTCAACCCCTGTGGGGCTTTCACCAAAAGATTTTCCAAATCCTTTGTCTCCGAGCACAGAAACTAGAGAACACTTACCAGCAGTGAAAGCAATCTAAGTATCCAAAACCAAATTAGAGTACCACTTGAAACCATGAAGTTCAAGAGAATTTTCTAGTTTACGATGCTTGGTCTCTCCCAGGGAAATGCAGAGGGCAGAGTTAATTCTAGTTTTGCTAAATGAAATTGCCGGCTTGTGTGAGCCATTTACCATCATGATGTCTCAGTTATCCCATCTGTCAGCTCGAGGAGTCCTTGATGTAGTTCAATATTCCGTGTTTTCAGGAACTTTTCAACACTGCATTCTGGTGCTTGGCAACTGTCGTGGGCGGATTGGACGCGCCTCTGCCTGACGCCTGCGAAGAGGGAGCGGGAGGGGTGGCTTAGAGGATCGTCTGGTAAATCCAGATGATCGCATATGCGCCGCATCGGTGTGGGAGAGTGGCATTGGGGGTAGCTGTCTGGTAGGACTGTGGAAATTTACTTCTCCAATGCTCTGCGTGAGGGCATTAGGGTTGGCCAGGTGTGTGTGAAATGCCCTAACCTGGGAAACACTGGGACTGATCAGATGAGTGGTGTTCGAAATGGGGTTGGCTAGGGTGGTGGCACAGAACTGCATCTTTGCATACATGAGACACCAGAAAACTGGCAAGCTGGGAACTCTGCCAGCAGGGCAGGATTTGGGGTCTGAGCCCATTGACTGTATGTCTCTTTCCACCTTATGTTTCCACCTGGTTCAGCCACAGACCTGGTGGTTCAAATGGAGCATTTCCTGCTGGGTGCTTGGGGCACGGGAAGGCAAGGCAGACCACCTGGGAGCTCCGTGCCTGTACAAAGCCCCCCGTCCTATTCCATCCAGCTTCCAGTGACTTTTCTTCCTACAGCTTTTCCTCACTACACCAGCCCATGTGGGCCTTTTCCTTCTCTGAATTTCAGTCATACCATTTTGGGGGGTGGGGGTGGTACAGCACATCTTGTCACACATGCTGCTTTGCTTACTTACGACATGTAACACACTACCCCAAAAGTTAGTAGCTTAAAACAGTAAACATTTTACCAGGTCATCTCATGGTTCTGTGGATCAGGAATTCTGGCAAAGCTCAGCGGGGAGATTCATTTGCTCCTTGTGGTAACAGTCAAGGTTACTGGGTGGTCTCAGTTGGCAGACAGGTGATCTGGAGGATCCTAAATGGCTTCACTCACATGCCTGGTGCCTTGGTGGATGGCCGGAAGGCATGCTCAGCTGGAATGTCCACTGGAACACCTACACCTACACCTACACTTGATAGTCTCAGACCTCTTGCCTGGTGGCTGCTTCCCCAGGAGTGAGCATTTCAAGAGAAAGGAAGTGGAGGCTACAGGTGTCCTAAGCCTAGGGGCCACTTCTGCCATATACCAATGGTCAAGCAGTTACAAAGTCCTCCCAGTTTTACAGGAGGCAAACCTAGACCCCACCTTTTCACAGGTGGTGTAGCAGAGGTGGCTGCCATCTTTAACCTACCACACTTGCCTCCTTTGTTAGCCAGCCTTCAATACTGTGCTACTTTCTCCAAATTAGACTGTCTCATACATTTTTGGTACTTAAGCCAGGATTCAAGAAATATTAATTGAAATGAAAAGAGTTGAAAGAAAGAAGGTTTCTCTCTTTGACGAGTTTCTTAAAGGAATGTCAGGGCATTGGGGAACAATTTGTAGATGCATCTTCTTGTCTCATGGCTTGGAGCTCAGAATTAAGGTGATAGTCATTTCCAGGTTTCTTCCCAGGTATGTCAGGTTGTGGGGTGTGAGATACTTCTCTTTCTACGCAGGGCTAGACCATGTCAAGGCAGAGCCAGGGAGCAGGTCTCCTTGTCAGGCTGAGTGCAGGCTCATTTGTCGTACCTCCCAGGAGAGGAGACCAGCAAACGGTAGCCCGCAGGCCACGTCCAGTCTGCCTCCTGGTTTTATGTCACCCATGAGCTGATTGGGTGCTGATGCCGCAAGGGGAGAAGATGCAAACCTTTATGAGCATTAGCAACAAATATATTTGTTGTCATTTCAATTCCATGGAGCAAATGATTTACTGAAAGTCAGAGAAGAAACTAATTACTTGAACGGGAGAAGAATGAAAGACTTGTCATTAGAATATTCTTAATACTCGAATCCTTTCAGCTCACTGTATATTAGTGATTCTTAATATAAGCGAAAAAAGAAGTACTTTTGTCCCCTAGCCAATTAATTTCTACCCTGAAGCATAGAATATGATTTCTGTCATTATCATTAGTTTCCAGAGCTACTGATGACTCACTGACATTCAGATGCTCACACATAATCGCATACACACATGGGAACATTTATCAGAAGGATTTGACTTAACTTTTACAAGTGATAATTTCCCCCTAATTATCCTACCAATGGCTTCTACAGTATTTATATTTCATATGTTAAAACTGGCTGGGATTTAGGCTTGCCTTATAGATGGTGATTGTTGTATCCAAGGCGTAGTAGGAGACGTTCAGAAGAGCCCCCTCAGGTTCTGGGTGAGCTTGCCTTTCTGAAACACCACCAATCCCTTGGGTGGCCCTCTCTTGTTAACCCCAGGATGACAAGCTGAGGCCTGAATCTGAGTTTTTCCTAAGATACGGTATTGGGAGCTCTCTTTCCCTCCTCTATGTTACTTTCTTAATTCCACAGAATTTTTGAAAACCTCCCCACATGGGGTGATAGGCGGTGAACTTCCTCTCATCGGTGATTTCCACCTGAGGGCACGGAACAGCACACGCCGTGACCTTTCTCTGACTGCCTCTCACTCTCCGCTACAGGTCGCCGAGACAGGAGCTGCCTACCTGTGCTTAGCGCCCACTTGGCAGCGTGTGATTTTTCAGCCCCTTTCCCCTGAAACGGGGTTTCATTCACCAGTTGTTGTAAGTTACGTGTGACTTCTCACCGACTTTGCAGTGCTGATTCACTTACCCTTGGCTCAGAGAGAGAAAGATTTTAGGTGAAGAAGGGCGGTGGCGAGAGGGGAGATGGGTGGCGGAACACCTGTGGCAGGAACCCTCCCGGTGGGCCATCACAGCATCATGCGTTATCCCAGGAAAGGTACCACCTGACACGCTCTCTTGCTTGACTCTTACGACCACTCTGTAAAGTGAGTAGATGTTACTGAGCACAGAGCAGGGAAGTTGAGGTTCGGAGAGGTTAGGTGACTTGCCCAGTGATGTACAGCCGGACGCTAGACCCGACCTTCCTGCCAACACATGCTCCCTTAGCCTCCCCCATGCGGAGGGTCAGGGCCGTCTTTCAGGTGCTCCCGTTGGACACCTTGGTGGGATCCACTTCTCTGATATTTCTCTTGCACAGTATTCGACTTTTAGCCCAGCAGTGAATCCCTGCGGGCTTCACTCTTAAAATATACCCAGAATCTATCACTTCTGCCACTCCCATCCTGTCCCAAGCCACCGTCTCTCCCCTGCACCACTGTGACGTCCTTCTCCCTGGCCTCCCTGCTTCTGCTCTTGCTCCTTTAAAGTCAATTCCCAATGCATAGGCACATAGATCAAACTCTTGCCTGGAAATCCCATTTCATTCTGAATAAAAGCAGAAACCCATACAAGGGCTACCACCTGCCTCCTAACCCCCATGATCCCTTGGCCTTATCTGCCACTCTTGCCCATGCAAACTCACTCTGCTGCAGTGACACTGGTTTCCTTGCTGTCTTTTAACTATTTGGGGCCTTTGCACTTGCCATTCCCTCTGCCTGAAACAGTCTTTTCCCAGGGAACTGCATGATTTACTCCCTAACCTTTTTCATGGCTTTGCTGAAATGATGCCTCTCCAATGACTATCCTGTGTGAAAACTTTCCCAATTCCCTCCCGCCACACCCAGCATTCCTTATTTCCTGTGTCTGCTTTATTTTTCTCCATAGCATCATTCATAGTCTGATATACTGCATATTTTTCTCATGTATTTGTTTATTGTCTGTCTTCTACTGGAATGTAAGCTACACGAGGGCATGGCTTCTGGTACTGGGTGCCTGGCACCCTTCGCATGGTGCATAGCAGATGCTCAATAAACTTGAGTGAATGAATGGATGATTCAATTTTAGGACTTGTAATCCATGCTTCTCTGCTCTTTCCAGATTCCATGCTACTGGTTATTTTTATATGATTACAATGATAGAAAATGGGTCATTTTTAGGAAGTAGCTGGAGGATGCATGTATAGGGGAGGAAATTGGGTCCTGACATCCACTTTGAGTTTGATATTCTGTGATTTAAAAGGCTGATTTTATGATACAAGATTATTTCTGTGCCCTAGAGGACAGGTTTCCCAGATATGAGGTGTCCTTAGCTATGGATGTCATCTCTCTGGTCCTTAGCTTTCCTGCCTATAAAAGAGGCAAGTTGGTAGGCGATCATTACCTTTCTTTCCACTCCGAAAATGACATCATTTGCTCCAGTGAATTAAATAAAGCAACCTGCTGTTTCGTTCATGTTGCCTTCTTCTGAGTGGGCACCAAAGGCTCCGTGAGCTTTCTGACAACCAGAACTAAGTTTACTTTTTCTTGATTTATTTTCTCACACTCTTAGATGTAGTGTCTTATTGTCAGCTGCATGTCAGTACACTTTATTGAAACACTGAAAGACACAATTAGCTTGAAGTCTCTCGTTTGATGAGTTAGTGCTGAGAGCGTGGTCCTCGTTGCCAACATCAGAGGCCACTGCCCTTCTGGGCACGTGTGGCTGTGTCCACAGGCGCTCTAATCAATAAATATTTCTGTTTGGTACCGTTAACTTCATATACAGGTTAACATCACAGGCTGCCAGGAAATACTAGAATAGATGGGAGATCTTCATGCTGAAAGCCTTAGGAGTCTGTGAATTGGTAAGAGATTCCAAGTTCACGAGCCATCTTAGATGAAGAGATGAATATTAAAGATATCAGCTTGGCCTGACCATCACTGAGGGGCTATTGTTGGTTACACAGGATAAGAGGAGAGTGTGAATGGGCAAGGAAATGCTCTTCGGTGCCCTAAATCCACAGCCTCCAAGAGATGAAGGTATTCGAGATACTAAAAAATGGCTTAAATCCTGATGGGTCTCCAATGACTGTGATCTTGTTCCTTAGATATTTAATGATTAGCAACTCAGGACAGATCTATTTTAATGCTATGGTCATCGCATTTGAGGAAGAATGTGTTGGTATCCCCTTAATTATGAGATTTTGAAAAATGTGTATTAATACGTTTTATAGATGATATTGTCTAGTAGGATAAAATATTTTTCCTTCAAAGGAGCACTTCCTTAATTTTATAAAGAAAATGCATATTTTATAAAAAGCTCCCATTCAAGCACTCTCTCCCCTCCCCATTTTATAACTTTGATTTAACTCATCGAATATGATCTTAGTCCCTAGCATGCAAACTGCTTTGTAGGGAAATTCGAGGACAAAAAGATAAAGGGCATGTATGTCCTGCCCTTGGGAAGTTTACATTTTGGAAGGAGGAAAAAATAAAGGCTAGAATTTGATGCAGTGTAATACACATGCCAAAAAAGTTACAACCGAAATGCTGTGCAGGGAGGACCACTGGGCAGAAATCTACAGAGATTTCCCAGAAGAGGGGCTGGAATCGGACACCTGGCGAACGGAATGAGTTAGAGCAGGTTCCCTACGCCGCACTCTCTTCTTTGCATTCCAGGTGCTCTTGTTTGCAAGATTACAGCCCATGTGCAACTTTTCTGGCAGTCAGTCATCATCTGAGACAAGGCCCATGCCCATAGTGCTGGTCTGTGGAAAAGAATGAGACTGGGTGACAGCCAGAACAAATGGAATCCGCTAGGGCAGGGAGGAAAATAGAGAGAGAGGAAATGAAATGGCATAATCCCAGGATCTGCCAATGGAAAAGTGTGGGAGAGAGGACAACTGGCAAAGACTCTGACATGCTGTTTGTTCATTGTCAACTGTCCAGCCTTTCAGGTGTCACCCGAGGACACCACCACAATTAGCGTGCAACCAGACGCACAGGATGACTACACATTTTGGCTTGGTTGGTGGCAATAGCTGAGTCTTAAACAAAAGCAGTTTCAGTGGCAGACCTTGTGCCAGGCTTTCAGAGAAAGAGAATAAAGTGGTTTGCTGTGACAAGCTGTTTCATTGTTGCAGCTAAAGTTTGGACTCCCAGAACTGCCTGCCAACCAGGCCCTAAAATACATCTTCATTTGTTGTTGGGCAGGTGGGGAAGATGAGTGGTTAAAGAATTTTATAATATATAAAAGGCCATGATTTCTACCTTATACGTAGTCATGCCTTACCCCAGCCCTCACCGTTTCACAATAAACAGTTTAGAGTATAGCAAAAATTAGAATGAATGCCTTTCTTTTACTTATGTGCTCTGTACATATTTCTTTGAGTACTGCAAAAAGACTTAAGGCATTGTCTTTAGGTATGAGTTTCAGTTCCACAAACATTTATTGACCATTTATCATATGCCAAGCCTCAAACTAGTTGATGGCTGCAAAAGTTGTGGTTGGAAAATCCATGTCTTTGATTCAGGTGAACCGTGCGAGAGAAGTAGCATCCACAATGTGTTTGGGAGGTCGGGGGAAGGAGAGGCTGTGCTTTCGAGTGAGTGAGAGACTGCTGCATCCATTCCCCTTGTTTCCATTGTAGGTACGACCGGGGTCACACCTGGTCAATAGTCAGAAGGAGCTGGCTGGGGAACGGTGCCACCCCTTCCACGTAAGAGCGCAGCATTTCCACACGTGCTCGATTTGTGTGGGGTCGTTCCAATTTTGTAGCGGTTTCCTATGGCTGCTGTGACAAATTACCACACACATGGTAGCACAAAACAACACAAATTTATTGTCTTACAGTTCTGAAGCTCGGAAGTCTGATGGGGTCTCATTTGGTGAAGATCAAAGTGTTGACAGGGTGTGTGCCTTCTAGAAGCTCTATGGGGAATCTGTTTTCTTGCCTTGTCCAGTTTCTGAAGACTGCCCATGTTCTTGGGCTCGTGGTCCCCTTCCTTCTTCAAAACCAGCAACACTGAGCCAGTCCCTCCCCCATGGCATCACTCTGACCTTTTTGCCCCTCCCGTTTTTAAGGACTCCTGTGGTTACATTAGGTCCACCTGCATAATCTAGGATAATCTTCCTATTTTTAAGAACAGCTGATCAGCAACCTTATGTCCATCCACAACCTTAATTTTGTTTGCCATGTGACCCAACATATCCACAGGTTCGGGGATTAGGTGTGGACATATGAGGGGTGGAGTGTGACTCTGCCTACCACACTGATCCAGTCTCCACAACCACGGATAGGGATGGGTACTGCGGGCTCAGGAGAGAGGAGGGTCACCAGGCCTTTGCCAAGAGTGACCTCATCTCATCATACCTTAAACCTGGTATAACTGAGGTTACTCATTCAAGGGAGAAAGGATGGACAACCTGTTATATGGAAACACCACTTGCCTTGTCATCAACAGACTTGGATTTTGGTTTTTCTTCTGTAAACAAACTGTTAAATGGCTATAGGCAAATTGTTGAACCCTCTGTGTTGTCCTCTGTAGAACAAAGGTGGTGGGTTAGATATTCTCAAGACCCCTTTTAGTTTCCAGCCCTCCTCAACACCACACTAAGAAATGTACTGAACATAGAGGAAGGCCAGCCTGTTGAAAATGTATTGCCATGATTTCAGCCACAAAATGCTGGAATGGTATCCAAATGTTGTCTCTACCTCTCAGTGTCTGTAGCATTTTACCCACTCCTGGGTCCAGCCCCATCCCCCTGCCTCTGATGACTATAATGCACATTTTCCATCCCTGGACCTTTTTTTCCCTAAATTGGACATTATGCCAAAAGAGTTAATGCCAGCAAATTAGATGGATTAGAGCTAAAACTGTGGCTCTACAGTTGAACCACATCTTGAAGAAAATCAACTTGGAGATGTATGAGGTCACATATCATTGAAAGTGAGCACTCTAGAGTGACTGGAGAAGGCTGACTCAGGCTTTCAGAGCTTGTTTGACGGGTAGGAAACCTGAGCCTAGAAAAAATGATACGCATGTGGGTCATTAGACAGCCTCCTCCCTCAATACCTTTTTTGCTTTAATCAAAGAACTCTACGTATGCAAGTAACTGGATCACCTCTACTTCTCATCTTTTTTTTTTTCTTTAATCACAACTGAGAGGAAAGTTTCCAGCTGGGCATTAAACTGGGTCAATAGCTAACACAGCATGAGTGCAGACAGCAGGGACAGCAAGTGGTATATGCATAGGAAATAAACGACACTGTACAGCCAGCATTGATAAGCTGCTGAACAGTACAAGGACCCTATTAAGATTTAAAGTAATAAGATGAGATGAGAAGAAATATGGCTACCAGCAGCTGATAAACACTCCTGCCTTATGAAGGCATTAGTTTCACTCACTTCTAATGCCTCCAGTATAATCTCTCATGGTAACCTTTATCCCTAGAGCCAGCTTAAAGAACACCTAGGAAATGTCACCTTTGTAGTTGCTCAAAATATAACTTTGGGTGGCTGCAGGCAGACCTGAAAACATTAAGTATGGCAGGTACATGGAGTTGCATCCCTTTACAGACTGTCATTAATTCAGCTTAAGAAGACATAAAACAGACGTCCTTGACCCTGGTATGTGCAGCTAGAAGTGGACTTTTGTCAGGTGTGTATACGGAAATGTGCCTCGCTGCAAAGGGGCAGGTATTCCCTTTCCAGGCATATAGATGATTTAGAACCATGTATTTGTTACCGAACAAGAACCTTTTGTCTAGAACTTCCAGAAAGAACACAGCCCTGCCCCCCATCTTAGAGTTCTGACCTCCCAAACTGTGAGAAAATGAACTTGTGTCGCCAGGCAGTGTGCCATGATTTATAATAACAGCAATAGTAAGCTAACACGGTTTCCTTTGTTCCCTCCCTCAGGATTAGCCACGTTATTAGTTAATGAACAAAAGTGCATTCATTGCCTTCAACAGAAAACTTACCCTCGACCACCAGAGTGAAAGCTTGCCACTTGGGTTGCAGTGAATGCCACACAGCCCTGCCACAGACCTGCCCTGGGCAGGTCTCCTTGTCTGCTACTGTCTTCCTTTTCATACTGCAATTAACAAAATGTTCGTTTGCCTTGTGTGATGGAGGGTCAGCTACTATTTCCACTATTCTGGTTTTCTAAACATGTTTTTAATGCATATTAATTCTGTGATTAAAGGACAATTAAAAATTTTTAAGGAGAAAAGAAATTTGTCATTTCTGTAGTGTCCTAGTGTTACCTAATCATTAATGGGAACATGAGTCTTGTTTGCCTAAATAGAAAGCAGAAGGAGAAAAACAGAGGAGCAGTCCCATCATGAATGCCATTAATTACCTCTTATGCCAGGAACAATGCACACGGGTGAGTCCTGCCTGTAGATTTCCAGATAGTCACTTGTTCAGTAGATGGAATTGTAAGAGAGTCCCTAACTCCTACCCTGCACAATCTCTGGGTCTGTGAACAGGATGGATTTTGCTTCTATGATCAGACAGGTTATATGGCCCCGACTGTAATGGGATTATTTGGGTGGGCCTCACCTAATCACATGGACCATTTAAAAGCAGAGAATTTTCTCTTGACTTGTAGCAAAAGAGGAAACCAGGCTTGAACCATGAGGAGGATTCGTCGTCCATTGGTGGATTTGCAGGATATATTAGTGAAGCTGCTGTGTCACTTCTGTCTTCTAAATTTCACACATGAAGGTTTCCTGTGGCCCATTCTAGTCAGAAAGACATAGGACAACTCTGGAAATATAAATGTAAGGAATTCTGGAAAATACAGTTGAGCCTACCCACGGTGACACACTGCAAAGCCACCCGAGTCACTAAAGAGAGTTGTGTCTTGGGTCGGGGAGATGGGGGTCGTTAACAGTCTCAGATGAACAATGGACAGCTCAGGAATAGACCCTTGTCCTTTGGCCCTTTACTTGTTGATAAAAAACTACACCCTCGGCTATTAATAAAAGCAAAGGAAGGGTGCTGTAGTGATGGGGGGTGTTGGTTCAGAGTTAAAGATGTGAGAATGAGAAAGAAGGTGTGAGGATAGGGATTGTGATGGCCTAGATTAAATATAGAAATACAAAATAGAGAGGGGGAAAATGTCCCCCTCCCCCCAAAAAATCCCAGAAGAGTCAGAGTATATTAATGCTGAGTAAGGCATATTCATGTAGCAAGCCAAAAAGTGAGAGATCAAACAAGATTCTTAGGGTAAGAGAAAACCAGTGGGAACTGGTGCATTTATTTCATGGACTCACTGATGTTGAGTCTCTACTACTAGAGGTGCCCATTACACCTCTGTGTGTCTGGTGCCATTGAAAGGATGAGCATATGACTCCTGTCCTAAATTGTTTGAGGAAGGGGTTATGAAGTCAGCACTGTCCGCATTGCCCTACCACCCCAAACACCGAAGATTCTTACCTGGGTTTCAGACATGATCCAAAAAGGAAAGAATCTTATTCTTCTTGAGGGAGCTGGAGGCAGTGGATAAATGCAGAACTGAGGGGTTGAAACATTACAGCAAACATCAGAATAGACAGATGTGTTTCTGACATAATGGGGGGTGGAGGCAGGAAGCAACTCACACAATTTGTTTTAGAATTAAAACTCTGCAAGGCAAAGGAAGTAGCATGAATGATCCCTGAAATAGGCTATATAATATAGTATTCATATTTAAAGTTCCCCTTTCTGTCCAATTCACTTATGTATATTAGATTATTAGATTAGTCTGGGTTCTCCTGAGAAATTGAACCTATAGGATATGGGGGGAGAAAGCTGGGGAGAGAGAGATTGATTGATTGATTGATTGATTGATTGTAAGAAACTTGCTCATGCAATTATGGAGGCTGACAAGTCCCAAGATTTGCAGTGTAAAGTCAGCAAGCTCCACTTCCAGGAGAGCTGATGGCATGATTCCAGTCCAATGGCCAGCAGGTTCCAGACCCAGGAAGAGGCAGTTTTTCAGTTCAAGTCCAAAGGCAGGAAAAAAAATGTCCCAGCTCATTGGCAGTCAGGCAGGAGGAATTTTCTCTTATTCAGAGGAAGGTCAGCATCTGTGTTCTATTCAGAGCTTCAACTGATGGGATGAGGCCCACCCACATTAGGGAGAACACTCTACTTTCTGTAGTCTATCACTTTAAACGTTAAACGCATCCAAGAACACCATCACAGAAACACCCAGAGTAACATTTGACCAAACACCTGGCCACCCCCAGGGCTCAGTCAAGTCAACCCATAAAATTAAACATCACATCACGGTACAAAGAATGTGCATGTCACAGTCATCAGATCTTAGCCTGGCCACACTGGCCAGTCTTCTGTACCTCACTTTTGAAGTGGAGAGGAGGTATTTATCTCCCAGAACAATTGTGACAACCAACTGCTAATGTAGTTACTCAACAAACACAGTGAGCACCAACTGTACGCCAGGCACTGTTCCCCACACTGTGCACAGACACACAAATGAAGAGGGAGACCATGTTCTTGCTCTCATGCAGCTCAGAGGTAGTGAGAAGAGACAGATTAAAGCAAATAAATAAATAATTGATTGTTTAATCTCTCAAGGCCCAGTATCATAGAAGTCGTACCTTCTTTTGCATCCTGGGAAGTAGTTCTCGGTTCCTTTTTACAAATGCTGAGGCAGAGGCCGCTTGCCCAAGACATCTCTGCTGCCAAGTGGCAAGGGTAAAACTCAGCCCAGGTCTTCCGACCCCACGTCTAGCATTCCTCACGCAGCGAAAGCCCTCTTCCAACCGGAAGTATGAAGCTGCAGTTTTCACACACTTGCAAAACTTAAGTAGAGTACATTATCCCAAGTGGACAAATGGTTATGACTTTACATACTAAAAAAAACCTGTCGAGGCAGATGTTCAGTTGATGACAAGAATTAAAAACATGACCCTAATTAGTGGATTTGCTGAAAGTTACTGGTTGCACTGAATACAGAGAGAGCTATTGGTGTACAAATGCAAAGAGTAAGACATACGCAGCAAGCTAAAAAGGGAGAAGTAAAATCAGATTCCTAAGGCAAGAGAAGCCACTAGGAGCTAATTTATTTCATGAATTCAAATGATACTGATTTTCTGCCCCTAGAGTGGTCAGTGTGATAAAGATAAAAGAGGGTGGTGGGGTCAAGGGACTCGGGGAGGAGGCCTCTTTATTCGGTTGGTCAGGCAAGGCCACTGTGAGGTCACTTGGAGACAGGGCCTGAGGAGGCACACATGCAAAAATCTGGAGGAAGCCCACTGTAGGAGAGGGGCTGCGGTCCAAAGGCCCTCAGGCAACAGAAAGTGCTTGGCGTGCCTTCGGAGCAGAGAAGAGTGGCTGGAGGTTGGTGAGCAAGTGGAACATGGTGACCCCTGCGTCTGGGGAGGGAGAGGAGACCCAAATCCCTCTGCGCTTGCAGCCCACAGTGGTGATTTGAATTTTAGATGAAGTGCAGCAGAAGCCATTGGAAGATTTTTAAGCAGGACTGAAATGGTATCAGTCGGTGTTTTTTTTTAAAGTCACTGAGGCCGTTAGAAAGGTATCATCACTTATAGGGCATTTCCAGGCGTCTCACTCTTTTGTAAAGATTGTTGTGCCCTGAATGGCTCATGCGTTCCAGGCTTGAAATGGACCCACAGAGGGGAACTGGGAGTTCCTGGAGTAGAGAACTGCTCGGACCCTGGCTGTGGCACAGATCACTGAGTCGCGGCATCCATGAGCAATGGGTGTGATGGCAGTGTGGTCCCACTCGTCATGTCTCGCCACCCAACGTGCTTGACTTTCCCACGGCCCTTTCCATCCACTGCTTGGTAACTGGGTGACAGGAGATTAGCGCTGACTAGTTTCCAGGTCTTTGTGACAGACAGTCCATGTGTCACCCTTCTCAGGTAACCGTGTTCCCTCAGACTGTCGTAAGGCCCTACGTGCGGCTCTGTCAGAGCTGGGGTTGCCGAGGCTGCCGCATGCCACGAGGAGAGGGCTCGGCAGACAGGGCGGCGCACTGAGGCCGCGGGGCCACCTGCTCTGCCCATACCTGTGCTTCCCCTGGTCTACGACCTGAGCCAGGGTTTCTCTTCAGCTCGTAGGGTAACAGAAATGTTATATGTGTGTAATTTTATAAGTCAAGCATTGTCCTTCAAAAGGCACAGAAAACTCATTTCTTATTTTTAAGGTTCTTCTATTTTTCTGGCCTCTTGGCTTCTTAAAGTAACGCCTTAACACTGAAAATCATTCCATTATACCACTGAAAGAAAGAGACTCATTGCTGGAAACAGACTTTATATTTGACCAAATACAGCCTCTGATACTAAGATAACTTGGCATGGCGGGGGGGACTGCCCCCAGGGGTGATAGGCAGGTCACAGGGTAAGAAGGTCACATTCTGGTCGGGATGGATGAGGAGCATCCCAGCAGTCTTCCAGAGTCTGCCGAGTCCAAGTGGAAAGGTGAAGTCACAGGCTGGAGACGAGTCAGTCACCCGCTGGGGGACTAGACTGTGTCTTGAGCTGCAGAGACCGAGCTGGGGTAGAACGGTGGGTGGCAGCGAGAGTCGCTGGCCAAGGAGGTTTGGAGAACGCAGTGAGGAGTGAGACCTGGGGGGAGGAGGCCGGCCCTTCAGAAGGCCGAGAGCTCTCAGAAGCCTGGGCAGCGGTGCCTGGCAGAAGGGTGGCTCCCTGAAGGCGGTGTGTCACCACACTCTGTCACGGGTGTCTCGCCCTGCCAGAAATATCTAGCTAAGACAGAATTTGGGGTGGGAGGAATTCGATAGAATATTTTATTTTGAATATTTTTATGTATTTACCTTCAGATTAGTTTCTTTTTTATTTTGTTTTCCAATTACAGTTGACATTCAATTATGATTTTATGTTAGTTTCAGATATATACCATAGTGATTAGACAATCATATAATTTACAAAGTGGTCCCCCTGATAATTCCAGTACCCACCTGACACAATGCATAGCTATCACATATTATTCACTATATTCCCTGTGTTGTACTTTACATCCCAGTGACCACTTGCAACTACTAATATGTGCTTCTTAGTCACTTTACCTTTTTCACCCAGTCCCTGAGCCCCTCTTTCATCTGGCAACCCTCAGTTGCTCCCCATATCTGTACGTCTGTTTCCGTCATTTGTTTTGTTCTTTAGATTCCCCATGTAAGTGAAATCATATGGTATTTGTCTTTCTCTGTCTGACTTATTTAACTTAATACCCTGTAGGTCCATCCATGTTGTTACACATGGTAAATTTTATTCTTTTTATGGCCAAGTAATATTCCCTTGATATATGTACCACATCTTTTCTATACATTCATCTATTGATGGGCATTTCAAACTAAAAAGTTTTCACACAGCAAAGGAAACCATCAGTAAAATAAAAGGAGAACCTGGTGAATGGGAGAAGAGGGTCACTAATGAAATATCTGGTAAGGGTTTAATATCCAAAATTTATAAAGAATTTATACAACTAAGCACCAAAAAACCAAACAATCCAATTAAAAAATGGGGAGAGGACCTGAATAGACACTTCTCCAAAGAGGACACACAGATGGCCAATAAACATGTGAAAAGATGCTCAACGAGACTAATCATCAGAGAAATGCAAATTAAAACCACAATGAGACACCACCTCGCACTTGTCAAAATGGCTGTCATCAACAAATCAACAAGCAGCTAGTGTTTGGGAAGATGTGGAGGAAAGGGAACAGTCGGGAATGCAGATTGTGCAGCCACTGTAGAAAACAGTATGGAGTTTCCTCAAAAAATTAAAAATGTATCTGCCTTATGACCCAGCAATTCCACCTCTGTGTATATATTTGAAGAAATCCAAAGCATTAATTCAAAAAGATATCTGCACCCCTATGTTCACTGCAGCATTATTTTAAAGCCAAGATACAGAAGCAACCCAAGTGTCCATCGATAGACGAGTGGCTAAGACAGCTTCGAAAGGGACTTAGCGTCCTTGGTGGTTTGTCTCATTCTGGGTACCTGGGTCTTGATTCTAAGACTTAGATAAAGTCCACTTGGTCTAAGTATTTATAAATGCCAAATCGAAGGGAGTCCTTGAAATAGTAATGCTACGAAGATAGCAAAGGGCTCTATTGGGCCATTAAACCTGCCTTTTGAAAGGAGGATTATAACCAGTGCGTAGCTAGTAAACTAGAAAAGATTATACAGTGTTACCTGACACCAGTCTTCAAATTCTCTCTACCAAGGAACTGGTGTTAACGCCCAAACAGCAGCTCTGAGATTCACTTTTAGTCCAGTGCGGTCTTCATGTTTGTATCTCTGTTACTGTCTGATGATTGATTTTTACCCACATGATCCGGAAAGTGCTGCCTGAGGCCAGATCCCTTACCCTGCATGCCCCCTCTCTGTTTTCTGTGGCTCCTGTGTTCTCCTGTGGGGTTAGCAGTCTCTCTCTCTCTCCTAAGATGTTGAAGGCCCGTTGGCAGTATGCGTCCTTTATTGCTTAGAGCTCCATCTGTCAATGAATTGCCCGTTTCACAGCAGCGTGAATACCATGCTGTTTCCTGGACAACACAGCTAAGTAGTATTCCCCGCCCCTACCCTTAGCAAAAGTTCCTCAAGAAATTATTGTTTTGCCCTGGTTGGTGTAGCTCGGTGGATTGAGTGCTGACCTGTGAACCAAAGGGTCATCAGTTCAATTCCCAGTCAAGGCACATGCCTGGCTTGCAGGACAGGTCCCCAGTAGGGGGTGCATGAGAGGCAACCGCACATTGGTGTTTCTCTCCCTCTTTCTCCCTCCCTACCCCTCTCTAAAAATAAATAAATAAAATCTTTAAAATAAAAAAGAAATTGTTTAACCCCTCCATACCTAATATCATAAAAGTTATACATGCACTTGCATCCAGGGAAGTAGTTATCAGTTCCCTTTTACCGATACTGAAGCAGAGACCACTTGCCCAAGACCTGTTTGGTACCAAGCGTCAAAGGTGAGACTCAGCCCAGGCCTTCTGACCCCACATCCAACTCTCCTTATGCAGCTAAAGCCCTCTTCTGACAGAAAGGGAAAGCCTGCCTTTCTCACATACTTGTAAAACTTAGGCAGAGTGCATTACCTCAGTGTGGGCAGATGGTTACGACTTTAAATACTAAGAAAACCTATTTAGGCAGATGTTTAGCGGATGACAAGAAGTGTAAACATGACCCTAATTAATGGATTTGCTGAAAGTTATCAGTTGCTCCTTGTCAGAACTGCTGTTTTTTCCTGTCACTCCTCAGACTAAATACCAAAAAAAAAAAATTAAGAAGAAAGAAAACTGGCATTTAAAATGTGTTTATTCTTCACCATCAAGCGAAATAGAACTTTTCATTCCAGAAAGAATGAACTTTTCATTTTGGTGTGGGAAATCACAAATAAGAAAAAGAGAACAGAGAAATTAGAGGAAGATCCATCTCTCTTCAAACAAAATGAGGAAATAGGAGAGATGACTCCTTGCAAAGAATGCAGCAAGAGCATAAAGGCTCCGGTTGGACTGATCTCCGATTCAAGCGTTCGAGCCAACATGTCGTAGCAACCCCATTCGCTGTCTGGGTTCATTCTCAAGAAGACAACATCATTGGCATGTCTCCTCCTTGATCCCCCCTTTCTTTAGGCCACCAGCTGTTCAAGCAGTCCCCAGCCTGCCTCCCCATTCCCTACAACCCTACAACTCCACAATGATTGGGGTCACTGCAGACCCAGTAGGTGGCAGAGGTGGGGAGCAGAGGGGTTCCTTCAGACCTCCTCCAGAACCCCCTCACTCTTCGCCCCTCCACCACCCCATTCTAGTCCTTTTAACAGCTTCAGGTTAAGGCATTTTGGAAGCCCCTCTGAACTGATCCTTGCTCAATAAACCCTTTTATTGAGTCTCAGACTTGAGAAAGTTCTTAAACTCATAGGATTCCCCCTTCTAGTTGACACCTTTGAGGGTTGATTTGCAGATACATCAGTGTTGCTTCTGTTGCTGCAGAAGCAAGGGGGAGACAAGGCATGTAATGGGAGAAAATGTACGTACTTTTTTAGAAATTAGTCCTCATAGAGGGTCTTAAAGAAATCATTCGATTTGCTCCTATCTTCCCACATCCACACACTACTTCGCCCGAAGCATCCACTCCCACCAGTGAAACCTTCATGGCTGAGTTGACTTGTTTATGGCTGAGCTGATTTCTCTCCTGCAAGGGGAGAAGAGTTTGAATCTGGCATCTCTTAAATGCCTAAGGTCTTTCGCTCTGCAGACTCTGAGCGCCAGCATCTCAAGGGACGAGATATGGCAGAGCAGCTGCATGAATTTTCCTCCTACTTCCGCCCTCCCTGGGTGACCATAGAGACTCTCGGCTCTGTCTTCCCTGCCTGTGCTCCCGCTCACGCGTTCCCCGTCCGGTCTACCCTGACCAGTCTAGCGCTTCATTCTTCTAATTGATCTTCCAGGTCCAGCTTTTCAACTTCTCATGTCCTCTGTTATTAAGCTCAAGCCCTTGGCAAGTCCTTCCTCTGTGACCTCCCAGTGTCAGTCTCCACCCCCCAGTCTTTCCCCAAGTTTAGCAGGCAAGCCACAGTGGACGGTTGCTTGTCTCTCTGCCCTGTTCCCAGACCATCGTTTCCTCCCAACTGCTTTTCCTCTCTTCCTCACCTCAGGAAACTCTGTTAATTCTGCATGGCTGTCTTCAAATCCACCTCCCTCTCCCCCTGGTAAAAGTTTATTGCTCTTTTTTCATGCTTCTAAAGCACTCCTCTTATACCAGCGATGTAGCACGGTTTGTTCTGCTCTGTATAAAGCAGTTTGTTTGTCTTTTCTCCCCACTAAATTTAAAGTTTTCAGGGGTTCGGTCCGTGTCTCATTCATCTCTGTAACCTCACGGTACCTAATAGAGTTCTTTGTACAAACCCAGTGTCGAAAGTGTTTGTTGAACTGAGAACAGCAGGCCAAGCTTTCTGATGAGCTAAAAAGATACAGCCAGAAAGGTGGCGCAGATTAGCTTCTCTGGAGATGTGAAGGGCGAGGCCGACTGAAACCTAGGTCTGAGAAGGATTTTCTTTCAGCAGCCACATCACTTCACTGTAGCAGGTTAGGGGGGGAAAGTGCTGAGCTCATCAGTACTTACTGAGTGCGTGAGGATACAGGGCCAAGTATGGCATGTGATGAAACAGTCATTTAAAGAAAAAGGTTGTTTTTTATTTTTTAGCTTTAGGAACTGATCATTTTTCAGTGATTTTCATCTAAGGCCCTAGAGTGCATTCTGCTGATAACCCTGACGTAGTTGTACATGAATGCCTAGCTGTGCACACACACTGGTATATACAAGGTCTGTCCAGAAGGTATCCAGCCATGTGATATGAAAAATAGAGACATTGATTGAAGAAGATATAAGAAACATTGTACACAGGACAACAACACCTCAGTCCCCTTCAAAGTAGGCACCTTAGGCCCTCACACAGTTCTCCCAGTCACCTTCAGCTCCCCCGTCATATTTTCCTGAATCTCATCGACGGTCTGAAATCTCTTCCCTTTTAAAGGTGATTTTAGTTTTGGGAAAAGCCAGAAGTTGCAGGGTGCCAAATCTGGGCTGTAGGGGGCCTGAGTCACCCGGGTGATTTGATGTTTCATCAAAAACCTCTGCATGAGACGTGATGCATGAGCAGGTGCATCATTGTGATGAAGCTGCCAGCCACCCGCTGCCCATAGCTGCGGCCTTCTGAGTCATCTGAATAGATCTGAATAGTTTCCACGGAGGAATGTTCAAGCTTAATGCACAATTTGATGCAGGTCTGTTGTTTTACCCACTTAGTCATTTTCAACGTGACAGCCACACAGTACACATGCTCACTCAACGGCGTCTACTGCCCCCACTGACTAGTACAGTGAAGTTGTCATTGTTCACACGTGTGCATTCCAGCCTACTCTCCTTGGCTGCCAGGTTACATCGATGTCATGCAAACCATTCTCGTTATATTAACAATGGCTGGACTTTTTCTGGACAGACCTCTTTATATATATAAAATAACTATATATATAATATCAAGATTTTTTCTATTTTTATTTTTTAATTTAAATTATTTTATTGTTGTTCAATTACCAAGATGTTTTTTTTTAAATCTGGTGTTATGTAGCATGTTTCAAAGGAACCCCAGTCTAAGGGACAGGAGCACAGTCACTTGATCGAACCCACTGCTACAGAGCAGCATAATTCAGGCCATCCTGAGTGAAAGAAGCTAGGGGTAGAGATCCTCACACCAGAAGTGGAGCCTGCTTCCCCCAGTTTATGTTTTTCCTGACAGCATGGATTCAAGTTAATCCCTACCAGGAATTCAAGCCTTGTATTTAGTAAATTTATATTCAAGTCACAGCACAGATCTGACACTTTCTGTCTGGTCACCTCCAACTGTCGTCTGCCCTGCTCTTCTCTCCTCTGACACGGGGGCTGGAACCTGTATCTCAGATGTCACAACACTTCACTTTTCCTGGCCACACACACAGAGGAGGAGTGACAGCTACATCTCCCACTGCCAGCAAAAGACAAGAAGGCAGAAGGAAAGCCGAGCCTAGGGGAGTAGGGAGTGGAGTTAAAAATGGCCGAGGAATCCCATATATATAGAATTATCCTTATCTGCGGGCTCTGTTCAGTTTGCTTATATTTTCCCCATCATGCTGTTTTAATAGTGCCCTCTACAGGCTATTTGCAAAACTACAGTGCTCTCAGGCCTTACATGCCTCCATTCACTTCTTGTTTAGGAATTCCTTGGGCAAGATGGACTGAACCTCAAGCTTTCTTGACGTAAGCAACACATTACTGATTTGTAGCTACCTAAGAGTATAAAAGTGAACCATCCCATTCCACTGGAAGGAGGGACTCTTACCATTGTGAGAGATTTCTTTGTAAAGGTCCACTAGGATTTGAGAGTCTCATCACCTCCTGAACTGCGGAGAGAAGTCCCGAGCGGTCCTGCAAGACCCGATGCAGAACCCTGATGCAGGCTAATGGAGTGAGAACATTATAGCCTTTTCTGAGCCCATCACGTTGCTGACAGGTCTCCACGCATATGAAATGCTCTTTCTTGTATGTTCTTGGAGCATACTGGTGTTTCTCTGGTGATGATTTTATTGTGGTTATTCTGCATGTGTCAGAACTTCATCCCATTTTAACTCATTCCTTTGCCAAAAAAAGTTGCTCTGGCCTTGTTAGTTTCTCTCATCCCCCTCAAAAACATGCGTACAGTTATACCAAATAAGTGTTTTCTTACTAGATATTCCCATCACAATCTGCCCCCCCCACATCTATTTTGGCTCATTTTAAGCCACTACCATATAAGAAATTCAAAAATATTGGGGTTTTATCCTATTATTATTCATGATCTGCATGTTGAAGATTATTGAGGCAGTACAAAAAAGTAATAAAGCAACAGATGAAGCCTATCTTCCAGAAAACTAAGGAGCAGATGCATAATGTCCCTCAAATTGTCATTGGGGTGAGGCTTTGAAGGTCTCATCTGCGGGGCCAGCTTTGCTTTTGTTTTCTCCTCACCTGCCCTCCCGTAAATAGAAACAGAGTCACACATATTCTTATAGTCAGTAGACCTGATTTACCCTTCCAGACAGCGCACCGCTCAGCATCTGCGGGTGGGGGTGGGGAGTGAATGCCAACCAGATCCCAGGATTGCATTGTGTTTATTTATTTTATTTTTATTTTTGCATTGTGTTTATAAGCCAATGTTTACCCAGTGGCCCAAGTACTCATTCAATTCCAACACGAGTTGTATATTCCATACCAAGTGGCAGGTTTATTTCATTATTTAGGAGTATGGATCTAAAGACAATGAATATGAGACATGGGCAAAGCCAAGGGTCAGTGAACTTTTTCTATAAAAGGCCAGATAAATACTTTAAACTGTTGAGCCATATGGTCTTTGTTGCAACTACTCTCAATTCTGCTTGTACAAAAGCAGTCACATATAGTAGTACACAATTGGGCATGACTGTGTTCCAGTTAACTTACCTACAGGAACAGGTGGCAGGCTGGATTTAGCCCACATGCCCTTATTTGCCAGCTCCTGGGCTCAGCTATTGCAGGGCCACTACTGACAGATGTGCAGACGGGTGCCTGCATGATAGTGCCCAGCCAAGAAGGCAAGTGGGACTGGAAATCCAGCCCATGCTCTGCTTCTCCCCACCTCCTACCACAAGTGGCATTTGTTACAAATTGCACAAAGGTACCATCTTCTCCCAGGCTATGTCCAACCAAAAAAAAAGCACCTTTCCTAATGTATTAGTCAGAATTCTCCAGAAAAATAGGGCCAATAGAATGTGTATAAACAGAAGGAGCTTTATTATGAGGAACTGGGTCACACAGTGATAGAGGTTGGCTAGTCCCAAGATCTGCAGTGGGAGTCAGCAAGCAGAAGACCCAGGATAACCAACTGTGCAGTTCCCATCCAAGTCTGAATCCTGGAGAACCAGGAGAACTGTTTCAGTTCTAGTCTGAAGGCTGGCAGGCTCAAGACCTAGAAAGAGCCAACATTTTGTTCTGTGTCTGAAGGCAGGAAAGATTTCCTCTTACTGACAGGAGGATCTAGCTTTTTGTTCTAGTCAGGCCTTCAACTGATTGGACAAGGCCCACCTACATTAGAGAGGGCAGTCTGCTTTATTCAGTCCACTGAGTCAAACGTTAATCTCATCTGGAAACACCTTCACAGACACTCCCAGAATAATGCTGACCAAATAGCTGGGCATTTCAAGGCTCAGTCAGGTTGACTGCAAAATTAGCCATCACACTTAATTTGCAAAAAGGTGCCACATGTGTACAGTAGTGCCCAGTAGTTTGCTTTTCCTGGTGAGCTTTTTTTTCTAAGGTAGGTTGTCACTACATCTGTTTTAGTGTCCACATCACTCTTTATAGACACAATTATTGTGAGCATCATCATCAGGACCATTGGACTGCAGGGAGTAGAAACCCATTCACTCGCCCAAGTCAAGGGAGGGTCTAAAGAGAAAGGAGGGGACAGAAGATAAAGCATATGGCCTGGGAGGTGACATCAGTTTCCTCTCATAAAACCACATATGGTCCCCCTTATTCCTGCCTCTTTTTATTTTTTCACTTTTCTCCTCCACTTCTACTTCAACAAGTTCTACTCCAGCCCTGGCTCAAAGGGTCCTTTGATTGCAGACATTTACATGCTCACCTCCAACTATCCAACTGGTCTATTGCTTTCTGCCCCAACCCCAGTTTGAAGAGAGAGGGACCTGATTTTCCTGGATTAAGATTAAGGTCAACCTTTGATCCAATGGGATTCTCATACAGAGAGCACTTAGTCACGAGTACTATATAAATCCAGCTGAAAAAATACACACATATACGTATTCCCATTCAGTACTATCCAAAAAGGGGGTGCAGTATTTACCTTTAAATTGTTATAGGGGAAATAAAATAGAAAGGAAAAGCCACTTGCAGCCAGAGAGATTGAAACCTTTGAACCTTACTCATTCCTTTAAATGTAGACAAAATGGTATCAATCATCAAGTCATTTCATGCCTTTTGCATTTAACCTCAGAATCTTTTGCTTTAAAAAGCCTCTCTCAATAGGGATAACAGAGCGAGCAACCTTCATGTCTGTGCCTGGTTTTATCTGGGGTGGAATGTCCTCTGGATTTTAACTTCCTATTTTTAGCTTCTCCATATATTGTGTTATGTGTTCACTCTCACTCTCTACCCCCACACTCCAGAGATTCATGCACACACCCCTCTACAGATCGACATGAAAACATTTAATGTGGCTTTGGAGCTGTGTTGGGGGGGTGGGAATTGTCATCAGCCTGCTAGCGCCTCCCTACCGACATCCTCAGAGCCTTGAGTGAGAGAGGGCACAAGGAAATGGAGGTAGGAGCTTGAGTTTCTTGACGCCTTGGGTTATAAGCCATAATGGGGGGAAAAGTGTACTGAGGCCAGGAACCTTGATTTGGCCCCTGAAACCTAGCACACTGGCTGGATCCCGTTTGGCTCGTAACAAATAGCAGTTCAGTGAATGAATGACTAAGTGGATAGCGAATGAGGGAACACACTTGTGTCTCAACAGGAGATGGATCATGAACTGACTCAGTGGCTTCTCTAGTTTTTCAATATGACTGAAGCTGGCAGCTCGCACGTTTGCACTTGGTTTACGAACATTCCCTTAACTCAGTCCTCATGCAGTAGTGTGAACTTTAGGTCGGTTACTTGATAAATATGGTTTTACTATTAATTAATGCATTTGAAAGAACACATGCATTGAAAGCAGCACCAAGTCCTTTTAAACTATATTTTTTATGGAGAAAAACTCCTGGTGACAATGGCAGCGGACTGGCCCCTCCAATCTCTGGTCGTAGCCTGTGGAGGAGCGAGCCCACCATTACAGGCCACTGGTATTGTCTTTTCAGTGATTGGCCAAAGGTGCATTATCAATATCTAACTCAGAGAATGGCTTGGTGATTGGAGACCTATTCTGGATAGCAGGACTACCACTTTGTCCCAGCCTTCATTTCCTGGCACTCTCACTCCTTCCCCTCTTCCCTTGCCCCACACTGGTAGAAACTGAGTTTTGTGGGCACACAAATGCCTGCGTCTGCTCTTTGAGAGGTCAGCTTCTTTCCTTCCTCCCCACCCTCCCCTCTCCGCCAGCTCTTCACGGCACATTGGTCATCCATTATTGATGACCCCTCGGCACCGTCTCCACCCCAGTGTTCCCGAAGGCCTTGAGCACTGCTGAGCAGAGACAGGTGCAGGATCTGGTGGGGGGCCAGGACTGCGGCTCTCGGCTGCTGGGCTCCTTTCCCTTCCTGGCTGCCAGAGAGGACGCCTGGCACTGGAGACTGGAAGGCAGTGGTGGTGGCAGCCGGTATTAGGGAGGGTTTGTTTCTCTCCTCTGTTCTCTAGGAAGCGAAAGGTTCAACGGTTCGCTTTCAGAGACCTCCTGGGCATACAGCACTGAGCTTGGTGTTTCTGGAGCGGGCTGATTCCTGGGCTGTTGACCTTTCCTCCAGCACATCAGCTGTCCATCCTGGGAGTGGTTTTCCCTACTTCTGTTTGGTCAGGACGAAGGAGGCTAATGCGTGTTGTTAGCTTAGTTATTGGGGGCAAGCCCTGGAGAAAAAGAAACTGCTAATGTCCTGCCCTCTTATTATTCAACCAAGTTTTGACAAATTACAATCGAGTGAATCATTTCTATAGAATGCCCTTCTGAAGCAAATTCAGAGAAAAATGGAGCCACGCCACTGGGATGTGTCCACCTTTACACTTTGCGTGTATAATGTACATGCGCCAGCTTCATCCACGTGTCCACAGTTAGCCTCCCCTGGGGCTTCACAGCACACACACTGCTGCTTTCGGGGATGTTAGCAACCAGACCCTTCAGGGATTCATCTGACTGGCTCCTCCCACCGTGGTCAGATTTCATCTTGGAAAATTCAGGATTTCCAGGGACCAGGAAAATTTTAGGGAAAAAAAAATCAGATACCTACCTTCCAAGTTCCAGAAGTTAAAACAGGTTTTTTTTTTGGGGGGGGGGGGTTGACAGAATAAGGAAACAGGTCCCCGCTGCGTCCCAGGCACCCAGCAAACTTGCCTTAGAATTATTATAGTAAGTGAGAGAGTGGCTCGTGTGCTCTCTCTGGGAAAGACCTGATTGCCCGCAAGGAGCACACACCTACCGCTTTCCGAGCCTTGCTCAGAATTCTATCACAAAAGGGACAGTCCTTTGCTTCACAAAATATTTTAAGGAAAGCAAAATAGAGACGAAGAGCCTCATGTACTACTTTCTGCTTATTTCACGTCTTCAAAGACCTTTAATAATCTCTGTTATGTGGCGATGTGATTTTTATCACACAATCTCAGACTCTTACATTTTTTAAATAATTCACCAACAAGAACCAATGTCAGAACTAAATGCTAATGAGATTTGGTCCGGGAGACTAGCATGGCAAGATTGTTAATGTTTAATGCGCTCACATCAAAGTGGGATAATCCTGCTCCTGAAGGTCAACACAGCCTTTTTTTTTAATAGAAGAGAAAACATTGTAGCAGTTCCATTTTTCTCACTAAAATGAATCTAGCATAAACTTATATGCAAGCCCAGGATAGACATTTCCTGGTGGTCTGGCCATTTCCCTTGTATTGTCCATGGGTTTGTCTCTTTCCTCTTCCTCTTTGCTTCTAATGCTCGGGATGAAAAGCCTCTCTGGAACATGCCCGTCTTCCCAATGCAGCTCTCACTGTCACTCCAACAGACCACTGTTGGGTTGCATTCCAGTCATTGATATGCACAGTTAACTTGCGCAGGGAACTGTGGTTCGGCTTCAGAGTAGTGGTAATGGAAGGTGTTGCTTCTGGTGGGAAGAGGAAGAATGACCTTCAGCGATGCAGTAGGAAATTGCAGAGTTCTGCTCCCAGCTCCCTTGCTAAATCAAAAGCTTGCAAGGGTCAGGATCGATTCCTTCATTTTCTTTAAGCAGCATTCTGAAGAGGCCCCAGCAGAAAACTCCAGCCCTAGGACTTCCAGTAATTGAAAAAAGAAGCAGCTGTTCTTGGGTACTATGAGATGCCCATCAAAGGCCACCAGCTCCTGACGGCAGCCTGGAGGTACCGGGTTCAGTCTGCATGTTCTGCGCAAGGATGGCCCCTGCAGAGTTTCTGCTGGGGATGCGCTTTGGTGTTCAGTATGAAGCTTCTGCATAAGCTCTTAGACCTGCCTTGTTGGGCTGGTAGTTTTTTGGGGTTTTTTTGGCACTCTGCCCTAATTTTCCCTGGCCAATACCATAGCTTTGAGATAAATGCACCCCTTGAGAACTCTGGAATAAATTCCCATGCGATTCTGTTATCACTCATCTTTTTTTGCCCAGAGACATTAGTGAAGAAAGCTGTCAAGTAGTTAATTAAGTTTTTTGTGTGTTTTGTTTGTTTGTTTTTGCCTTTTTATCTTTTTGTGTTTTAGTGGGAGAAGAATCCATCGAAGATGAAAGGACCAGGTTCTGGTTTTAGCTCTGTCCACTAACCTAATGTGTTTCTTTATGCAAGATCTGAATATTTCTGGGAATTAATTTTTTTATTTGCCAAATGGAGCTAATAATACCTGCTCCCACTGACCTATACATGGTTGTATGGGCAAAGTAAAAGCACAGATGTGGAAGTGTTTGCAAAATGCTAAAATATTTAGACAGCATTACCTCATATGTCAAGGGGGGTGATGAATTACATCCCTACAGCAAAAAGATGATTGTGGGGATTGAATGTGAGAGGGTTTAGTAGAAACCCTGGCATGTAAACAGTAAGTGCTCTACAGACAGCAGCAGGAAGACCAAGCATTCGGGGTATTTCCCCTGAATCCCTTCTATCACCTCCCTCCCAATGAAGCAGAGAAACATAGCTAGCCTCCAAGATCAGTTCAATGCATATACTCTTTGGCTTTACAGATTTTGCTTTCTGGGGGCCTCCCATTCCTGCTTTCTGGACATTTGCAGAGTTTAGCTGTCCTGCCGAAAGGAATCCAGCATCAACAAAGAATGACCTTGAAACTGGAATGACCTTGAAGCTGTAGCGACTTGTGTTGAAATTCTAGCTCTGTCCTGACTTGCTGGGTGTGATCTTTAACCTTCCTCAATACTTGGTGCCTCTGTTTCTTTGTCTGGGGATGGTGTTA
>CM052538.1:173631252-173696580 GCA_028533065.1 Trachops cirrhosus
GTTACTGTCAGTTTGTTCTGTATTTCAGTGTCTCTGGTTCTATTTTGCTTGTTTGTTTGTTTTATTGATTAGGTTCCACTTATAGGTGAGATCATATGGTATCTGTCTTTTACCGCCTGGCTTATTTCACTTAGCATAACACTCTCCAGTTCCATCCATGCTGTCATGAAGGGTAGTAGCTCCTTCTTTCTTTCTGCTGCGTAGTATTCCATCATGTAAATGCACCGTAGTTTTTTGATCCATTCATTTACTGATGAGCACTTGGGTTGCTTCCAGCACTTGGCTATTGTAAATTGTGCTGCTATGAACATTGGGGTACATAGGTTCTTTTGAATTGGTGTTTCAGGATTCCTAGGGTATAATCCCAGTGGAATTGCTGGGTCAAAAGGAAGTTCCATTTTTAGTTTTCTGAGGAAATTCCACCCTGTTTTCCACAGTGGCTGCACCAGTCTGCATTCCCACCAACAGTGCACTAGGGTTCCCTTTTCTCCACATCCTCTCCAACACTTGTTGTTTGTTGATTTGTTTATGATGGCCATTCTCACTGGTGTGAAGTGCATTCTCATTGTGGTTTTAATTTGCATCTCTCTGATGGCTTGTGATGCTGAGCATCTTTTCATATGTTTCTGGGTCCTTTGTATGTCTTTGGAGAAGTGTCTGTTCAGGTCCTTTGCCCATTGGTTTTTCTCTTAAGCTTCCTACTACAATTTCTCTCACAAGCCTGTTAAGATGGTTCCTTCTGATGACTAAACTGTTTCTCCCTTTTTGCCCCTGAGATCAGGGAGCCAGGTGGTAGACAGAGAGAGGAGCGCTTACCTGCACAACCTTCCCATCCTTGTATCTATATTTCCTAAACTCTTTAAAAGGCAGCCCAAGAAGATAAAGAACTAACAGCATGGCAATGCAGGAAAAGAGGCTAGAGAGTGTAAATGGATTTTTACACTAGAAAGTGTACGAGGGGAAGATGAAGGAGGTAAACGGAGGCAAAGAAAAAGAATACAGAAAAATGAAAGTACTAAGAAGATAAGAGCCTGCACTTCACAAAAGACACCATTTTGCTGCCATATCTCCAAGCACAATTGACACAGACTAGTTGAAATAAAGCAACCAAACATTATATGAGAGCTTGGTTCCCTTGTTTCTAAGTTTATCACTGACAGAGTATTTTGCTATGCATTCTTTTATTCAGAATTCACAGTTACCTGTGTGTTTGGGTGTGCTACTTATAGCTTCAGTTTGTAGAAGGGGAGATAAAGTGACCTTCCACAGTTACCATGTCAGTTGGGACTATTTCAGCTCCAAGTAGCAGAAAACTTGAATTACTGAGTCTGTATTTGGGGGAAGAGGTCCTCCCAACAGGAGGCTTGGAAGCAGATCTCTGCCCCAGGGGTTGGACAGCTCACACATCACCGCTCCTCTCTGCTGTTCCCTTGGCCTTCCTTCAAGGTCACAGGATGGTTGCTTTGGCTTCAGGCATCATGACCATGGTCAAATGATGAAGAAATGTGGGAAGGAGCAGTATGAGCCATACTTTATGAGTCTCCTTTTCTCATGAAGGTTAAACTTCCTTAGGCATCCTCTGGCTTGCAGATGTCTGCTTATGTCTCACTTGCCAGAACTGTGTCACATGGAAGTTCTTGGCTACTTACAAGGCTGAGAAAGTGCATGGTTCACTGTCCAGCCTTCATACAGGAGGTGAGAGAGAAGGGTGTAGAGACACCTCTTGGGTGAAGCCAACACAGCCTAGGCCCTAGTTACACAGAGAGTGCGTGGCAAGGACAGAGACTGAACCCAAGGCCTCCGATCCCGAGTTGAGGGATTGTCCCACTCTGCCGTACCGCTGTTCTTTTAAAGATGTGTTCAGCACTTCCTGACTCGGCCACTTCCCGCTGAGATGAGCAGACAGAAGTCACTCCACATTATGGAAATTTTAAAACGGAATACATTTACTACACCTAGCCTTGAGCTTCCTCAGAGAATCTCCTCCAAGGTATGTGAAACTGTACATGGCATATAGAAAATTTATTCCTCCTATAGGCAACCCAGTGCATTGGAAGTGTCCTGGAACTAGTTGCAGTATATGTAACACCCTGTAATCCACAGGGGTCCATTCCAAGACTCCCCGTGGATGCCCAAAACCCCAGAGAGTGCCAACTAATATATAATATACACTACGATTCTTTCCTATACACACATACCTGTGGTAAAGTTTAACTTATAAACTAGGCACAGTAAGAGAGTAACAGTAAGTAATAATAAAATAGAATAATTATAATATACTGTAACAAAGGTTATATAAATGTGGTCTCTCTCTCTTTCTCTTGCTCTTTCTCTCTCTTAAAATATATTATTATACTGTACTCACCCATCTTCTTGAGATGATAAAATACTTTATTAGGTTGAGAACTTTCACCCTTTCATTAAAAGGAAGCACTTTAGGGCTTCTGTTTGGCATATGCAAATTGCCAGGATCACCACTCTTGGGCTTTGGGGCCATATTAAATACAGTCAGGGTGACTGGAATGTAAGCACTGTGACACCAGGACAGCCGATCTGATAGCGGAGACCGCCGCTAAGTGGCTAAGGGGCGGGCAGTGCCTACGGCATGGAGACGCTGAACAACGAGACGGTTCATGTCCCGGGAGGGATGACGTGAGATGTTATCCCCTGCTCCAAACAGTGTGCAAATCAAAACTTAGTGAATTGCTCCTATCTGGAACATTCCATCTGCTATTTTCAGGTTGACCGAGGGTAACCAAAACCACAGAAAGGGAAACTCTGTACAAGTGGGAGGGGGACCTACTGTGTCTGGAAACACGTAACAGAAATCGTGAGAAACACCATGTTAGGCCCCTCCTCCCGCCTTGCCGCCAGTCACAACCAACTTGTTTGCTGGTGGGAACTGTTTACATTTGAAGATCAGTTGGATGCCCTTAGCAATTTCTTACTCTCACTGGCTGAAGCAAGACTAGTGTCATAAACACGCATTAACGTCAGTTTGAGAGATGAGAAACAACAGCCAAGATGGAATTTCTCCACTATAATCACCAAATGCACTTACCACAGCAGGGGAGCCGAGCTGTGTAATCCAGTCCAGGGTAGAGAAATAACAGAATCTGGAAATGTAAATATGTTTCTGTTGGAGACACTTAAAATAACATTATTGCCAGCTTTTTTTCTTTTTAGCTGGGGAATACTGTGTGAGGAATTTCTGTTGTATTTTCTTTAAATGCTACCAGCAATAAATTGGAAGTATAGTACCTGCTAAATGTTTAGTCAGTAGTTGAAACATTGAATAAATCATGAAATCAGTAGGGAACTGAATAATAGCTTCCCTGGAGAGAACTATAATTCAGTGTTGACAAAATAAATCCCCTTGCATTTTCCCAGAAAACCTTTTATTTTTACCAAGGGTGTTTGGTACTCCTATGTTAATTAAGAGTTTCGACAGGGAATGTTATCGAGCCTAGTGGTAATGTTTAAGGACTGCTGTTTATGTGCTAGGCATCAGGCTAGGCAATTCTATAAGCATGAGATCATTAAATTCTCACGCAGCCTGGTACAGTGCTTAGCTCTGTTTTTCCACATGAATAACCAAGACCCTGCGAGGTCATGTCAGTTGTCCAAGACCATAGCTGGGAAGGAATAAAGTTCTTCCAACTCTGAAGTTTTTTCCCAGGCAGTGTGGGAGAGCCAGCAGATCCGCTCAGGTAGCGCTTGTTACGACCTTCTTACGTTTTGCCTATTTCCTCCCCAGAGGTCCGTGGAATTCCCAGCCTTCCTGTGGCTTGGCTCGGGGTGGCCAGGAGACAGTTCTGTCCAGTGATGTGTAGCAGAATTCCCTGGGAAGTGTCTCTTCCCCCAGAAAGGAAAGGCTGGACCGTGCACTAGCCCTGGACTGCCTGACACTGGATTCCTTGTGATACAAAAGAATAATCTCTTACTGTACCGAGGAAGCAGTTAATTGGTGTTCTGTCTCCCTCCCCACCTCCCCACCCCTAAAACCAAATCAGTAAACCTGCACTTCTGAAAGTGGCCATCTGGCAGCTCCTAGTGTGTAAGTTTTTCACCAGGAAAACAGATAACTGAGAGTGGTCACATAGGGTGATATGATGCGGTGTTGCTTTTAGAATTAGACTGGGACCTCCACTGAAGTGATAGTATAAACTAGATAACTGAAGATTTATAGTGATTAGAGTCGAAAATGTACTAGTCAGGCAGATCTGGGTTCTAGTGCTGGCTATGGCACTTACTGATTATGTGACCTGGAGCAACTTAGTTAAACTTGCTGCATCTCGGTGAGGATGACAATACTTCCACCTCATAGGGATTCGGAGGGCACTTGGCACTGGCTCAGGCACGTAATCAACAGTCGGTTGGTGGTATCATTGTTGCTAACTAACAATAATAACAGTAGGAGGATTACTTAAGACCTACAGATTGAGGGAACTTTTGCAAAGTATATGACAACTGAGGTAAAAGTGTTCTAATTTTCTCTCTCTGGACTCATCTGTTATGGTCTCTTATAACTTAATCTAACATTACTATCCTCCCAGGATTAAATCAGTTTTTTTCTTAAAGGTCAGTGACTTCTCATCCTGGAGAAGCTCCTTTGGGGCCTTTCAAATGGTGACAAGGTGCATGTCTGCCCCTTCTCCCTACTCCATTGTTGAGAGCCTCAGCCGCTTTACCTGATCATTGGAACCGACAGTTTCCTGGCTCTCCTAGCAACTCAAAATTCAACACTTGATTTGGTTTGGTTTCTTTGGACTC
The DNA here is from genome assembly GCA_028533065.1 of Trachops cirrhosus. NCBI lineage: Eukaryota > Metazoa > Chordata > Mammalia > Chiroptera > Phyllostomidae > Trachops > Trachops cirrhosus. Next base: position 173,636,026 of record CM052538.1, read on the forward strand.
CAGTTCCCTGTGTTGTGCTGATGTGTAAAGCAGCTATTCTAAATGCTGAACTGGAAAGAAGACCAACACGAGTCTGCTATAAGCTTTGGAAAAGTAAAAACAGCATGATGAACTTTAAATTTCAAGATGTCACCAGAAAAAAGGTTCTCCCCATTTTCCTCTTGAAAATCACCAAACAGAAAAACAAGAGGGAAAAGCGTAAATTGCATTTCCATTTTTTAACTTTATTTTATTGTTGGTGTCGTTACAGATGTCCCCATTCCCCCCTCCCCTGTTCTGCCCTCCTCCACCCATCCTGCGCCCGCCCTCCTCTGGCCACCACCACGCTATTGTCCTTACCTAGGAGTTATCCGTATATATGTGCTCACGGGTCAATCCCTCCACCTTCCTTCACCCAGCCCTCCTCTCCCCCCTCCCCTCTGATAGCTGTCAGTCTGCTCCCTGTACCCATGCTGCTGTTTCTGTTTAGTTCATCAGTTTATCTTGTTCATTAGATTACACGTGAGTGAAATCATATGGTATGTGTCATTCTCTGACTGGCTTAATATCACTTAGCATAATAATCTCCAGGTCCATTCATTCTGTCACAAAACATAGTATTTCCTTCTTTTTATGGCTGTGTGGTGTTCCACTGTGTGAATGTACTACTACTTTTTTATCTGCTCATCTACTGATGGGCACTTGGGCTGCTTCCAGATCTTGCCTATTGTAAATAAAGCTGCGATGAACATAGGGATGCATATATTCTTTCCAATTAGTGCCTCAGGATTCTTAGGATATATTCCCAGAAGTGGGGTCACTAGGTCAAAGGCATAAATTCCATGCTCAATAAAGCCAGACGATTCTGTATCCACGAATGACTGTGTATGGTGCAGGGCTCGCCCAGTGCAATGGAGCAGGAGCTCAGGAAGAGCTCAGAGAAGAAGACTGTGACCAGCCTGGAGATACGGACGAAGCAAGCAGAAACCACATCTCCAAAACTCACACACTTTTGAAAAATGGCAAGAGTATCGCAAACAGAAGCATCCTCGTCACCTACCTAACCTCCATCTGTAGCAGCAGATGAAGCTGAAAAGGAAATGCAGTTATGCTGTGTATATAGGAAGCTGTGTGTTGGTAAGGTGTGACTGCAGCCTGTTGGCTGAGAAGCAATGGCTAGAATAACGCATAAACACACAAACATTTGTAAAGAGATTTAATAGTCAATCAGCGTAAAGTTTTACCCACTCACAACATCCTGCCTCTTACCCAGTACAAACTTCTTCCAAGTATCTGGATGAAGAAAAATACTTTTCATTCAATGTTGAGCAACAGTAAAAAGAAACCAGCACAGGATACTATAATATACTACATGCTATTACAAAGATATTTCAATAGAAAAGGAGAAGAAAAAAAGGAAAACCAGTGGTAAATGCAGAACATGCACTATTGGCAATTCTAACACACAAATGATAAAATAATGTGACCATAAACTCACACAAATTTAAAAAACCACCAAAGAGCTCAAAAACAAAGATAAAGAGGTCAGGGATGGCAGGGTGAAATGAGAAGAAATGTAAATGATACAGCTCACCAAAGCAGCGAAGGAGGAAAATCCTCACAGATCAGAAGACGATGTAATATAAACACTGCTGAAACTAGAATGGGGGATCTGAAGGAAAGGATTATCAAAGCAAAGAGAATAAAATGGAAATAACATTTTAAAAGGATTAGAGATAAAATGGTAGGCTTGAGTGACGAAGACAACACCAAAATACATAATAAAATATCTCTGAAGAAAAGAACTATACAAATGGAACAGGAGAAAAAATCATCAAAGATGTAATTGTATACAACTTTAATAAAATGAAAGATGACTTGAATTTATAGATTGAAAGGGTATATATACTATGTTCCATGAAAATTTGCTGAAGAGTCATTAACACTATGCTATGTTTTAGGAGTATTAATACAGTTTAGAAATGAGAACTAATCATTTGGTCAACCCAGCAGGAATATCAAGACCACAGTTTTTTAAGTCGGGCAAGCTACAGCTCCCTTACAGAAACATTCAAAGGTAGGGGAGCCAACGCCGCCACCACCGCCGCCAACAACAACAACAACAACAACAAAACCTGTGTGGGCTCAGAATTCGTACACAGCCAAACTGAGACTCAAAAGAAAGTCCATACGTGAAATGTGCCCAACACTTAAGAACCCAGAGAAGCCCGCTTCCCATGAGTCACTCTGTAAAAAGTGATTACAGGGGAGATGTGCTCGCTGAGACGCGGAGCAACCCTGGCAAAAGCACTTCCGGTGACGCTGAAACCGTTCAACTTTTGGACCAAGTCTAAAATACATATGGAAATATTTTTTACAGAAAAAAGGTATGTTATCCTTAATGTATATAAATATTATAACGAATGTAATATTAAGGATAGAGAAGGAAATAGGTGGTGTACGTTGATTTTTAACCATTTATAGATGAAGATAAAGGATCTCGTTTAAACATGATAAATCAAGTTATTGATGTATAATTAAATATACAAAGGTAAAAAGTGTGAGAATGTACAGGGTGGGCAAAAATAGGCTTACAGTTGTTTATATGAAAAGTAGTGCAGCAATTAATAAATTATAATACAAGAATAAATTGTTTTGTGTACTTACAACTAGAAACCTACTTTGCCCACCCTGTGTGTATATATACATTAGTTTTACATATATACATACATGTGTGTTTATGTAAACATATATATATTTCAACAAAATTCAGGTATTGAAAAGAAAATAGAGAAGAATAATTTTTATTATTCAGAGTCGGAAGTTAAATGTCAGTGTTTCAAGAAATAACTTAAAATAATTGAATAAGGTTTAGTTTAAAAGGTGATGACTGGAAGAATTAATCATAATACAAACCTACTTAAATAGTGCAAGGGACACTCACAAACACAAAACACAGAAAATATAGAAAAAATAGACTGGAGTATAAGATTTTAAAATGATAAATCAATAGAAACATAAAACATGACACAAAATATTGTGAATTAAGAACAAACATGTATGTCATATTCATAAATACAAGTGGGCTAAATGCACATATTAAAAGAAAAAGATTCTCAAACTCAGTAATAAAGTAAACTTAACCATGCTATATACCAAACATATACCTAAAGCAAAGTGACTCAGAAACTTGAGAATAAAAGGGTGAAAATGAATATTATTAAATGCCAACAAAAAAGTAAAGGAAAGGCCCTTATCTTAGTATAAAACAAAGCTGAATTTGGAGCAGAGAGCACTGAGCGAGGGAAACAAAGATCCTTTGGGTGTTGAGGTGTGTGTCCCACAAGGGAGGTCTAGTGGTCGTTGGTGTTTCTGCGCCAGCCAGTACATACAGCGTGAAAGGTCACTGAGCAAACCACGGAAAATACAAGGAAAGGTAGAAACTTTAGGAGATTTAACAAATAAAGTGAACCGAAAGGAAATAATAATATAGGTGGCCTAAATAACATAACGAGCAAAGCTGCCTATATCAAACTCTGTCCCTAAAAACTGATAACACTTCATTCCTTTTTACGTCCATAGAACATTCTAAAAAACCGACTGTGCCACGTAGAAAACTGAAATAAACTTCCCAAATCGAAAGTAATATCCTCTAATCACTCTGAATCAAAAAATGAATTGATCCAAAATTACAGAGTATTTAAAATTAATGATAGTGATTATAACCAAATTTCATACTCTATGGGATCACCTAGAGCAGTTACTCAAAGGAAATTCATAAACATAAGTATTTCAGTTTATGGACAAAAGAGATAGGAAATTGATAATTGTCTTCCACTCATGAGGCTAAAAACAAGAAAAATAAGATTTATCTAAAGAAAATATAAGGAAGATATGAATGATAATAAAAGCAGAAAACAGTAAATTAGAATAAAAAGAACAAATAAACTTTAGCAGGAAAAGCCATAAATCATTTGTAACCTAACCAAGATAGATACCAATAAATCATTTTATAAATATATAAATTCCCAAGCATGACCCCTGATAAAAAGAGAAAAATACTAAACTAGTTAACATAGAAGAAGTACAGAGCATGGACAAAAAGGAAACCTCTCTACAGAAAGCACCAGATCCAGAATATTTCAGAGATTACTTCCATCAAACCTTAAGGAAAAGATAGGCCCAATATTATTTACACTCTTTTAGTGCATATAAAAGAGAAGGCCTCCAAATTCTTTCTTTTTTCCGAAGCTAGCATGCATCAATCATATATTTATAAAGAGACCACAAAAAAGCAAAGTAAATACCAGTATTATTGATGAATATCAGGACAAATTGCCCTAATTAAAATAATAGCAAACAAGTCTAAGAGCTCACAAAGGTAAGAATTTATGATGGCCAAGTAGGATTTATTCTTTTAAAATTGTAAGACTGTTTCAAAATTCAGAACCATCTTAATTTAACTCATATAGTATTGTCAAGATTTAAAATCTAATCTCTATAGAGGCATTCGATAACATTTATTTTTATCTCATAATAAAATAATACATTACACAGAGAGACACACACACATCTGTTCTTGGACTTACGTAGTGACATTTGTCCCCAAAGCTACTAATACAACCACTGGCGAAAAAATAGAAACAGTGCCATTAATGTCAGCTGCAGTAAAAGATAACTTAATCAACGGCATTAGTTAACATTACTTCAGAGCTCCTGGCCAGCCCAAGTGGAGAGAGGCAGAAACAAGCACGGAAATTGGAATTAGGAGTTAAAATTATCATTACATGCAGTGAAATGACTGTATACTGTAAAACACAAAAGCAAATGAGAAATGTAATAAACAGTAAGGAAATTCATTAAGGCGATGGAGTACAAAGATGCTGCTAAAAACCTTTCATATACAAACAGAAATTCTTTAGAAAATAAAACTGAAAAGATTCCACTTACAATAGAAATAAATATAACAAGAAATGTACCAAATGCATATAAGTAAAACTTTGTAATGGTACTGAGAAGAATAAAAGATGATTTAAGCAAATGAAAAGATACTCTGTTTAACCTAAAGATGTCTTATCTAAACTAAACTACAAATGTAATGCAATGCATTCAAACACCAATAGGTGTTCTTAGAAGTAAGTAGTCAGGATGAGTCTAAAGCTCAAATATGAATAAACAAGCACAGCCTGAAAACTTTGACCAAAACAATTGAGTGAGGATTGACCCTTCTCATACTAAAATATATGGTAAAGCTACAGAAGTTTAAAATGACAGAACAGCCAGGAAGATCAATGAAGGAATGGTTATAAACAAACCAGACACCAGATGATAAATGCAGTGTTACACGTCAGTGGAAAAAAGATTATTCAAAAATGCTATTGAAAGTATTGGATACCTCTTCAGAAAAAATTTTAAAAAAACAATAAAATTGAATTCCGTCCTTAAAACTGACACCAAACTAAATGCCAGATGACTCAAATATTTAAATATTAAAAATAAAACCACAAAGGCACTAGGGAAAAAATGGAAAAATTTTATTAGCCTGATGAGGAGAAGATCTTTCTATTTTTGACCAAAATGCAAAAATCATAAGTTAAAATATTAATAAATTCTATTAAATTTTATCATTAAGAAAACATTTCTACATTGCAGAAAACACCATAAACAAAATAAAGAGAAAAATGACATACTGCGAAAAATAATTTGCAAAAGACTTCTTAACATATTAAAAATGATAGTTAATTCAGTATTGTGTGACTCAGAAATTCCACTCACAAGAATTTATTCTATATTGCAATTGTGTGCAATTGTGTGCACTTAAAAATACCCATTGCCTATCACCTTCGTGGCAGTGAGCACACCTCACTTCCAGATCTCGACTCCAGTGTATCACTCCCCACTACAAAGATCCAGGCATGCTTCGCAAAACGGCCAAGTCCAGAGCCGGCGCTGGGAGAGTAAGCCTGGACCATCTTGTGCCAGAAGTAAGAACATGCTTTAAAAACGACAGGCACAGAAGCCAGCTTGAAGGAGCTCCCACTGGCTAAATCTGGAACCATCTGAGCATCAGAATAAATAACTATAGTAATGGACTATAACCCATTGAATAAAATCAGAGTCCATAGATCCATATTGGCTTAAGTAAAAAATAAGGGAGAAGGAAAGGCACTTACAATGAAATGTGAAGTAATAATAGAAGCAGAAGGAATGATAGCATTCAAAAAATCACTGTCTGACAATCGTTACAATGATTTGATCCAGGCAAGAGCCTTTGATGTCCTGTAAGGACTAGGATATTCGCATAACTTCAAATGACCTCCCCACAGGTTCGCCGTTTATTACAAAGGGGAACGTAGTCAGCTTACAGCACAGAAACTTGGGGGGGCGTGTCCAGGACTTGGTGATCAAAGTTAACGTCACCAGTATGGGGACAAGTCACAGTCACCTGCCACCAGACGGAATCGATGAGAACACAGCGTCGCTTCTGCAGGGTTCCTGCCACCTACGCAGGACCTGAGCCTAAGGAAGTGTCAGGCAAACCCAGATCGAGGGACATTCTACAAAACAACTGGCTCCAGCTCTTCAAAATGTCAAAGTGGAGGGGACAAAGAAAGACTGAGACTGACCCAGATGAAAGAAGGCTAAAGAGACATGGCAACTGAGATGCCACTGGCCACCTGGGATGGGGTCCTGTACCTGAAAAGCCCTGCTACCGAGGACAAGCATGACAAATGGTGAAATCGGAGCAAAGCATCATGTTGGCAAAAAAGAATATTTATCACCACATTGTAAGAACAGAAGATTATAAACTGAATGGCGATCAATACAGATGCATTACCTCAAAGATCTGCTCGACCTGCACCAAGGAATACGATGTCCTCTGAGGGTCCGAGCTCCAAGAAAATAAAGTGCTGACAGTTCTGTAGGCCACGCTGCCATTGCTGCAAACAAAGGACAGCAGTAGTAGAACACCCCTGCAGGTGCGCCCGTGAACCTGACAACGGGGAGTACCTCTTGAAAGGGGACTTGGCTGAGGTCAGTGGTGAGAGGCAGGCTCGCCTCTTCTTAATGTGTCCCCTTTCTATCTGTTTCGCTTTGCATTGTGTATCTGCGTTACCTATTCAGAGAGTCCATGTTAAGTTAATTCAGATCCAAATTCAAATCCTACATCTGCTCTTTGCAGCTTTGTGACCTTGAGCAAACTATGCCCCACTCTCAGGCTCCGTAGAGCAGGGCTGATGAAAACACCCTCCCAGGCTGGGGTCGGAGCCGCAGGAGATAATCTGGGAGAAGCAGCCTGCTCGGGGCCTGGCGGCGGCACGCCATTCCGTAGTAAATGTCAGCCACCTCTTTTCCCCAAGAATTAAAGTGAGTCAAGTCTAAGTACTGCAACTTAATAAGCTGCATAATGGTGCTTTGCTGTGTTTTTAATTATCTTTACAACGCATGAATGACTTTAAACATCTGGCTTCCTTAGCATAATTAAATCAGAGGGAGAGCAGTCTATACCAGTCAGGCATATTGCTTCCCTCTTGTAAAAGTAACACTTTTTATTTCAAGAGGAGGGTCTAGGTGGGAACCAGTCACTGGCACAACTAGAATGAGATTGAAAGGACTGGTGCTGTGGAAGCACAATCATGTACTGGCCTTGGACTTCAGACGCCTGAAGTTCAAACCCTGCCCCCCGCCACTACTGACTGCCACTCGGCAGCTGTTTGTCCCGGGCGATGATGTGTTACTTCTCTGCCTTTCTATAGCATCACTGTAATGGGGATGCCTACTTTGCCGTGGTGCTGTCTGGGTTAGTAACAGTCAGTCTAGAAAGTCCCCTGATACATACTCGATAAACAAATATTTTTGAAAGAGTATCAAACAGCCGCTCTGAGCAAAGACAACAGATTTCCCTCTTTTCAGAGTCCTTACGAGTGAGCAGGGAGATGAAACAATGACTCAGCTGAATCCCGAGCCATTGTGTGGTAGGAAGTGAAGTGAAGAGGGAGGCAGGACTAATGCAGAGTGACCCCCAGAGAACCAGGGGCACGCTGACTCACCGGAGAGAGAACACCAGCGAGGAGAAGCACCAGCCTCGCGACAGCCAGTCCTACACGCTGCAAACCACCCACGGGCCCTGGGGGTCCCAGGGGACAAAAGGAAAGCTGGAGTGAAATTTAAGTAACAGAAAGCAGAGACATTTTAAATTTCTCTGTGACTCTGAAAAACATGAGCTATAAACAACACTTGCACACAACCACGTGTTTGTTATTTTAGCTGTTGGAAAGTTTCGATAAGAATTCTCTCACTTGCTCACACTCCCTTATGTGCACCTACGTACACACACACACATGCACATGTGCCCAAGCACACTCGGAAGCTGCTGCTTCCTGCCACTAATGGTAATTCGGTGAAATCTTGGTGAGGAGCAATAAACCAAGTAAAGCCCCAGCCACACCCCCGTGCCAGGCCTCTGGGGACCCTCCCACTCAAGGCAGCCAGGCAGCAGGCAGCAGACGCAGCGTTGCCTGGTCACAGGGAGTATTTGGGAAAAACACAGGGCGGCTCCAAGCAGATGCTCTCCCGAGCAGACTGATGCTGGCATTAACTATCCTGAAGGCCCCTGTGCAAATTCTCTTATTAGGAAGGCAAGTATCAACAAATTAGAAATACAGGGTTTTTTTTTTCATTTTAGGAAAAGAGGAGGGTACTAGAATTACAGGACTTCAGATAGGTCCATAGAATTGTCACTAATGGATTGGCAGACCCCACAGTGTGGAAGCACTTTTAAGAAAGAGCAGGTCAGGTGGGGCATGTAAGTGAGAGGTCTGGGGCAGGCAGGTGGGGACCGCCACGAGGGCGGTGGGCACTGGTGGTGCAAAGGAGGGGGAAGGGGCATGCAGGACTCTCCCCTAAATGGGGTCTTAAGAATTGCCCTTCTTCTCACCACTTTGGACCATCCGACTTCCTGCCTCTCTCTCCACAAGGAACTCGGAGGTCTGAGGCCTCAGAATCAAACTTCTAAGTGAAGACTCCCGTGTGGTGAACAGCAGAATATAAACTCCTCGCACTAGGTTCACATACATTTGAGTTCCCCGCAGGCGCTCAGTAAATGTTAGTGAAGGACTGGCGTGGCAGGTGCAAGTGCATCTCCAGCAGTGGGGCTCCCGACCCCGGATGACAGTGTTAGAACTTCCAGTTCACTTCTCTCTGCAGCTGTCGGTCTTTGTCTGCCACAGCGGGTGCATGCAGTGCCCACCGTGTGCATGCAGCACTCAGCCAGTGGGTGTGAAGGTGGCTCTGCAGAAGGAACAACACCTCTGCTACAGAGCAGATTTTCCGAGCTTCTCTTCTTTCCTTGGCATGTCTGTGATTTTGCGTACCTCGCCACACCCTCCGCTGTAAGGGGTGGAGGTAAATATGGAAGAAGTGAGAGCCCGTGTGCGTCCTTGGGCCAGCAGCACCCCCAGCACCCATGACCTGGAGAAAACGGGGCACCCGAGGAGGATGAATACCTACCCTCTTAGCCCACTTTTCCTGTTCCATACCAAGAAGGTTGTTGGCAGAGTAAAAAATCAAGGCTTTTGCCCTGTTTCTCTCTGAGTCTGATTCATGTGCAAGGGCATTAATTTTTCATATACTTCGGCTAAGTGGTGGGGTTTAAACACCTGTGCTAGTGCTAGGATGTCTAATTTCAGATCCACAGGGCCCACATCTGAACTTAACACTGCATGCGTGTCGCGTGTCAGAATGAACTCCAAACCTCTCACAGCCGCCCTGCGGGGGCCCTTGAGGCTCCTGGCCAGACGGGGGCTGCAGGGGTTCCATCTCAGCTTTCAGCTAAACACCTGCAAGGATTTTTTTTCTGCGATAACATTTCAAAAGTTTTTGGTGTTTCATCTCCCCGGACAGCGTGAGAGTTTCTGTCAGCACTCTTTCCAAAGGCCAGTGGTCTGCAGGGGCCTTGGAGCAGGGCCTCCTCTGCCTGTGGTTAATCAGTGTATCGTAGAGGATGCAGACAGGGCTGCTGGCCCGGGCCACCAAGGGCGTTCAGCTGAGTCCATATGGAGGGTCAGTGTGCAGAGAGGGTTACGCCCAAGGCAGCCAACTGGCCCAGGATTCTGCTAGACACAGAGAGGAGGCCATCTGGCCAAAGGGAAGGTCAGAAGACTCAAGAAGGGGCTCTGGGTCCTCATGTTACCTTGTCCCTTAGCACCTGCACTGGCTGGCTGTGCTAATCCGCCCCTGGGCTTCATACCACCCAGTTCTTCCAGAATGTTGAGCTGTTTGCCCTTGGGGTTTGAACCCTTTCCCTACTGAGGATAGCAGTTTGTCAGATTTTATTTGTAGTCTGAGAACAAACCCCAGCGGCTCGTTTATGCCTTCTGCTCTGCCAGACGGGACTGCCCGGCTAACTGCCCAGCTAAGTCGTTATCACTCAGAGTCAGACGGGACAGCACGGTCGCTGGAGGCGACTGCTGGACACGAGGCCTCCAGAGGGACAGGCAGGGACTCCCACCTTGGAGCTTTGAGGTGCCTTTCAGACCAAGGCTGCAAGGTCAAGAGTGTACAGCCCCTTTTTTTTCTCAGTCTCTCCTTTCCACTCACTCTTTTTCCCTCCTTTTCTTTCACTGCTTTTGGGTGCCTTGGAGCAGAGGGCAAGAGGTACCTCCCACTGGCCTTGAGAAACTCTCTTTAAGGCTACTTGCCCCAGGCAGGGGAGAGAAAGGGAAGGCGTGTCCAATTATTATTGTTAACAAGTCCCAGTTTTGTTTTTCTCCATGGGCTCCGGGGATGAATGCTCCTTTTACAGTTAGTTTGTAATATTTTGTTCCTTCCAGAAAAAAAGCCATTACAAATGTGAAATTATTCTGATTATTACTTGGCAATGCAAAGAGTTAAATGATGCATGAAATCACCTGTCAGCCCACATTAGACCGGCCTGTGTTTAGATACCCAGAGGCGACCTGTGAATTATTTAACAGAGTGGACCCTCGGCACAGCCTAGACATGGTTCAGCCTGACTCACTTTGGAGGTGCCGTTTGCAGCCCCGAGCTTCCACGCGGCTGAGGAAGCTGTGGCAGACACTGTGGGCTGTTGCCAGAACCGGGTCTCCTTGAGAACAACTTGAACTAAGCTCCTACGGGCTCCAGATGGCTCGCAAACTACTGCGGAGATTTGCAGAGTCCTGAAATCTTTGCCAAAAGAAGAGAGAGTCAGCGATGTTTCGATATAGGCAGTAGGTGTGCCTTCATGCTGTGAACTCCAGGGTTATGGTTAGGGTTTGAGAGAGGCCATTTAATAACACCTCCAATTCCCATCTGAAGGTAGAACAAATGAGAGAGAAGATGAGGCAGATGAGGATCAAAGTAGCACCTTTATTAGCAAATGACTTATGAGAGAACACCATGGGGGAGGGCATGGGGGGAGCAACCCTGGACATCCTGATTTGGAGCCCCAGTGGGGAGGGACACCCCTCACCCAGTGCTGGAAACCATAAGCCTCACCTTGTGGGGCAGGATCCCAGTGCCTTTTACCTGGGGCAGGGAGCAGAGATGAGCCATAGTTTCTGCAAACTCCAGACTCCTGAGAAGCAGTGACCAGGAGCCAGTCTGTGGTCCCTACTCACCTTTCAGCTGCTTTCTCCCTGCTCCTGTGGAGGAAGGGCAGAGGCTGTGGCCGGAGGCAAGGAGGCATCAGGGAAGGAAGCTTCTTCAGGGAAAACAGCATTCCACTGTGCCCTGAGATGTGACAAACTGTGGATTTGGAGGACAGAGTCTTGGAGCTTGTAAGAGCTGGAGAGGCTGTTAGAAGCCACTGGAATCCTTTTCTGAGCAGAAGGAAACTGAGGCACAGACATGCCCATGGTTACACAGCTAGTCAGGGGCAAGGCTGAGTTCAGTGGCACTCACTAGTTTAACCACGCTCTGCCCCCAGGGTGTGACGAGCACCTGAAGGATGGCACAGCAGGGGTTTTCACACCAGAACCTCACCAGGGTGGGGGTGGGGGACAGCACACTGCCTCCAGCCCATTGTGGGTCTCAGGCCCAAGTCCACCTCCACCTCATGTGCCCACCTGGGGAGTGGGATACACTTCGAGGATGCACAGTAATCTGACTGCTGTTCCAAGCAAATTTTAATTTAGAGGAGAAAAAACTATCTTAATATCATGAAATTGAATTAAATAGAGGTGTTTGTTGATGCTTTGTCCCTGAGCTTTTTCAACTCTGGACAGACAGCTGGGGATGCATCCAGTTCCTGGCTGAGCTGGAGGGTAGGACAGCCAGCTTGGGGAGGGCCAGGGGACAGGCTCAGACCTAACTGGTGTGTCCCTGGGATAATGCTCTGGCCTCCCAGGCAGGTGGGGATCATTGTCATGCCTGCCGCTGCCCGTGCTCAGGACTCTGGGCAGCTTTGTGACTTCTTTCTGTCCTCTTGACACAGTCCCCACTGCTGTGTTTACCTCACCGACAGTTCTCACTGTCAAAACCACATTTCTCCCAGCCACTCCCTGCATTGCTAGATGCATGCACTGTCTTTTCTTCAGCTGGGCTTGGGGCTCAAATCCTGAAAAGCTTTAGGCTGGTCCCCAAGGGAGCTCCCATGCCGTGTGCCAGAGATCGCAGGAAAGGGCCCTTTCCAACATGTCCGGTGTCCTTGGGAAGGATAGCAACTTTGTCATCACATCCCCCCTCAAAGATTCATTTCCTCCATGCTGAGGAGCAACTGAAATCTAAACGCCCACTGGCTCAGTTTTATTTCCAGCCCTGCAAGGTAACAAGTACAAACACTCACACACACACGCACACACCCCAGATTCCTATGCCCATCAGATCTCTGCATCCCTAAATGACCTACATGTTGGCAAAGGCTTTTTAACTGTCAGAAGTCATTATCAAATGGGAGTTCTCTCTCTCTCCACTGCACATGCATTACTGCAACGCAGGTTGTGCCCTTCCCTCTCCATCTCCACAGTCCCCTCCCCTAACCCCTCCGCCTCCCAGCTCCCCAGGCTCTGGAATGCCCATGGAGAATGTCCAAAGCCAGCGTGTAACTGGTGTCCAAAAGGAGGACCCTTAAGGATGAAAAGGACATTTTTGAGAACCCTAAACCATATTTTTAATGGTGCTGTCCTTCTGCATAAGGTTCAGTGCTAGAAAGCACCCCCAACCATGCCAGAACCCCACCTCTCTCCAGGGGCATTGGGCCCTGGAGCTGGACCAAGTACAGCTGCTGTCAGCTGTTGAAAGAGCTGCCATCTACCTCATTTGAACCCTACACTAACCTGGGAAACAGGCCAGACAGGGGGCTGAGAGGTTAAGGCCACAGGGTAGGTGGCTGGGGAGTCCTCCTCCTTTCTTATCTCTCCACTCCTCCCCCATGGAACAATCATATGACCTTGAAAGCAGAGGGAGGAGGAGTGATGGTCTGGATTGGCCTGAAAACACCCAGAAACCCAAGTAGGGCCCACTGATTCACTCGGATTTCAGGGAAGTGAGGACTGTCTATCTCAAATATTTCCTGCGAAAATGTGGAGAGGTAACTGAGACCGCAGAGGGGAAGCTGGCTCCCTGTGCCAGACAAGGGTACAAACCACATGCAGAAAAGCCACTCTGAGGGATTTTGAGGTGACAGCCTCATGGCACCCCCATTCAGCATCTCTCTACCTTCCTGGACACCCTGTCTCCCCGTCAGGGCCCGGCAATCTCAGAACTGGAAATCCCCCTAAACATGCCAGAACCTCCCAGAGGCTCTTGCTGAACTCCCAGGATTCAGGCCCAGTTGTCCCCCAAAGAAAGGCAGGGTTCAGCATGAGCCTGGATCTAACGAGGCCAGTTTAGCCCATGTCTACCCCCACCCCTTTCACCTGCAGCCCCTCACCTGGGCCTGCCTGTCTTAGAACTCAAGCCTCAGACTCCACCCCTCCTCTCACCCCTCACCTCTCCCTTCCCCAGGCCTTTAGGGTGGTCCTGTTCCCTGGTGAGAGTTAGCTCATCTGATGAACTAGTTCATCCTAGGGAGGACCGGGCTAATAGGTGAACAAGTTTCCCTTCCAGGCTGACTTAGTTGCATTTTAAGGTACAAAAGTGACTCCTAGGGGCCAGGCCTTGGCTCTGGAAGTGCTTCTAGAGCCGGAGAACGGCAGGTCCAGGATCTCCATATATTGTAGAAAGGGCCCAGGGCTGCAGTCCTCGCTCTGGATGCTGCATTCACAGAGCGAACACACTTTTTACTGGGACTGTGGCTTTACTTCTGTTGATAGATATGCCAGCCTCTGCCCCTGCCATTTGATGCTTTCACAAGGTCTAGGTCACGTGCTCTGTGCTCACTGCAGTTTGTGGATGTCCCCTGAAGCCTGGGGCTGGAAGAGACTGGGGGTTCCTGAGTCAGGGCACTTGAGGGTCCTGTCACCTCCTTCGGTCAGCGCTCGGTTTCTGTTGGTGTATCCGAAGACCAAATTACCTTTTCTTTGTTGTTGTTGCTGCTGCATTATATTGTAAGTTTTCCAGTTGAGTAAGATCCAAATATGTAATTTGTGGTGTGAAATCAGTTCTCTCATACTCTCCATGTGGTGTTCCATCTACGTACCTGTACCCTAAGTATACGTTTATTCCTTACTACAGGCAGTTTTGGAACCAACAAATGACCAACACTAATCAAGGCTTTTCTCACTCTTGACTCTGGAAAAGAGTGTCCTCCTGACCCTCCTGGCCTTGAATCTAGTCTAAGAATCTGGTGTTCATCCTCAGCCCTGATGTCAGACACAGTCTTGGCTTTTAGAAGGCCAGAGCTTTGAAGCAGTGTGTGTGTGGCTTCCTGGGAATTAGACAAAACACAAAATATCAAATTAGTCAGTTTGGCATGTGGAACACCGTCTAATCTAGAAATAATTCGTTGTCGTCATCATCGAGAAAGAGAGAGAGAAGCGGGGGCTGGCGGAGGGGAGCAGGAGAGGAAACCATCTTCACTGTGTGTTGAACAGGAAGACGTGGAAACTGGTTTCTGTAATCGGAAAGGTCACGAGGGGCGTATGAGTCTGCCAGGGCTCCGGTCACAAAATGTTACAGCCTGGGTGGCCTAAACAACATAATTCCATTTCCTCAAAGTTCTGGACTCTAGTCGTCCAGAATCAATGCACTGTTTGAAATCAAGTGGTTTCTCACATTTGCATCTCTCCTCTCCACCTTCTGGTTTCCTGCAACTTCCTAACCCACAAGAGGAAGGAGAAGGTCCTTTCATGCAGATACAGGGGCTCTGTATATGACCTTTCACTCTCCCTTCCCTCCTGATGACTGTGCGGGGCAGACAGCAACATCTCCATGTAAACATGAAGTTAGGCGGGAAAGGTAGTCTGACGCCAATGACAGAGGACCTTGAATTCCATAGTCAGAAACTTGGCGTTTATTTTGTAGCAGTAGGGAGCCACAGTGGGTTTTTGAGGAGGAGATAATTTACATAAACTATTCCCAGCTCTAAAATTCACTCCAGTTGCCAGTTCAGCTGTTCAGCTGGGAGTAGGGGAAGGTGTGAAGGAAGAGTCAGAAAGGAAATGAGTCAGAAAGGATGAGTGATTCCAGAGTCCAGGATGTCCTTGGGGTCAGAAGCAGGACCAGGATTTATGTTCCTTGCTCCTCTCCAGGAGCAAAAAATGATAATATTCCAGGACACTGAATGGACCAGTTTTCCTTTGGAAGCAAAGATATTGATGGACCTCTCTCTAGCAGTAAGGGGAAGGTGGTATACATGTTGAAACTAGAATATTTCTGTAGAAACTTAATATGAAAGGCCTCGTGCTCAAATCTGGAGCATTTTACGGTGCTGGCCTGGTTCTTCGGGCTGTGTTGCCACATGGCATTCCTCGTACACTTCTCCCTCGTGGGCTGGGTGGAAGATTGTGGCCAGGTAAAATTTGAGGTGGGAAGTAAAAAGGATATTTGCTTTTCCATATGTAGAATGTGGTATTGGAGTTAGCTAATGAGCTACTGTGGCCTGTTTAAGAAGCTCCTGGAAATAACCGCTGAGCCTCCCATCTAATTGGTCCCAGGTAGACCAGAACCTGAAGCATATAAAGTGGCATGGAAGCAATTACTTCAGGTTATAGACAGACATCTCTCCTGTCCTCCCCCCAGACCGCCCCCCCGACGCGGACCGCCGCAGTTCCTGGCTGACCAGTGGTTTGGCCGTGAAGCTGTTCAGAAGGAACAGAGAGCAGTGGAGTTAGAGGAAACTCGCCACTCTTTCCCCAGGAGGAGAAAACACTAACCTGTTTTGGAGACAGTGTAGAATACTCATTTTCCAAACAGCTATTCATGAGTAGGAGGTCACTGTATGCATTAGTTTTGTATTGTTGATGTATAACAAGTTACCACAAGTATAAACACAACCTACATCTTCAATCCTGTAGGACAGAAGTCTGAAAGGGCCTCTCTGGTGGAAGACCAAGGGGTTGGTAGAACTGCATACCTTTTTGAAGGCTCTCAGGGACAATCTTTTTTCCATGCCTTTAATGGCTTCTAGAAGCCACCTACCTTCCTTAGCTTGTGGACCCTCCCTCCTTCTTCAAAGCCAGCAAAGTCCCACCTCTCTGATCCTTTCTCTGTGGTCACATCTCCCTCTGACTACAGCTGGGAAGAGTCCTTTCAAGCACTCATGTGATTAGACTACGCGCATCCCAGATGACCCAGGATAATGGCTCCATCTCAAGGTCCTTAACCTTAACCACATCGCAAAGTCCCTTTGCCAGGAGAGAGAACGTATCTATAGACCCCACTGACTAGGATGTGGGCATCTTTTGGGGGACCAGTCTTCTGCCTTCCACACTGTGTATTAAACTTTGCAACATAGGATGTGGCCCCATCTTCTGCATCTTCTTCCACTCGGCTAAAGCCTTAGATGAACTGAGGCCTCCTCCCCAGGAACTGCCCTGGCAGCTGGTGTAGTGAGTCCGGGAGCAAGCTCAAGAGCAAGACTGCCTGGGTTTGATACCAATAATCTCATTATTCACCAGTCTCATTTGGCCTTGGACAATTTACTGTCCCTAACTATCGGTGTGTTTATCTGTAAAGGGGGGATGGTTCTCAATAAACAACAGATGGCATACTCACATTAGGGTAATTTGAGGAGATTATAATAAAGAGATTTTAGGTGCTCTGATATTGCTAGAGTATTTCACTGGTCAGTGTTTATTTTCCTCATCTGCATGGTAGCTGGCCTTCTGCAGCCAGAGATTCCTTATGGTTTCCTCTGTGGTTTGCTTGAAGGACCTGCTTTACTCATGTTTCCAAGCAAACAACAGATTCGTATACAATAGAAACAGCACCTTCTAAGGCTTGGGTAGTCCAGGCGAACTCAGGGGAAAGTAATTCCCACTAAAGCATCATCAAGAAGCCATTTGTTCACTGACCTAGAACGTCATTCTTGCTGGCTTTTCTCTTCATTTAAGTGGAGAAAAACCCTTTTCTATAAAAGTAATTTATGAAGCAGTACATATGGTAATATTAAAAACATAAAAATAAACCTCCAGGAGACAAAACAAATAACACTGCTTCATCCTTCTACGCTGGCCCTGGCCTGGGTCATGAATGTCACACACAGTCCTTTGGGGAGCTGGCTCCTAGTTCAACTGGTATTTGGGTACCTGTGAAGCAATTCCTTGGACATTGTTGCTAAGATTTATGGCATCTTGAGACTTCTGTTTATTTAACCCATTTCCAAAGCAGAATGATCTTAAAAATGTAAATAACAAAGGACAGATACCACCACCCCTAAGGTACTAATATGTTAAGCATCCAATTCAATGCAGGAATCCAAGATAAAATTCTTTAAGAATATAGAACTCATGATATTCATTCATTCATTCATTCATGCATTCATTCAATAAATATTTACTGAGCACCAACTATTTGGATTAAATGGCAAGAAAAACAATCTAATAAAAAGTACGAGTACAAACTAAAGTGAAAATTGATATAGAGGAAAGAGAGTTAGAGGAAATAAGAGCTTATAATGGAATAATCACAGAGACAGACTTTAAGCAGGGGAATTACATGGTCATATTTTCTCTTAAGAGTGTCACACAGGCTGAAGTGTGGAGAACAGATCAAGAGGAATCAAGGCCTGCCCAACCATCCTTTATGCACGTTCTTAAATACAGGGTCTTCGTGGTAAGACAGTGTTACTTGGTTAAGCCAACCCCATTTCCATTCTCTTCTGTTTCCATGTGATGTAGAGGCTAGACAAGCTGAAAATACCCTCTTCCCAGTTTCCTTTGTAGCTACATGTAGCCATGTGATCCTATTCTGGCCAATAACATTAGAGCAGAGATCTTCTGGGAAGGAATATATATGCTTTTCCGGATAATAGGAACAAGCACAGTTGTACCTGCACTCCCCGCTTCTTTCCACCTTCTTTTTTAACAAAGAAGTGATGCCAGGAGCTGGGGCAGCTATCTGGCAACCATGAGGGAAAGGCCGAGATGGTAATTCACATAGAATTGAGTACATGCAGATTGCGTGTTATGTGTGAAAAGTAGTCCCCCATGTTTGGAGGTTGCATTTTTTTTTTTACTTTCTATCAAAATCATTCTAGACATATACAGTGATTCAAAAGTAAGTTTAACTGAAAACAAATTAGCTGGCATTAATCATTGTCAAAGCTAGCACAAGGAATCTGAAGATTTCCTTCCTGTTGTTGAAATCAGACTTTCGAACGTGATGACAAAAAGGTAGGGAGTCTTTGATGGCTCCCCTTCCGAGGCCCTCTGAAAGTGTGTCACTCCTCAGTATTTCAGCTCCCGCCGCTCCTTTAGAGCCCGTACTTGGCTCTGCTGTGTCTAACACATCCTTAACGGCGAGCCTAGATCCCTGAATCTTTCTGAACAATTTTAGTCCATGATAAAGGGGAACAGATTTTGTCTTTTACCCACTTTTATTACCACACTGACAAAACAGTGCCTGGCACATTGTAGGTGCTCGATAAATGTCCATAAACCAGTAAGTGAAGCTGAGTACACTTACAAGTTGCAAAAGCAGTGTGCTGTGTTTTTGAAAATAAAAATGAGAAATGGCCCTATCTTATGGAACCCATATGGGATACAGCATGCTTAGTGAAGCATGCGTGTTTTGGATTAAGAAATATAATTATCATTTGCCAGTTCTGATTTCTGCCTCCAGGCTGATAAGATGTGGCCAAAGAGTCATTTTCACTCATTCACAGATACCAAAACAAAAGGGTCTTTAATGAAATACAGGAGCTGCACTGACAGTTATTAGTAGCTAGAAATAGACAACTGATTGCAAAGTCAAGATAGTCAAGATGAAACGCTTCAATAAAAAAGACCTTCATGCCTGAGGCATGCTCTGCCTTCTTCGCTAAAGTTGTGGTGGCTTTTTTCAAAAAAAATAATGACAACGGAGTTTGCCTATTCCTAAGATTTTTTAATCTTCCACTGAGGCAAAATTGGAGGAGCTAAATAAATGAGCTCATTGGATAATTAATTTAAGAAAAAAACTGGTCTTGGCCCCTTATCATTTCTATTAGAAATGTCATCTGTATGAGCAGAGAGGAGCGGGCAGGGGCTGGTCAAGAAGGAAAAGTGTCAAGGCCTCTTTGGTCCATGTCTCAGTCTGGCTTCTCAGGCCATTGGTCCAGAAGGACTTCTAAAACATCAGAACTTTGTGGTCCTGCCCAGCACCCTTCCCCGACCTCATACCTCTTAGCCCAGGGAAGCACTGGAGATGGATCCAGTTGGAAGATAGGCAACATGGGGATGGGAACCCTGAGGTCTGACTGCCTGTCCTACCCTTTCCTCAGACACAGATTTGCATTTGTCAAGTAAGACAAGTCTCTTATGTTTTAGAACAAGAAACATTACTTAACCAAACCTACTGCTGTAGAGATGAGGGAAGTGAAGTCCAGAGAGGTTAAGTAACTTGTCCAAGGTCAACACAGCAAGTCAGTGAAGCTGAGGCTAGCATTTCCCTTGGGCCTCAGACCTAATGTCCTGCTGTCTTGGTGTGGCTTTAGTTTGAAAAGAGAGGATTGCTACTCCTCACTCTCTCTTGTACCCTATGGCTATCTCAGTGAATTATCTCTATTGTCTCATAGTACTCCTCTTTTCGAAGAAAATCTACCCTATGCTATAATGATTTCCATTTTTCCTGCTGTTTAGAAAAATGTTATACCTGCATGTCAGCACAGAGGTTTGAGCCCCTTGGAGAAGGACGTGCTGGTTGTTGTGACCCATCCAGGCAGAACCAGCCAAGCTGGCCACGTGGTTTCTCTGCATCGCTTGGCTGTCAGATAAGGGTCACCTGCTAATTGATTGGCACAGTGAAATGTAGGTCCAACACACTCCCCAATGCCACAGAACTTCATACTAAAGAATGTCAGGGTATTGATGTCGCTCTTCTTCAGGAACAAAAGATGTCATAAATCAGATAGACCCGAACAGTCAAGAAAATGTAAGTGTATATACTTCCCCATCTCCCTGCTCCCAACCCAGAACATGTGATCTATCAGTAGAAGATAAATCCAAATAAACCCTTGGGACAAAGAGAGAGAATGCTGAGCTCCTCAGTCATTGAGCCAAAATCAATTCAGAGATGGTGAATAATCTGATTATCTAAATCAATTTCTGTTTCCTGCTCTACCCCCTTAGGACTGAACTAAACTTTCTCTTCAATACAAACAGTATTAAGTGTCCATATCTGAAAAGCATGCTGGCAGGCCCTGGTTAAGGATGCGAAGATAAATCTTACATTTGGTAGACAGAGCTTGGGCATTGGAGTCAGAAAGACTCAGGCAAGAATCCTGGCGTTGGCCCTGACGGGTGTTGCTCAGTTGGCTGGGCATCGTTCTGCAATGTGAAAGAAAGGCTGTGGGTTTGATTCCTGGTCAGGGCTCACACCTGAGTTGCAGGTTTCATCCCTATTCAGCACACGAACGAGAGGCAACCAATCAATGTTTCTCTTTCACATCAATGTTTCTCTCCCTTTTATTCTCCCTCCCTGTCCTTCTCGCTAAAAATAAATAAATAAAACCTGTTTAAAAAATAAAGAAATAATTTGAAAATTAAAAAAAAAAAAGAATCCTGGCTTTGCTACCTACTAGCCTTGTGTCCTGGGATAAATCCCTTAGTCCTTCTAAGCCACAATTTCAACATGTTTACTAAGTAAATTTTAAGGGTGAGAAATAAATTAGATAATTTATTGAAAATACCTAAGACAGTATTGATCGTAGTGTAGGTGTCCTGAAAATGTCATTATAATTTATGCAATCTCCCGGGAGCTCACTTTTAATTTTTTGATATGTCTATACTCTTAACAGTTCTCCAGAAACCATGACAAAAATTTTCAGAGACAGTATCATTAGCTGCTGTTGTAGTGGCCCTCACTCCAGAATCAAACTCAGCTCTCACAAATTTGCCTGACACAGCAGTGGAATGGGCTGTGGAGTATATCAACCCTAAGAATTTTTAGTAGATAGTGAATGGTGTAGATGAAATTTCTCCATTTGTAAAGTGGGTTGGATTCTAGGATATCATCTAAGATTCATTGATTCTTATTACCAAGTATTTGTTGTGGCCTCAGCAATTTTTAATAAGTGCATTTTTTTCAGGGCGCTGTTGTATCAGTCAGCTATAGCCACAATTCTCCTGCCTAGCAAACCACCTCAACCTCAGTGGCATATAACAAGAAGCGTTTATTTCTTGCTCATGAGTCTGCAGGGCAGCTGAGGTTTGACTGATCTAACTAGGGGTGGGTCCCTTCCTCTCCACATGTCTCTCATCTTCCTTGGAATAACAACTATCTGATGCAGGAGGGCAAGAGTAACGGTAATCCTAATCGTGCAGGTATACTAAAAGCCTCTGTTCCTGTGATGTTCAATAACATCCCATTAGCCATGAAAGTCACACAACCAAGCCGAAAAGTCAAGGAGCAGACCCTGCCCTCCATGAAGCCAGAGCCAGGATTTAGATATATATTAATAATTCAGAGGAGTCAAGAATTGGGGACTGATGAAACATCCTTTTACACCTTTGACGTTGTAAACTACTGCTGGGATGTGACGCCTCTCTAGTCAGTTAAGGAGATTGTCCTTGCGATCTAGCGGTGACCTCTGAGGAGTGATACACCTCTTGGTACATGTGGGCCAACATAAGATAGGTCTTGGGTGATCACTTCGTAAGTTTACACAGATGTTGGATTATAATGTTATATACCTGAAACTTATATAATAATGGTAAAGATTTAATAGTAAAGCAACAAAACAGAGCAGGGGATAAGAGCATCATGGGGACTTCCTCTGCACAGCCCGTCTTTCCATCCAGCTCACATCAACAGAGAATGGGAATCATTACCCTCTAATGACAAGTCAGAGTTCCCACTGAATTGAAATATTGGCTTCCCTCCAACGCCCCATGATTTTCAGGCCATTTCATAAAAAGCAGCAATGTAACTCATATGTTGGGTTTCAGATAGCATACTAGATCAAAGCATAGCTTACTTTGAAAATGTCCATTTCTCTAGGAGTTACTCCCCTTGACTCTCAGTAATAATCTACTCTGAATCATTGGGTAGAGTTTAGAAGACAAAGGGTGGGGCACCGATGGAAGCTGTTAACATGAATGCGAATGAAATCCTTCTGTTCCTGTCATCTAACAGAGTGCCGGTCTTTAGAGAATGGCCCTCTTTTCTAGCCAATATATCCATCCACTCACTGCCTGAGGGGTCGGAAGCTTCAGACTCTCTCTCACTAGTGGTACCTCTCAGAAAAACCCAGAAATATCCAGGGGAGAATGGTCTCCCTGCTTGGCTGGGTTTCTGGGGCTCTTATTGGGTGGCAGAGCAGCCCAGGGGTTGGGAGCCTGGCAGTCTAGGACTGGGTTCAAACTCAGATCCACAACTGGGCAGCTATACGACCCCGGCAGGTTGTTTCACCTCTGTGATGGCACTGATGCTACTCGCAGGTGGTCAGTTCCCCTTCCCTCCTGGCACCTAGGCGACTGGACCCCCTGGCTCCTTTGTAGTTGGGTGATGCCATGTAACTAGTTCTGGCCAGAGAATCGTGAGTAAATGTGGTCTGCATAACTTCTGGGCTACAACATTTAATAACCAGTGCAAGAGTCTCCAGAATTTTCTTTTGCCCCTCTCACATAATGAGCAGCAACACTCAAGATGGTGGCAGCTTCGTCGGCCTGGGTCCCAGAATAACTACAATTAGCATAGTCCCTGGTGACCTGCAATAGACTTGGAGTGTAAGAGAGAAATAATCTTGGTTTTATTAAGCCATTGTGGTATAATCAGATGTGATTATACCACATCTTAACCTAGATTGGTACACCTCATTAAATCTTGGTTACTTTATATGAAAATAAGGATAATAATGCAATCTAGTTTATGAAATAATTATGAGGATTACAGAGGCTACTATGTGTACAATAACTAGCACATAATAAATTCTTCATATATTTTATCTATTATTATTTATTATTATTAAGTTATGCCATATCCAGCTTTGCTTTTAGCAAGTTGTCTATTTATTTCAAAAAAGTTATTAGTCATATAACTGAGAAACTCACCCCCAAATTGCATTACTAGTATGTTAGGCTAGGTAAGCTACAGCTTTAAATTTCTAGATTTAATATCATGTGACTCTATTAGAGAAGCATTCAGAAAACCCATCCTGGTGTTTCAAAGAAACCCTATTGCTCAGCAGATCAAAATGTGTGAGAAAACTAAACATTATCTTCTCCCCTTTTCCAGGTGCCCTCCCCGTCTCTACTCCCCAAGCAAACAAACAAACTCTATGTCCTTGTTACAGATTTTTCTATATCCTATTCTGAAAATTTCTGCCCAAGCTTGTAAATTCTTAGCTACAAACTGGTAGTTTGTACCTAAGTTTCCCAGTTTAGGTATCTACCTCCTTGGTAGTCCATCCCCTCTCTCTGTTCTGTTTTTAACATATGTACATAGTATCTGGTCTCTTTTTAAAAATGTTTATTTATTATTTTTAGAGAAAGAGAGGCATCAGTTTATTGTTTCACTTATGTATGCATTCATTGGTTGTTTCTTGTATGTGCCCTGACCGGGAATTGAACCCACAACCTTGGTATAATGCGACACTGCTCTAACCAACTGAGATACCCAGCCAGAGCCCATCGTATCTGGTTTCATCAGCAAGATTGCACCTGGCTCCAGGCCATAGCCCACCCTGGCCTTTCTCCTGAGAGTACGGTCTTCCTCAGTCCTAAAGGACAGAAGTCTGTCCTCGCTCTCCATTAGTCCTGGCTCAAGGTGGCCACCCTCACACCACCACCACTCACAACCACTGACGCTTGTCCTCCAGCCTCTCAGTTTCAGAGCTTTCCGTGTCTTGATTTATAGTCTTTTTTTTCTCTTATGTGACTCTGGTTGGATCTTTTTCTGATCCCAAAGGCAGCCCTATCCATACTTTCTAACAGCAGTATGTTACTACATTAGGTTAAACTATAGAAAACTGCCATCATTTTAGGTTGAATATGGCAACTTCATATGGTTGAACCTATATTTGAACTTAATTTGAGAAAGAAGAGAAATTTCGCCACATACTTATTGAATTACTGTATTTTTCGGACTATAAGACGCACCCCACCCCCACCCCCAAATTTGGGAGGAATTATGGTCGTTAATGCTGCTGTTGAGTTCTGTTTATATTAACATTGGTAAAATATTATGTTATTTATGTTATTAAATATTTTACCACATTTTTTGCTTCAAAATTTTTTTCCTATTTTCCTCCTCTAAAACCTAAGGTGCATCTTATGGTCTGAAAAATACAACACATGTTGTATCCCATCCAGACTCCTATGTATTTCTCCCTCCTTACCTTGTGGAACTGTGGGTTATTCTTACAGACCATGCATTGTGCTATTGTATGTAATAGATCCCACCCACAGCGCGTGGTCTATAGAAGATCCTAGTACTGGGTTTACTGACTGACCAGGCAGGGCTTTTCCTGATATCTGTTGTTGGCATCCATGTTCCCACATTTTAAATATTTATGAAGATATCATTTACTATTTGTGGGAGACAATAATACTTCTTTTCTTTAATTTCAGATTGAAGACATCATTACAAAGATGCAAGATGACAAGACAGGGGGTGTGCCCATCAGAACAGTCAAGAGCTTTCTCTCCAAAATCCCCAGTGTTGTCACAGGTAAACACTCTTCTTACAAGATTTTGGTGGCAACAGGGAAAGGCTACTGAAGAGATGTGTAGTCTTGATTCTGACTAGGGTCAAGGGGCAGTGGTGGTATCTAAGAATTTGTGAATAGTAAAGATGATACCTTCAACATGCTCCTTCAAGTTGAGTTCTGGTCCTGGTTTCTAGGAAGAAACTATTCTTTTTTGATAAGAATGGCCTTAACATGCATGACCAGCCCTTCTGTGTAGAGGTTAAGGCTCTGGGAAATGACAAGCACGTTAATGAACAGCCCAGCTCACCAGGAATCTGACGACATACTCAAACACAGAAATATTAAAGGAATCGTTTTAGTGTCAGATGAGCTTTAAGAAAGTCTGATGTTTAAATTCTACAAAAAGCTCTTAAGTTTTTTAACTCTCTCGAACTCCTAAAAGAAGGTTTTAAAAATGTTTTTCTGCATTACTTTGGGGGGTGGGTTATGTGTTTTGTGTGATCATTCACCAATAAAAGAGGAGTGAACATTTTTCTTAAATGTTCCATATGGAGAATAGATCCTTGGTCACCAGGGATTGGGAGTTGGGGGAAGAGTATGATGACAAAGAAAGAGCACGAGGGAATTTTAGGACGTGATAGGACTATTCTGTGTCCTGATTGTGGTGGTGGGGTAGTGACCTACATCAGTGAAAGAAACTGAGGAGTAACTGGAGACAAGGAAGAAAGTAAGGAGGATATGGTTTCTTGGAAGTCAAATTTTCAAGAAAGTGATTTAAGGGACAGTGGAGCTGATCTATTATGTCAAAAAGTCAAGTAAGATAAAGACTGAGAATCAATCATTGAATTTAGCAACATCAAATTCATTGCTGACCTTGATAAGTGTACATTCCATGAAGCATTAAGGGCAAAAAGCTTTATTGGAATTGGTTCAAGTTAGAATGGGAAGAGAGCATTTGAGGTAGTAAGTATAATTAAGCTTTGAAGAAATTTTCTTTAAAAGAAAAAAATGCAATAGTATCTAAATGGGCGAATGGGGTCGGGATTGTAGGATTTCAAATAATATGAAAGTGACAATATGTTTATGATGATGGGAATGGCTCACTCAAGAAAACTGATGCAGGAGAAACAGGGAAAGCTCAAGGAGTGGTATGAGCTAGTAGTTAAGAGATTAAATGTAATGCCTAGATAGGTGGGTAGCCTTGGCTAGGAACAGGTACAATTTATTCATGGAAGAGAAGGTGTCATAGCAGATACATAGAGGTGAAAATACATGTAGAAATATGGGAGCTCTTAGGAGTTTTCAAATTATTTCTGTTTTCTTAGTAATATGGGAAGCAAAGAGGGGAAGATGTTGAAGGTCTAGGGAGAAATTAAAAGCTATCCAATAGTCATCTAGGAGAGTAAAGAAATTGACTAGGGAAATAGAGTTTTGAGTGGTAGGTAGCATTTAGGATTCTCCTGAGATGATGAATATTTATGAATTTAAACAGAGGCAATTCTTTCTGCAGCCACATTTAGCTCCCCAGGTTTGGGCACATGACTTCATTAAGGCTATGTCAAGTATGAGAGTATGCCAAGTCAAGAAAGAGGCAAGAGAACAACCAAGATGATTGACCATTAAATTTTAACTGAATAAGAAGGAAAGTGAGAATATGAGATGCTTGAGGAAGGGTGAAGAATAGTGATTACGGTAAATTGTAGGCCCAGTAACAGAGGAGTTTCGGAGTTGGAGGTAAGAGTAAGAGAGCTAAAAATATACGAGGTGGTAATTGGACAGTGGGTGCAATATATTAGTGGTGCAATATATCTAGGCTGCAATATATTGGTGGTGACAAGGAGTCAGGTATGACCATGGCATTAAGTGACAAATGATATGGAGGTCAAGATCTTTGGAAGAGAGGAGGTCAAGGAACTACGAAGCCATGATTGTGGAAGGCTGAGCTATCTGGACATTGAAATCACTACTGGGGCAGTGTCGGAGAGGGTAGTTGTCGACCTGTCATTAAAAACTCTATAGAATGAGAGGCAGAGGCCTAGGGATCAATACATGACCTTTTCGTCTCATGGCACACATAAACTAATTACTAAAATTCTATGGTACACCAAAAACAAATTATATATTTTGCTGATCTGACAAAAAATAGGTATAATTTTGATTCAGTCACATCAGATAGCTATTTTTGTGTTGCCTGTTGTCATTTTTTTATTTGACAGTCTAAGAGGAAGTAAGTCAGTGCCACTGACTAAATAGTCAGGTATTGCATGGTTTAAAATTTCTTGCAGCACACTGGTTGAAAATTACTGTTCTAAACCATTTGTGACATTGGTGGGAATGCAGATTGGTGCAGCCACTGTGGAAAGCCATATGGAGTTACCTCAAAAAGTTAAAAATGGAGCTGCCTTATGATCTAATGATTCCACTTCTGAGAATTTATCCAGAGAAACCCAAAACACTAATTCAAAAGAGTGTATGCACCCCTTCGTTCATTGCAACCTTATTTATAATAGCCAAAATTTGGAAGTAGCCCAAGTGTCCATCAGTAGATGAGTGGATAAAAAGGCTGTGGTACATTTACACAATGGAACACTGCACAGCTCTAAATGAAAGAAGGGAATCGTATCCTTTGCGACAGCATGAATGGACCTGTAGAGCCTTATGCTAAGTGAAATAAGCAAGTCAGAGAAAGACAAGTACCATATGATTCCCTTGTATGTGGAAGCTAATGAACAAAATAACTAAATGCAAAACAGAAACAGACTCACAGGTACAGAAAACCAACTGACAGCTGTCAGAGGAAAGGGGTCTGGGGGACTGGATGAGAAAACTGAAGGGATAGAGCAAAAAAAGAAAAACAACTCATAGACACAGACAACAGTAGGGCATGGGGGTGGGAAGAGGTAAAGGGAGGATAAGGGTGATGGAAGGAGACTAGACTTGGGGTGGTGAACGCACAATACAACATACAGATGATGTATTACAGAACTGTGTACTTGAAACCTATATGATTTTATTAACCAATGTCACCCCAATAAATTCAATAAAAATAAATAAATAAATAAGAAATTACCAAAACTGACATATAAAGAATTTTAAAATTGAATAACTCTATACCTGTTTAAAGGAACTGAATCCATAGTTAAAAATTTCCCCAAAATCAAAACTATAGACCAGATTGGCTTCCTAGGTAAATTCTATTAGAGATTTAAAGGAAGAAATAATACTAGTTGTACATTGACAAGGTGAGAATACTTCTTAGATCATTTTATGAAACTAAGATTATCCCGATACCAAAATTAGACCAAGACATTACAAGAAAAGAAAAACAAGTACAATGTCTCTCATGAAAATCACTGTGAAGTTTTTTAAACAGAGTATTAGCAAATTGAGTCAAATAATATATTTAAGCAGGAGCTGGCAGACTGTTAAAGCCAAGTGGCAAATACCATGGGCAGTATAAACCATACAGTCTCTGTTGTAATTATTCAACTCTGCCCTTGTAATGCAAAAACAGCATAGGGAGTATGTAAATGACAGCGGTGGCTGTGTTTCTATGAAACTGTTTTCATAAAAATGGTGGACAAGCCAGAGTTTGAACCTCATAAACAAGATATTGAGCCAAAGAAGGCAAATGCAGAATAATATATACTGTATGGTTCCATTTACATAAAATTCAAAAAACAAACTATGGAATGATAACATTGAAAGATCTATAATAGGTGACAAAAGTGATCAGAAAAGGATAGAAGTGACTACCAGTTACCTCTAAAGGACAGGGAGTACGTTTTCATTAGGATAATATATTCAAGGAACTTCTGGAGTGTTGAGGGATTTTTTTAAAATCTTTGGTATGGTAACACGAATGTTTTCTTTGAATAATTCAAATACTACATATTTATATATAATGTTTTATGATTTTTGTAAGTTTTCTTTTTCCTTTTTTTTTAAAATAAAAAGTAATTTGAAGTCAGGTTAGTGAATAAGGTACAGGAAATGCCAATTGCCGATGCAAAGTGCCCATCTCGGTTTTAATAAGGTATGACTCTGCATAAACGAAGCTGGTTTTCTCATTGTCCCTATAAACTGGTTCATAAGTTTAATTCCAAAAAGGATTTCCAAAACCATCTGTAGCACAGCCAACACTAATTGAAATAAGGATATAGCCTCCACGGGGCCAACTCTGAAAAAGACAAAGCTTAATTAAATATTGACTATGCTGTGTTTGCCTTAACAAGTATAACTCAACTATAACACATTTTCTTTAAATGCATGCCTTTTTTACTGTCTTCTAATGAAGTTCATTTTAGTAACAACATCCTAAAATCCTATCAAGTTATATTGTGAAAGCAAAAGGCGTAACTCTGGTATTCTTGGCCTTTGTGCCATTAAAATCTGACTCTAAATGTCACATTCATTCATCTTTTTCACATTTTTCTTGTTGTATGTTTTTCCCTTTGAGAAGAAATGCTAAGTGGAATAAAAGAAGGAAAAGACAGCTCATTTATTAAAAGTGAAAATACACCGTACAACCCTCTAATTTGTGCTGTAGAAGTCTTTTTAAACACTTCTATTAAAAAGTCTGTTTCAGAGTGAGTTAAAATTTAAGAAGAGACTGAAATCCAGATAATTGTAATTGACCCAGAGTCACTGAGACTTTTTAAAGGGAAAAATCAGGAAACTAGTATAGGCACCGGGCCCTGTGTGCAACAAAGGATGGTGGGTTAGCAACAATGACTGTTGATTTTATTGAATCAACTGTTGTCTCATAGAATTCTGTGCACTGAAATGGCTGGGTGTGTGGCTGGGAGGAAGACACCAGCAAAACCAGATTGCCAGTAGGAAGTCTGTGCAAAGATCGTGAACATGAAGACTATTCATTTTCAGCTTAGCTCCTTATGTATTTGATTTTGTCATTTTGTTCTACTGAGCACAGTGGTACCAGATAAAGCTATAATTTAGGGAAAGACAAAACATTTTAATAACATTTAAAATAATTATGCCATGTATTATATATTTAAAAATTTTTAAGCCAAATTTAGATGTCATTGTGTCATCTATGAAGGGGGTTTTTTCTTAAACATATTGACTTTAATAAGGCATGTTCTGCACAAATAAAGCCTAATTCTACCTTCAGTTGCAACCAGAGGAAATTTGAAGTTATTTTCATATAAAACTTGTATTGCCCTGGCCTGTATGGCTCAGTTGGTTGGAGTGTCATCCCATAACCAATAGGTTGAAGGTTTGATTCCTGGCCAAGGCACATACCTAGTTGCAGGTTCAATCCCTGGTCTGGGTGTGTATGGGAGGCAACTAGTCGACGTTTCTCTCTTGCATTAATGTTTCTCTCTCTCCCTTCCTGTCCCCCTAAAACAGAGGTATCAAACTCATTTTCACTGGGGGCCACATCAGCCTCACAGTTGCCTTCAAAGGGCCAAATGTAATTTTAGGACTGTATAAATGTAACTACTCCTTAACTAGGGGCAAGGAGCTCGGCGCTGCTGCGGGGTAGAAACAAGGTGCCGGTCCGGATAAAACAAGGTAGAGGACCGGATTCAGCCCACAGGCCTTGTGTTTGCCACCTATGCCCTAGGGTATCAGAGAATTAATGATGACAGCAATGTTTGTTGAGCTCCTCATAGCTAACACTTGAGTATCAACATGTCTAAAACATTCCCACCTTCATCCTTATGTATATAAACAGGCTGCTGGTGTCGGGGGTCAGTTGGAGAATCCAAAGAGGGCACTCTATGGAGTCACTGTTCATAAGTTTTCCTAAACACTCTGTAAATCCAAGTATTTCCTTCCTCTAAACCAAGTGAAAAGAGCTAGCAAATAGGGACCATAGTGTGGCTCGATGACCAAGAAAAGAGATATGGAAAACACGAACCCCCAGAACCCCTGTGACCCCGGAGTCTCACTGAAGGACCTCAGTGGAGAAAGAAGGAGACAGAGAAAGGAGAGATGAAGTAGAGCTTACCCTACTCCACCCCAAGACCCTCTAGACAGGGCTGCTTGAAGGGAAAGCAGTAAGAGTTACGTTGGGATTTAAATTTTAAACTGAACTACTTGCAAGTAACCAGAACTCTAAAACATCTAAGACATCATTACATAAAGGCAAAGGGGACTTGACTTTTCATGTTTGAGGATGGTGGTTAAAGAAAAGTCAAGTCATTTCACATCCAGACCTCACTGAGTTCATAGTGTGCAATAAACTGGATAAAACACTTCGTGGCAAAAGGAATCTGGGGCTCCTGTTCCGGCTCACACAGCCAACTGGATGTCAGAAGAACGACCTGTGTCACAGAACACTGCACTGGTGAGACAGTGTGGGACGTCTTTAGAGGCTCTAACCCAGAAAGTGGGAATCCAGAGCAGTAAGCTAGTGTTGGATCAGTCTTTTCTCAGAGGACATCGGTCAGTCCCAGGTGGTACCAAGCCTGGATTTTAAGAGCTCATGCATGTGGGTGTCAAGCAACACAACTGAGAGGGAGACCATCACTTCAGCACCATCACTGGGTGAACCGCACGGAAAAGGGCCTCCAACGGGAAGGTGATGAGAGTATTGGTTCTAGTCTTGGTTATGACTAGAGTGAAAGAAAGGAAAAAATATCTCCCTAGGTAATTCCTAATCCCAAATCTCTTGCTGGTTTGTTGTCTTACCAAACTCCATGTGGCCCGAAAGAGTCAAACAAACATAAAATTTTCTTTGTGGTATGAACTTCTATGTCAGAATGGCCATCGTAACCAAATCAACAAACAGCAAGTGCTGGCAAGGTTGTGGAGAGAAGGGAACCCTAGTGCCCTGTTGGTGGGAATGCGGACTGGTGCAGCCACTGTGGAAAACAGGATGAACTTCCTCAGAAAACTAAAAATGGAACTGCCTTATGACCCAATAATTCCATTGCTGGGATTATACCCTAGAAATCCTGAAACACCAATTCAAAAGAACCTATGCACCCAATGTTCATAGCAGCACAATTTATAATAGCCAAGTATTGGGAGCAACCTAAATGCCCATCACTAAATGAGTGGATAAAAAAACTGTGGTACATTTACACAACGGAATACTATGCAGCAGAAAGGAAGAAGGAACTCCTAACCTTTGCGACAGCATGGATGGAGCTGGAGAGCATTATGCTAAGCTAAATAAGCCAGGCAGTGAAAGACAAATACCATGTGATCTCACCTATAAGTGGAACCTAATCAACAGAACAAACAAGCAAGCAAAATATAAGCAGAGACATTGAAATAAAGAACAAACTGACAATAACCAGAGGTGGGGAAGGGATAATGGGGGAGGAAAAGGGGAAGGGTCTTCAAGGAACCTGTATACAGGAGACATGGACAAAGACAAAGGGGTTAGGATCGAGAGTGGGAGGTAGGGACCGGTGGGACAGGGGAATGGTGAGGGGAAAATGGAAACAACTGTACTGGAACAACAATTTTTAAAAAAAGAAAAGATAAATAAATAAGAAATATATAAAGTTCTCTATTTCAGTTCTGCTCTAAGGTACCTGGCAGAAGCAATGACATCTCATCTCTGGAGGAACACACTTTAAATGTGAGCCTCAAACAAAAATCGCTAGAAATGTAGGGAAACAAACCTACGTGAGTGAAAGTCAGCAGAAAGTGCAAGTAGCAGAATCCAACGCATAGAGATGTTGGAATTATTGTGTACCCATATATAAATGATTTGTTAGGTCAGACCATGTCAAATCGCCATTTTTGTAAGTCAAAACTGGGCAATATCTGAAATTTCACATATTTAACCTAATATTTTGAAAGAAATGAGCCCTGGCTGGTGGGCTCAGTTGGTTGGAGTGTTGTCCTGTAACCAAAAGGTTTCAAGTTTGATTCCTGGTTGGGGCACGTGCCTGGGTTGCAGGTTCGATCTTCCAACCGGGAGCATACAGGAGGCGACCAATCAATAACTTCTCTCTCACATCGATGTTTCTCTCTCTCCCTGCCTCCCACTCTAAAACAGAAATGAAAAATGTCCTCAGGTAAGGATAAAAAAAAGACATGAAAAGGTATTAGAAATATAAGCTTTTAATGAATTTTTTAAAATGCCCCCACAAATAAATTACCAGTTTTTTGCACATGGGTTTTGCAATCCTTTGATAAACAAATAAATTCAATCTTACATAAACTTTTAGAAACAATAAAAAAAATAACTCAATAATTCTCCAACTCATTCTACAAGAATAATTCAACCCTAATATCCAAACTAGGCAGTGCCAGTGTGGCGTAGGGAAATTACAGCCCAACTTGTTTCATAAACATGGATTTTTAAAATCCTAAACAACATAATAGCAAACTCAATCTACAAACACTAGGGGGGAAGACAGCACAGTTCTTGTGGGGTAGAGAAAACAGAAACTCAAAGCGCGGGCCGAGCTCTTACAAAGAGCTGAGACGCTGAGCGGCGGAGGGGGCACGGGATCGTGCCGGCGCTGGGGTCCCGTTGACTGGGCCGTGTGTCTGCGTGTCATTTGCTCATCATCGTACATTGAACACCGGAACTGCTCAGAACTGCGTGGCGAGGTCCATACTTTATGTCTAAACTTCATACCTTTTCAGTGTATGTGTATTTTTATGAAGATATAATTGACACGTAACATTATATTTGTTTCAGATATTTATACGTATTGTGAAATGATATGTCTAGTTAACACCACCGCACATAGTTATAATATTCTTGTGATGAAGAATGATAACATCTAGCAGTTTACAAGCATACAAATGTTATTATTAACTGTAGTCCCCATGCCGTGCACTACATCTGATGACTTATTTAATAACTGCAAGTTTGTACCTTCGACCCATTTCTCCCACCCACAGCCCCTGCCTCTGACAACCACCAATCTGTCCTCCGTATCTATGATATCAGGTTTTTGGTTTTTGTGTGTTGTTGTTGTTTTGAAATTCCACATACACGCAAGATCATAGACAGACCCGGAAGGTCTCTGTGCCATAGCAGATGGCAGGATTCCCTTCTTTCTTGTGACTGAACAATACTTCATTGTGTGCGTACACCACGTTTTCTTTATCCATCCACCCATCAGTGCACATTTCTTTTATGTATATATTAATTGTGCATTTCACAATGAAACCTTGGGAGTTTATAACTGTATGTGGTATATATTATCATTACAACCATGTAAAAATTAAGTATCAATGCACACAGGAGTGTGTATGGGTATGTGTGGATGTAAGAGGGGAGAGGGAAGGGGAAAGAGACATAGAGAGAGGTTTTAAAGGAATGTAAAATAAAAGTGTATCATGAGGTGTAGATAAGTGAACATGTTCACTCTTAGAAGATGAATTTGACTTGCCTGTGCTTTTAGGTTTTACCTTATCTCCAAAATATAGCTTTGGGCTTTCAGCAGACAGGAGACCATTAAAAACCATTGGAGTTTATGTACTTCCAAACAGCTGTCTTACTTTGGGTGTGGTGTGTTTCCCCCACGGTGTCAAGCTTCTGTGAACAAACCTGCAACAGGATCCACCTGACTGCTCCCTAGTTATCATCCAGTTACCACCTATCCAGCTTATTAATGGCCTTAAACAGCTATGTTCGGGCATGGAGCTGGCACCCTCCCTCCAAGGGTCACAAATGCCACTCCAAGCAAGACTGTGAAGGGAAAAAGCAGAGAACTTCATCTTCATTACCAAGTTCTCACACCTCGCTTTTTCTGTTTTACTCCTTCCCGAGGAAGTTCATCCTTGCAGAACCAAGGGCAGGGCTGTGGGAGCCGTCCACTCCAAGTTGAGGCATCCAGTCACTCTGCTCCACGTGACCACCACGCAGTTCTAAATAATGCTGGTGTTGAAGTGCTCCTCCTCCCCCCAGATTATTCTGTTGGTGTAAGAGTTTTTAATTACTACAGTTACTATCGAGTCATAATACTATATATGTAAGCTTCAAATTAACACATTTTAATTACCTGTTCTTAACCTCATATTCTACATGGAAGTTAACCCATGCACTTAGCAACATGCATTCATTTTGAGAGTAAATGCTCAAAAGTTTAGAATGAGGAGCAGTTCTATTTGTACCACAGGTTAAAGTACAACCTGATAGCACAGTGACCATAAAGATGAAGAAACAGAACTTAGGTTGTTTTAATTTGGTCATTCTGTGTAACCACTGGGAGTTTATAGTCTTACTTAAATTTTGTATCTGAAATTGAAAACAGTAAAAACTGCAAGGTGTCATACTTTTGGTTGGTAAATATAAGTTTCAATTCATGCATTAAATAGTTACTGAATTTTAGAAATAGCTTTAAAAATGAAATTTATTTTTTGTCTTTTTTTTGTTTTTAAAGTAAAAAAAAAAATCAAGAAAAAGACCCATTATGTTACTGAGTGAAGTTGTGCCTTTTGCAGATGTTTGCATTTTATTGCAGTTCCCTGACTTGTTATTTGTTCTCAGTGAGGAGAAGGCATTAAATGCATCCCGGGTATCATAACACGGGGACCCTCCTTTCCTTTCATCTCCCCAGGGTCCCGGGGGAGTCTAGAGCTAAGGGAAAGAGGAGGAAGGGTCCTTTAAGGGGAGGGTACATGGTTTGGATGGTTTGGGGGAAATCTGCAACTTCCACCTGTTTCCCTCAGCATGGCCTGCCTGAGAACGCACCTCCAGTGTCATTTTGCTCACATGGCAATCCTTTTCCGTGAACTGAATGATTCCAGTCTCCAAGGTTTTGTCGAAAACATATGAGAGTCGTATACATGACATCTGAAATTACATCCTTGCCGCCACCTCAACATCTTTTTACATGGTTAGGTGTTATGTTAAAAATATGTAATAGGCTGCCTAGCTTCTCGACATCCTTTCGCAGGTAATGGGAGGAAAACTTTGAAGGCTGCCGCTGTAAATAGGTGTTGGCAGATGGCGTGTGCACTGGGGAGCCTTTCAGCCCTTGGTGGCCAAGTCTCCTCGGTGTTTCTCGTGGAAGAATTCTTGAGAAAGAAATTTCAGGCAGTTGGGATGTGTTCCTTAAATCACATAGTAAGGAACCTTGCTGTAGGGAGCTTGCTACTGGTTAACCACTACTCACGTGTTTTCTTATTTAATGCTCCCAACAATGCAGCCAGGCAGAGCTCTATGGGGTCCTTTCAATGAAGATGAAGCAGGGGGTTGGGGGACTGACTCGCCCTGCCTGGGACTCCAGGCTGTCACCCCACGGGCCATCGGGATCCTCCCCATCTCCTGTGTCCTGGTTTAGGTCTGGCTTTGATCTTCAACCTAATGCTGAGCAAAGAATTCCGATGGGACGAGCAGAGAAGGCAGCGCATTTCCCAAACTGCCCTTTAATTTGTTAACATGGCCAATATCTGTTTTCAGTCTCAGACATTTGCAGTCAAGAGTGAGGGTGGAGACCACTTTTGTCACAAGTTGGCCTTTCATTTTTGCCATCACGAAGCTCCTCTCAAATGTTCTGAAAGGTATCTCATTCTTGCCGGGGGGCCTGGCAAACCTTAGGAATTTCGTGCTGTTGACTGAGTTTTCTTACTCTGGGTCACAGGCATGTGTAGGAAGTGCATGGAAGAAAGGTGACTGTCACCTCGGGGCAACAGCAGCTGCCTGCCTTCTATTTCCAGTCCTGGTACTGATGGCACCCCTTATCTTTTTGTCTCACTTCCTTCCATATGGAAATATTTGCAGAATCATAACTAATGGTGACCCACTTTTATAGCAAGTGACACCGGGGGGATTTCCCCAGACACTGGGAAGCACCTGTATGTGAGCAGTCAGTGAGCGAAGGGCCAACCCAGTATAAACCCGGCAGGACCTCTCCTCGGTGGCATCCCTTAGACAGTCTCATCCTGCCCGGTCTCCAGTCCACATGTGTCACTGCTGCATCCCCTTCATTCTGATCCAAGGCCTCTGAGCTAGACTCCCTGGGTTTGCATCCCAGCTCCATGCAGTACTGTCTGTGTGTCCCAGCCGTTTCACTCAACCTTTCTGTGCGTCAGTTTTCTCGTCTATAAATTACAGCTGTCAATAATAATAATAGTATCTACTTCATAGGATTATTGAGATGATTCAATTAGCTAACATATAAAAATACTTAAAATAGTGTCTGCCTGTAGTAAAAGCTGTATGTAATTTGTGTTTCCTGTTATTAGTATTTGTAGTAGTATTGTTCTTGTTATTTCATGTGCTTCATTGGTGCTTTTTTTTTGGAAGGGCATAAAATACTGGACTGACCCCTCTTAGCTGTAAAAAAGTCTGCTGAGCATCTTGGGTAAATCTGCTGGACACGTTATTTCTGCTCCCACACACAATTCAGATTGTGGAGCTGAGTCAAAGAGATGTGGGACCTTGCCCACTGTTTGTATGTCCCTTGGGAGCTGGAGTAGGACTGTATCACCCGTGACCTGTCACCAGATCCCCAGAGCCTCACACAGGTCCAGGGAACATTTGGATATGAACTGTCATGAGCTATAACATCCTGAGTGGTATAATTTTTACTTCCCAAGATCCATCGATACTTACAGGATTCTTAGTTAGTTAGTTAGGGATTTTTTTAGTTATTTGACATGAACTGTTTTTCAAGACTCGGTGGGGGTGGATCTCACAATGAAACTGGACAGCTTATATTCAAGTTTAAGTGCTTTGTATAAATTAATGAAGTTGAAACCTACACCATGTGAATAAAAATCTTGGTGTCACACTAATTAAATGAGTCTTTTGAATGCATTTTCATAAATTCTTCAATTGCACATCCTCAACTTAACAACAAAAGTCAGACTAGAATTTAAAGTTAGGGTCCAGGGGGAGCACACGCTGAATAAGCAGGCTGGTATAGTCAAAGACTCATCCACAGATGGTAGGAACAGTAAAGTGTAGGGAAACTGCAAAAAAAAAGCCTTAAAAAGTAAATGGGTCCTTAAAAGAGATGAACGCCGAATAAAACAGAAGCATGTAAATAGCCATTGTTCTTAGTGGCAAGTGAATAGGTTGTCACCAGCGATAATGGTGACCTGGAAAGGGACTAAGTATGGGTGTGATGAGAAGGTTCAGTGGGAGAAGAAGGAGGGCACTGGGACAGTTATGAACATTTTTATTTTTTTAAAGATTTTATTTTATTTTTAGACAGAGAGGAAGGGAGGGAGGAAGAGAGGGAGAGAAACATCAGTGTGTGGTTGCCTCTTGCGCACCCCCTACTGGGGATGTGACCTGCAACCCAGGCCTGTGCCCTGACTGGGAATCAAACCAGCAACGCTTTGGTTTGCAGGCTGGCACTCAATCCGCACCAGCTATGCCACACCAACCAGTGCGAACATTTTTAATTATAAACCATAATTGTCATGTAAAATGAAAATTTGGGGATACTTTCATGCAAAAAAAAATGTTGTACTCAGATTTTAAATGTTTCTGTGGGAAATGTTCATGAGTAAAATGTTTTCAGGGGAAAAAGTATTCCAGGGAAGCTCGACATAAGTAGTAATTTCATAAATTTAGCCATTACACCATTCTTTCCAAAAGTTGTTGTATTTGTCTGGTGAAAGCCATTTGCCGTGACCGCTGCCAGAAAGAGTAAACCTCAGCATCACCATATGCCCAAGTGTAAAGGTCCTTTGCGCTCCTCTGGCCCAACTGACTCCTTTACAGGCAAGGAAGTGGAGACTCGGAGAAGTTGCTTAAGTGAGCTTTCCAAGGTCTCATGCTGGAATCAAGAACTAAAACCAAGTTTCCTACTTCCTTTTGGGGCCACAGATCTTCTAGAACCTTCCAATCAGACCTCATGCTCTCCAGAGTTGTGTTCAAAGCTCAGGAGGGTGATGTGCTCCCTAGGCTGGATGCAGAGACTGTGAGATTCAGACGTGCCTTAGCAAATGCTAGCACACAGATAAATCAACTAAAATCAGGACAGCAAAGATTTCTTATGTGAATTGGCTTTGAAAAACCAAGGTGAAAACTTAACCGTAATTCATGAATGCATCCATTGGTTTTTCCTCCCACACTCACTGATTTATTCTGAAGGGAATGATCCATCTCCAAATTCCACTTTTATGTTAAAGAAACTCAGACTTCAAGAAAAAAAGAAGTTGAACACTGTTGTGATTGCTTCAATACTTAAGCATATTGGCTGTCATGACTTTGAAAAGTCATTAGCAAAAACTGGCCGTAGAAAAGGGAAATGTGTCTAGTTCACAACGAACATTCATCTTGCGTTAGCAATTCCCGATCTCTTGTTGTGTGCTCTCAGGGCCAGCTCCCCACTGTGGCCGGCTCTGCTGGACCCCAGGCCTGGCTGGTCTCCCAGCCCTGACTTCCTTCACATCTCTTCCCCCGTCACTTCCTGCTGCTCCTCCTCCATCTTCTTCATGTGTCTAGCATCTTTTATTTATTCAGTTATTCCACTGATACTTCTTGGGCCACAAATAAAAGCTAATTGCATGCCAGGCAATGTATGGGGTATAGAGAAAATACAACAGAAAGCAAAAATAGCCCTTCCTGCCCTCCTGGAGCTTAGAACCCAATGGAAGAAAGATACGTTAGACAAGAAACCCCAAATAAGCAAATACTGATGCTTGTGGGGACACTCAGAGGAGAGATACACAGTGATACAAAAAATCACACAGGGAAATTAGACTAGATAGGAAAGATGAGTTACCAGGTAAAGGGTTAGCCAGGTAAAGACAGCTGAAAAGAGAGGGCCAAGCAGAGGAGACCACATGTGCTGTCCCTATTGTGGGTGAGACCACAGCAACTGCATGGGACTAGATGACCATGGTGGCAGATCAGAGAGAAGGCACAGTATGGTGTCAGGGTGGAGGGCGAGTGGGGGCTTTGGTCCCAAGAGCAGTGGGAAACCACTGAAGGTTTTAAATAGAAGCAATGTGAGCAGACAGGAGTTTCGAAAAGGTCACTCAGGGTTCAATCAGAGAAGCAGAACCACTGGGATATGGCATTATATGTATTCATTTGTGTGTGAATAGACATTTATATACTTATAGTGAATATCATTATAAGTCTGCATATGAATATGCAGGGGTGGACAAATGCAGGTAGATTACCAGCCATCATTACCTAAAAGATAAATCATAAGTAAGGATAAGAAATAATAGCAATAATAAGAAGACAAATAATACAATAGTTAATAAATAATAATATAAGAATAAACGCTTGTGCTTTGCATACTCATAACTGTAAACCTACTTTTGCCCACTGTATATTTAGATAGATAGATAGATAGATAGATAGATAGATAGATAGATAGAAGATAGAAAGAATAGGAATTTGATGCTATGCAATTGTGGTTGCTAGTTAAGCAGTAAGGCTGTTGTCTTTACATCTTGTCATCAAAGGTTGAAGCTTAGAGCTCACAGGACAGACAGTCAACATGGGAAGAAGGAAGTAAAGCAGGGACAGCGAGGACAAGCTGGGACCACCCACACACTCGGCCCCATGAAGACCAACTGAACCCCATGTCAGTTTTCACAGCCTCCTTTGGTGATGTAATTGTCCTGCAGGACATGCTGGCTCCATCATCACAGAGATAAGCACACACTGGCCCAGGAGCCAGGGGAAGGTGGAGCAGTGGCAGGCCTGGCTGTTGGCCCCCCAGGAAGGTGAGCCTGCAAATGTGTGAGCTGCAAAACGCCTGCCCCTTCACTTCCGCTCCATTCTCTGCTAGCAGTGTCTCTTGTGGCCTGCCCTCACTGGAAGCATTGGGGAAAGGGGATCTGGGAAAGGTGGTTCAGTCTAACTAAGCTGACACTTTCCAAAGCTCCCCAGGCAGCCTGCTGCAATGTGGGGAAGCGGTGCTCAAAGCCTTCCACATTCCCCCCGGCTGCTCCCACCCAGGTCTGCTGGGTCAAGTGTGTGCTTGCAGGGGCATCGCCTCTCCACTCTGCCATACCGGTTGTACTAAGAAAATCTGGAATTCCCAGATGAGCCGCCAATGGACCAAGGTTGGGAAGCAGGTGCTAATAACATTACAAGTCCATTTGGCAGCGATGCAAACCTTCACCATCACCATTAGAGCAAGTGCAGGGAAAAGAGACTCTCTTAATGGCCAAATCAAATTGAAGGTGGCATGCTTCTGAAGATGATACCAACCCTACGTGACGTGTCAGTGGAACAAAGAATCTGATGTCATTTTATCCTCAGTTCATCTGCTTAGACAGATGGGATGTTTTTCTCTCTTCTCCTGCCTGAGGATCTCCAAGCCATGCACATGAAAATCTGCTGTAGTTTGGCCACCACTCTTCTCCGAGTGTTGAGGAGCCAGGACTGAGCCCGCAGCAAGGTGTTCTGTGCTGCAAGGTGAGATCTGAGAAAAAGGGTATTTTGGTGATCAAGTAGCTCTGTGGTCCTTAATCCTGACTGTACATTAGAATGAGCTGCAGGGCTTCACGGCCTGTTTTGTATCTAAGCTCCCAGACACATCTGGAAGCGGGCAAGGCTTCCCTAGCTTGGTAAAGCTTCCCAGGCGATTCGAATGTGCAAGCAGATTTGAGAACCAGGGATCTCATTTCATCCTCCTGTTCTCAGGTAATAAAGCTCAGCCACAGAGAAGCTCGGTGTGTTGACCAGCAGTGTACAAGGAACAGAACTCAAGTCTCCTGACTCTCAATTAAACTCGTCACTTTCCACAAGAAATGGACATTAAAACTGCACTCTCTCCTGTGTCCTGAGAATGTGGTGATTCTGAAAATACATGTTATTTCAAGAAGACAGGTAGTAAGTCTGTCACTCGGTCATTCACTCAAACTCCTAAAGCAGGTAGACAAACACATGTGACCCTACAGTCTTCATGCTTCCTGGCGGTCCCAGTCTATTAGTTTACCTGGTCCATAGCATGAGGAAGAAAAAGGAAATCGGACGAGTCTAGGAATATATTGTTCAGTGGAATGCATTTTGGAATGAGTCCATAAATTACAGGAAAGCCTTAATAGCCGATAATTAGGTCTCCTATGATGGAGCCATCTTGGCCACATGCTCAGACTAAGAGAGACTTGAGCCAGGAGTGTCTACGACAGTGTGCTTTAGAAATGAAGACAACAGGGGAAAGGCAAGGCGAATTGGATTAAGAAGGCTTTTGTAAATAAGCAAGGCAACGTTCAGCCTACACTCTGTCCTCATAATTACCGTCAATTATTTCTTTTAAAAGAAACAAAATCCAGTTATTGGGCATTTTCAATCTGTGACAATAATATGATATGCCAGTATCTACTATTACTAATTTCTTGTTTTATTCTTCAAAAATTCAAAGAAAAATTGCAGTATTGTCTCTATAAATACCATATAGGGTTGGGCAAAAGTATGTTTACAGTTGTGAGTATATGAGTTTATTCTTATATTATTTACCAATATTACTGTATTATTTTCCATATGAACAATTATAAACCTATTTTTGCCACACCCTGTACATATTCATGTGTTCTATATAATATGTATACATATTATATAGATGTAATTTATACACCTGTACACAGTGAAAGAAAAAGCTGGCTGACTAGCTAGATAGACAAACTATAAAATTGGGATCATACTCAAATGCCTTTTTAAATTTAACAAATATATAGCTTCAGATCAACTTTACTCATACACAGAAGTAAGGGAAACTGAGCTAACACTGGAGGAATTCTGAACCTCATATAAGTGTTTCTTTACTATCCAACATACTGTTTCTTTAAAGAATCCTTAACAAAAGAAGCTATGAAAGAAGAATATTAGTACTTCACATTTCTCTATCCCCTACCTCCCAGTTTTTGCAGTTGATTCCCATTCTTTCATTCCATGGGTGTTTATCGAGAGGCTACTTCATGTAATCCACTGTCAAGGTGCTGGACCTATAGCTATGAACTGTTGAAGAACAGATAACATTCTCACCCATCATGGTTCTTACATTTTAATAGAGAAAAAGTAAGTTGCAATTTTGATATTGTACTTATTCCGTTCCCTAGCCATGAGCCTCGTGACTGCTCAGTATCATTTCTGTCCTCAAAATCATTCCATACCTATGTAAGTAGAAGTCTGGAAGACTCAAGAGAGAGCCAAACACACTTTTATGAAATGGGATGATACTATATATTCACTCCCATTATTAACAATCAGCCCCATCCTTTACTTCTTACCTTCATTTTTCCCCAAGTCCCACTCCACTTCTGCCTCTTTAGAAGAACAAACTCTTGCTTTTCCAGATTCACAAGGAAGTTTCCCCATCATGAGAAATCCCAGGCTTGCTTTTGAGGAAGAAGAATGAGAGGGAAACAGCTATAAGCTGAGCCTTTCCCCACTGCTTCTCTGCAGAGTGTCCTTGACCACCAGCCTGGGAACATGTGGCATTATGTTATGTCCCTTCCATTTTGGAATTTCTACTGATAACAATTTCAGTTAGCTTTTACTATTTTGATGTTGTCATTGTTCATTTTATTAATTATTGTTAAATTATAGGAATGTTATGAGTGACCTCTGCTATCTTATCTTTACCCCAATTCTAACTCTTTACTTTAAAATACAATTACTAACACAAATTCCTGATATAAAATCAAACCATAATGTGTTCCCTGGAGGAGGGGCAGAGAGAGATGTTAACTAAATCTTCCTTGTCCACCCGCATTGGATCAATTCCTAAAGAATAACTTCCACTCCATCTCTTTCCAAGCCCTTGCCTATTGTCCCCAAGAGCTTCCACGCAGATGGGAGAATCTTTGGTAATTGGCTACATTCACAAAACTCATTATTGCAACACACTCCATCATCTGTGAGGGTGTCTCTCCTATCTTGTTAGTAGAAATA
The DNA here is from genome assembly GCA_028533065.1 of Trachops cirrhosus. Taxonomy (NCBI): domain Eukaryota; kingdom Metazoa; phylum Chordata; class Mammalia; order Chiroptera; family Phyllostomidae; genus Trachops; species Trachops cirrhosus. Next base: position 173,679,939 of record CM052538.1, read on the forward strand.
AAGAGCAAAATTGACAGTAGTTTTATATATGTGAGATGTTGTTCAAATAAAGGGATGTAAAATGAGAAGAGGTTGCCTACGTGACTCCCAAGTCCCTTCCAACCTTGAGATTCTGTGGCAGTTGGGCATTCCCAGATGATTCTAATGAGAAGAAAAAGGGAAAGTGTCTAAATAAATTGGCAGTACATAGGAAGCTTTCTGAAGAGCTCAAATAGTAAAAGGGTGCATGTAACAAAATGAGGAAGACAAGGAGAAATAAACATAAAGCATCCGAAGCTGGATGACAGATACTCAGATAGCTAATGCTGAGAAAGATCAGAGTCTCGTGAGCTATCCAGAGGTCAACAACAACAAAAAGAGACAGATGTGGAGTGACAAGCAGGATGGATCGAAGGTCTCAGAGGAAACACAAGGTTCACTGGGGACACTTGAGGAGATTTTAATAAGAGAACGTTTAAAAGGTATGGATAGAGTACAGGAAGGTGCCGAGAGAAGGAGCAAGTTGGAATCTGACAGTGATTACTTGGAAAGGGGCACAAGACAGAAACAGTGGCTGTCAGTGGTGGAGCCCAGACAGTCAGGCAGAGAGTGAGCTGGCCCCACTGTCTTCATTGCCCCACCTCCCTCTGGTGCTACCTCCCATGGTCTAAACCCAGAAACCAGAGACAAGAGAGCCCAGTGCTCCTGTCTACCCAGGACAGCCCCTCTGTCTCAGGGCAAGGTGGATAAAGGTAACATTTCAGGAGAGACAAAAAGAAGACCCCAGCAAAAAGGACAAAGAGGGGACAGAACCACTAACTACTCAAAGGGATTGAGTTATACAGTATTGTACTTGACAATGAGAAAGCAGATGAACTCAGTACCTACTTCACACCTATCTGTCCTATCAAAGGCCATGATCGCACTGAAAAGAAAAGAGCAGGCAGGATCGAAGGCAAAACGAAGCCCAAAATGGTCAAGACAGTAAACCAACACTTAAGTGCTTTCAACTGGCTCAGTCTGTGGACCTGCATGAATTTTATCTAAACGTGCTGAAAAAAAATTATGATTTCCAGACAGAGTCAAAATAGTCTATTATTGAATCTGTAATAAAAGTACTGAAATGAAAAGGAATGTTAAAGATCTCAGGTATCTTAACTCCAGGGAGGTATTTGGTGGCGCCTCTCCCAGTCTGGTTGGGAATGTTGCTGGAGAAACGTTCGTACACAGTCAGGGTGCAGTTCCCCCAGGCCAAACAGTAATGGACAATGAATGTCAATTAGCAGCGATGTGTACATGGCATTGAGGAAATGGGGCTCGGGGTCCTCTCTGTGACCCACTCCTGTCCAGTTTTTGCAAAGGACTCAAATAAAGACAGGAGGGGTAGGCATATCAAAGTTATGGCCGATTCAGAGCCAGAAACTGAAAGCAATTCTGAGCAACCCCCTTGAGATGCCTCGGAGTGTGATGCCGTGGGAGGGGTGGAAGTGCGGGGTGCATGGAAAAGTACTGCCTGAAGCTTGAGGGAAGGTTTTGATCAAGTTTGTCTGATACGCTCTGGGTGGAACCAGAGCCGGAATGCTCCTTCTACGCTGGACCAGCACTGCCTCTAAACTGCAGATTCCAGCTCCTGAGAATGGCCTTCCACCCCGCAGGGAAGTCCTGAATCCGGTCCCTCTGCTGCTACCCAGAATCCCAGTGAGCTGCTCCCAGGAATGCCAAGATGCTGCCGACAGCCTGCCTGGCAGCCCTGCCCGCCTCGGGACCTTCTCCGTGTGCGGCCCCACAGGGCAAGCATGACAGATAGGCCAAACTTTAAGATCCCAATTGATGGGCCAAATGAAATGGAATGTTATGTGATGGATTTTTATGGCCTACGGAGCTAGCTTGTCCATCATAGGCTTAAGATGGTCCTGAATGAAGGCCAGAGGAGTGACAGGGCGGCCACGGCTGTGACTGCCCCTGGTGGAATCACAGTGTCTAAATTAAGACAAGTGACGGCTGTCTCGAATTCTGACAGAGCCGGAGCACATCAGAAGTGCTGTGAATGAGCTGAGGCATCCATTTGAAGAGGATGATGACAAATCTCGGCTTCTCACAAGGAGAGTGACCCGCGGGGTAACGCTGGGAAAGCGGCCAACACGAGGAACAGTGGGAGGAAGCGGAGACCCTGGAGAAGAGAAGAACTGGAAGGGGGTTCACACGAAGTGGAGGAGGGCAGAGCCAAGCGAGAGGAGGTTGCCGGGAACTGGTTTCAAGATCATTGTAAGGGAGATGGGTGGAAAAGGTGAAGGGGTTAAGAAGGACAAGTCGGTAGTTGCAAAACAGTCACAGGATGTAAAGTACAGCATAGGGAATACAGTCAATAATATCTAATATCGCAGTAACTATGTATGGGGCCGGGGGGTACCGGGAATACCAGGGGAACCCTTTGTAAGGTGTATGATTGTCCAACCACCATGCTGGACACCTGAAACCAATACTAAATAACATTGAATGTAAACCGTAATTAAAAAAAGAAATTTTAAAAAAAGAATGCAGATTGTTATGGCAGGAATACATTCCCATAAAAAAAAAAAAAAGAGGAGATAATACTTTGCAAGGTAAACCATTTTCTTAGTAATGATACTGAAGTTATAAAAATAAAACTGTCCTCCTAAATAAAAAGTTTTTAAAAAAAGATCAGTGTAAGGGGGAAAAAAATCCTTGGGTGATCAGAGATGTTTCAAAACAATTGCAGTTTCTGAAGAGGGGTCACTGTGGCGAGAAGGCACGGAGAGGGTGGATGGCAGCACCCAGGGCTACTGGGGGTGGTCTCTGCAGCGTCCTCCCTGCCTCCCCAGTCTGCTCACCAGGAGCCTCCAAATCGTGGAGGGGGGGAGGTAGCATGAGAAAGGACTTCTTCACAATATTTTATCACCTTTCGTTTTCCCCCCAAAAGTGACTAATCAGTCTACCCTCAGCAGGAGAGCAAACTGCCCCAAAATGACCGCTAAGTAATAAGAATAATCCCTTACATTTTTTAGCTCTTTAAACTTCTGAAACGATGTTAACAAAGCACAGCACAAAGAACTCACTTTCAGAAGGACTGGAGTCGGAGTCTGGCTCCACCGATGTCGAATGGTGTCACCTCGGCCAGTCCCCGAAGCCTTACCTTCCTTCTTGGGGAAGCAGTGCTGTCCCCCGAGGGAGGCTGTTGAGATCTTCGACACAATGACATAGACACAGACCTGTGTGTGTGTGTGTGTGTGTGTGTGTGTGTGTGTGTGTGTGCGCAGTGGCCACCTCTAACCGTGCCACTGCATGTCATCACACACGGCTCCCAGTGACCAGAGTTTGGTGGTGCCCAAACCCTCTTATTTATATTGGGTCTCCTTGCCTGCCCCCTTAGCTGAAGGGACTTCCTCTGATGGCGGCTCTCCTTCCTGAAATACAGTCAGGTTTCACTTCTGACGTGGCCACTGCCCTGTCCCTCTTTCAGAAATTAGAGTGTCGCCCTGGTTTCTCAGCGCTATTGTTTTCTTTATTCAGTGTGGCCCCCTTCTTTTCAAGGTACCCTCGGGTTGCTGGGGATGCCTGAACCCAGATTTTCAGGGGAATAGAAGGGGGTGTTTCAGTGTCTCCAGAGGCCTGAGGGAAAGGCTCTTGCCTGCAGAAGAAAACGGGACTCAGCAGAACCTGGGCTCAGCCCTTCGCTGTGCCCACCGGAGTGTGTGCCGCTGTGAGAACCGAGGCGGAGGCAGCTGTGTGGGGCTGCAGGCGGCTGTGGGCTGAAACCTCACAGAGGCTGTCGCCCTCTTGTGAGGGCAGCGCAGGCTGCTGCTCGTGCCTGTCACCAGCCATCAGATTCATCCCAAAGATGGACAAAGCTCCGCCTGTGGGGATGGCTCCAGTTCTGTTTTCTGCATGTTTGACAACATCTGTTCTCTCCTTGTAGTCGATGTGCAGCTGTGTAGGTGTGTTCACCTGCGTATTCAGGGCCAGGACTCACAAACCGGCCACCGTGCAAAGGTGTGTGTTGGTTGCAGGAAACAGACTCAGGGAAGTGGGCTTCCACACAGCTGCATCTGGTAGGGCAGGTGGTGGGCGGGCAGCGGCCACCTCCTTGGCGTTCCCACGGTGGGCATCCGTCTCAATTTCATGGTCAAGTTGCCCATGCTGTTCAGGTAGCTACGTGTAATATTAACTCCGACTTGCTGAAAATAACTCATGAGAATGATGAAGTCACATTTGGTGATGAAAACTATATACAATTTTCTTTTGTTACACTGACACTGTTGTATACTGTTCCAAATTAATTGTACTGATTTGTATCATGTCATACTGCATTGTAGGTTCAATACCAAGTCCCATGGTCTTCCTCCCTTAAAGGCCCGTGACCACCAGGAACTCCTGTGATAGAGCACTGACACTTCTGGAATGGTCTGGGTCCTCTCCTGTGTGTCTCACAGAGCATTGTCCCACGGCAGGGTGCCTACATTTTCGTGTGTGTGTGTGTGTGACCTTCGTAGTCTTTGCTTCTCACTTGTGTAGAGAGCTGTGGTGCAGTGATGGGTCCGTATTGGTTAATGTCCATGGGAAGCTTTGCTTCTCTCTGGAACACCCTGGTGTTGCTGTTCCCCGTCCCTCTATGTGCTGTCCCTTGAATGCTATATTCTGTACCTGCCACTTTCACCCCAGCATGTCAGTGTTATTCGAGGTGGAGAGCTGGAGTAGCCCCAGCTACTTCCTTACTTCCTTTTACAATCAGGAAACCTTACTTCCTTTTACAGTCTGACCTCGTGTGAAACACAGGTGCTGTGACCTTTCCAATACAATGACTTTAAAATTCCACCCTGGTAATTGAATCTCAAGGGAAGTAGCTCATTGCTCTCATGGCAGAAACACCTCGTGGCCTCTCGACACACTGAGAGCACCATTACCATTGTCATTTCCTTACCTTGTGCTTTACTGTGATCATAGCAGTTGTTGCAGTCTGTGTTAGATGGGAAGGTAGACCCTTGTAGGCAAAGAAGCCCTAGACTAGAAATGGTACCACCAACTACTGAACCTCTGGGTTAGCTTTGCTTTGTTCTCTCAATTAGGCAGTCTGCCCCTCCACTCCACTGGAGAAAACTAGAGGTATTTAGTCTTGCTTTATGCAAAAGAGAGGCTCCCCAAAAATGTTGTGTTTAAACCAAGTGTTGATAAACTGACTCATGCTCATGGATCCACTCATAACACTTACTCTTTAAAGAACACGTGGAAGAGCCCTCATGTGTTGCTCCACCATGAAGTGGAGCAGTTGTATGGTCTTCAATGAAGATGCATTAAGCAGTTGTAGACTGAATGGGGCTGCTCATACCAAGGCCTACAGATCCCCGGTGGTTCTCAGATGACTTGAGGATTTGCAAACTCTGCTGATTTTTTGAATTTTGTGTTTTTATTTTTAAGATCATTGTTTCCAATTTGTGTGATAATCTTTTAGATGTTTACGAAGATTATATGTACAAGGTCTGTCTAGGAAGTATCCAGCCATGTAATATGAAAAATAAAGACATTTATAGAACAAGATACAAGAAACACTGTACACAGGACAATGATACCTCAGTCTCCTTCAAAGTAGACACCTTGGGACCTCACACAGTTCTCCCAGCATCTCTTCCACTGTTCAAAACACTCTGCAAAATCTTTTGTTGGGATCATCATCAGCTGCCCCATTATATTTTACCGAATCTCATCAACAGTGTGAAAGCTCTTCCCTTTCAAAGGTGATTTTAGTTTTGGGAAAAGCCAGAAGTCACAAGGCGCCAAATCTGGGCTGTAAAGGGGCTGAGTCACCTGGATGATGTGATGTTTTACAAAAAACTCTGTATGAGACGTGATGCAGGAACAGATGCATTGTCATGATGAAGTTGCTAATCATCAGTTGCCCATAACTGTAGCCATTTTCCTCCTACTGCATCTTTCAACCAATGAAGACCATTGAAGTAGTACTCCTTATTATTTTGCCTGGAGGGGCGTACTCATGATGGACAACACCTTCCCAATCAAAAAATGCAGTTAACATGGTCTTCATCTTGCTGTGACTTTGCTACACCTTCTTCGGGTATGGAGAAGCAGGCGACTTCCATTGGGATGACTGGGCCTTCATTTCCAGGTCATAGCCATAGACCCACAAATCATCTCAAGTTATGGCCTGGTTGAGGGAATCTGGTTCATCGGCAGCGGTTTGAATCAAGTCATTAGCAACTGCGGCACAGGTTTCCTTTTGCTCTGGTAGCAGAAGCTGCGGAGCAGATTTTTCCGTGACACATTTCATGCCAAGGTCCTGTGTCAAAATCTCAGACACAGTAGGTGTTGGAATCCCCAGGTCAGCTTCTAGTTCTCACACTGTCGGTGGCCAATCTTTGTAGAATGCAACCCGTGCACATTCAACATTCTCAGGTGTCCTGCTTGTTGCAGGCCTTCCAGAACGTGGATCACTTTCAGTCGATTCTCAACCATCTTCAAAGCATTTGTGCCACACTTTTGTTTGCACTGAACTCCTTGCATCATTCTGGAAAGCCTTCTGAGTCATCCCAATAGTTTCCACAGAGGAATGTTCAAGCTTAACACAAAATGTGATACAGATTTGTTGCTCTACTCTCTCAGTCATTTTGAATGTGATGGCCACACGGTACACATGCTCACCCAGTGGCATCTACCACCCCCCACTGACTAGTACAGTGAAGTCATCGTTGTTCACACATGCGCATTCTAGTCCACTCTCCTTGGCTGCCAGATTACATCAATGTTGCACAAACCATTCTCGTTATATTAACAATGGTTGGACTTTTTCCGGAGAGACCTAGTGTACATATAACCTAAACGACCACCTTATAACTTAATACTGCCATGAGATTTCAGCGCCTGTGTTCTCAGTCCTGCTATTAACCTAGACATCGTCTAAACTGCCATCACTTAACTTTAAATATTTGCAAGGCACACCAGACCATCTCAGCTGACAACATCCATCTTGTCCTCATTCTGTGCTGTATTGAAGTCTGTCACCCGGTGAAAAAGCAAAACTTCTCCTTTGCCATGACAGTTCACAGTTGAATGACATTTTTATAGACCAGAAGTATAGTTTCTTAGAGTAGATAATAAATCCATTTGGCATCATGGAAATTACAGAACCCGTCAGAGTCATATACTACACGAAGTGCCACAGTCTAATGATAAAGGACAGAAAAGGGCAGATTAGGTCATTGATACACGTCTGCTAACTGAAGTCATGGCAGGCTGAACGAGCAGGAGTTCCGCAGTGATTTGGAAGGATGGAACCATGGGGGAATCGCGTCAGCCCCGTAGCCCGGTGCCTGGTTGACCTTGCTGGCAGATGTCTTTGGTTCCATCTTGGTACCTACCACCATAGCAGAAAATACAAAATGACCCTTATTTGGTCGCCACTAAGTTTTAAAGTCATATATTTCAGGGTACACTTGGATTGGTTCTACAAAAGCTAGTATATTACTTAAAAAGTCAAGAAGAATAATGGAGACTCCACCGAGAAAGTCCATCTTCTTCAGAGTCCAAGGATTCAAGTCAAGAGAGATGAAACATGTGAACCCCTGCAACCTACAGAAATGGCATCTGACTGGTTTCAATGTAAGAGACACAAGGGTGGCAATGTGGTGTCAGCAGAGAGACATCCGTCACAAGAACCAGTGCCTCTGAATTTGCATTGTGCGCATCTGTGTCTGTGTGTTTACACACATTGTCATTTGGTTGGAAAGTTGCATAAGAACTAAAAACATAAAAAGTGTGTTTCTTGTTTTATGTTGTAATGTTGTAGTAAAAATAACGTAAATCAACACCAGAGCACCAGGAGAACGCATCTGTTAACAACGCTCTGTGTACACTCCTCGATTTTGAGGGATGTGGATCTGAATACTTCCGTTCCTCGCGGACCCCAAGCCCTGGCAGCAGGCACTAAGGCGAGTCTCCTTTCCTTTTTGTCGCCTCTTTCAGCTCTGAGTGGGGGAAGTTTAGCAAATATGCCAGCACCCAGTATGAAGCCTAAAACTCATCAAGTATCAGATTTGTAAGTGATGTTGGCGGTCTTAAGTTTAATTTCTCAAAGTCTTTTAAGTTCATTAAGTTAATCCCACCATTAAAAGGGACCCCCCCTAAAAGAGTTAAACTTAAATCATTCTGTTTAGTATCTTAGGCCTTTTGGTAAAACTCCACAGCTGCTCTAAGGAGGTAGCAGGAGAGGCCTGACGTTAGACTGGCATTAATAGAACCCAAATCAGTAGCCTCCCACTGCGAGCCGGGAGCTGACCCCTCTCCCCCCACCCCAGACTCAACCTCAGGAGAAGCCAGTGCCTCTGTCTCTGAGCTCTCTGGGGCATCTGGAGAGCGTGGGGAAGAGTATGGGCTTTGACAACAGTCTGGTCTGCCTGGATTCAAATCCCGCCTCCAACACCAGCTATGTGGCTCTTAATTTCTCAGAGCCTCAACTGCAAAATGGGTTTAATAATAGTGTAAGTACCCCCATGTGGTGGTGTGAGCATTAAACAGGTTAATTGATACAGATAAAATGCTCAGAACAGTGCCTTCAGTAAAGGTTACTGCTCATACCATTATTTCTGTTACCATTCCTACTGCCTCCACTGTATGGAAGGGCAAAGGAACTTAATTAACCCTTCAGGTACTTAGCAGCCTTGCACCCTGAGTGTGCCGTCTGCATGCAGGGAAGAAATGGATTGTAAACGGCCAGCGTCTGGTTTCGGGAATGCTCCCTGCCAGCTAGATTGTGTGATAAGCACCAGGCTCTGACAGGACTGGGAAGATTTATTGAGATATTGATTATGTCACTGTCAGACATTCCCCATCTACTGTGAGGCCTGCTGGCTGATAAGCGTGGGAGGACTCGGTCCTTCCTATCCCTTATTTATTCCCTCACATGCACTCCCTCACTTGGCCCCCCGTGGGCTGCAGCTAAGTGTGTTTGGGAAAAGGCCTCCGTGGAGCCTGGAAAGGTGGCTCGGCATAAAGCTTAGAAGGGGCAGGAAGCCAGGCTGAAAATCTTCAGTTTGTTTATTTTTTTCCAGACAATAGGGAGCCTAGATTTGAAGGCAAGAAATGTGTCTAGACCCTCTGGCACTGTAGTAACAGTGCCCCTACAGATAAATCGCTCCTGGGAGGCAGGATGGCGGGTGGAGAGTCCGAACCCCGGAGCTGGGTCCGGGTTCGAATGTTGACCAGATGACCTTGGACAAATTATTTAGCAAATCTGTACCTCGGTTCCCGCACCAACAAAATAGACGTGAAATGGCACCTCATAGAGCTGTTCAGTGCTTCCACGGGTTAATCTGAGCTGTGCAGGCCTTCGCTGTCCCGGCTTTCAGCTCTCCGGGCCTCAGTTTCCACATCTGTAACGAGAAGCAATAGGGCTGCATAATTGCACATCCTTTTGTACTCAGGTCTTTGATGGGCAGATCTAAGGCGGTGCTTTCAGTTTAACATGGCTGGAGGAGGTGCGAGAGCTTGAAGACAAGAGGACAGGTTAGGCTACCCCTGTTTCCACCATGCCCCCTCCTTCCCTCCACCCCCCCACCCCCAGGCTGCACATCCACACACGGAGCCAACCCCAGTTCACGGGACCCAGGTCGTGTGGGAGAAGCACATGGGACAGATTTTGCCAGGAAATGGAGCTGAGAGGAGGCAGAAGGAAATGAGAGCAGGGTCAGAAAGACAGGAAAATGTGGTTGGTTTGCTTGGTTGTTTTTTTCTGAAATAATGGTGCAGCCAGGGTACAGACTGAGCAGACCCCAGAGACCCAGAGAGAAGGCACACCCAGGGCTGAGCTCTACGCCGAGAGAGAACGTCCCAGACCTCCCTTCATGGAAGGTGACTCAAAACACATTTATTCTGCTGGGTCGTTGTTCCTTCTCACCTCTCTTTGTCCCTTTTCCTGTCTCTGTCCTTGCATCCCAGCAGATAAAAGCGCAGATCTGCTGAGAGGATACATGTCACAAGTGGTCAGGTGAATTATAGCCAAAACACCACATAGATAAGACGCAAAGCTGGCGCCTGGACGGGCCTGGGAGCAGGCGGGAGGGCACTCGCCATTATCGAATTGTGCAATTTAGCAAATGGCCGGTGGCAGGCCGGAATGATAGCAAGTTAATCTGTTTTCCATGCACTACGGGCCTTTGCCAAACGCACTCTGCAGACTCGAAGCTGGAGCCCACCCAGGGAGCAGGCTGGCTAGATGACCTTCCTAGCCGCTGCAGAGGGTGCCGGTGAAATGAACCAAAGACAGGAGCAGGCACAGGGTTCAACACAAGGCGATTTTTCTTCTTACCATGAAAGAAACTTACTGCTAGTTGGCAAGAAGTCCTGAGGTGTTTCTATTGTAATCAGTAATAAAAATACTATTCCAAGCTAGCAGTTTTCAGAGCTTGCTTTACATTGGGTACTTTTTCAAGTGCATTACAAGTTATACCTCATTTTTTAAAAGATTTTATTTATTTATTTTTAGAGAGAGGGGTAGGGAAGGAGAGAGAGAGAGAAATATCAATGTATGGTTGCCTCTTGCATGCCCCCTACTGGGGACCTGGCCCGCAACCCAGGCATGTGCCCTGACTCAAACCTGTGGGAATCGAACCGGCAACCCGTTGGTTTGCAGCCCACACTCAATCCACTGAGCTACACCAGCCAGGATACAAGTTATAGCTCACTTTATCCTCAGGGCATCGCTGGCAAGTGGCTGCTATCATTTTCTCCACTGGGGTGATGAGAAAGGAGACACACAGAGAAGTTGTATAACTTACTCAAGTTCATATAGCTTCTTAAGTGGCAGAGCCAGACTATGAACTTGGGCAGTCTGCCTCCAGAGTCTGAGCACTACCCTTCTTCGTTCCTGCCTGTGCTGCCAGGGAGAGACAGCGTGAGGACACCAGGGACCAAGTCCTGCCAGCTGGACACCAGCGTGTTTAAGTCGAGTTCAGATCCTTTACACAAAATACAACGCTTTGCGCACAAATGCCTGTTAATTCGTTCAGCCATTTCCTGTATTCCTGCTGCAAGCTGGCCATTGGGTTGGACCCTGTGGTGTAGATGAACCATAGGCAAGTCACGGACCCGGAGACTTAGTTAGGACAAAAAGGTTCCCGAAATCATTATAACAATGGCAGATGCCAGAAAGGTATAGATAAAGTTCTGCAAATTCATAAAGAACAGAGAGACTATTTGCACCCACGGTATCAGGGAAGGCTTCTCAGAGGAAGTGGCTTTGGCACTGGGACTTGAAATAGTAGTAAAACTTTGGAAATGGAGTGGAGGGAGGAAAGACCTTCCAGGAAGGGGAAGTTGAGCAAAAGTGAACCAATAGAAAAAAGAGGTTTTGTTCTGGGCACAGTAAATGGTCCAATTTGGCCACCTGGGGGCATAAGATGGAGAGATGGTTAAGACCAGGACATCACCTGTGCGCCGGGGAAGGGGGAGGAGGAGTGTGTGTCAGAATCAGATGGGCTCAGAAGGCAGTTTACCAAATTCCCCCATTTACAAACGATGAACCCGAGACACACCTATTATTGCTCTGCACAATGCAATCACCAGTGGCAGAACTAAGTCTTCAACCTAGGGCTTGCCCCCATTTTTTTTTTCCTTTTTTTTTTTTTTTACTCCTCAAAGAGTACAAGCATGTGAGTAATGAGGACCTCACAGGGCTGGGACACCTTTACTTTTTATAGCACTATTCTCTATGAGGGTCTCTCACTCCATAGCCTTTAAGTATTTGAAGTCAGTATTAGCCAAATACTACTCCTGTCTGCAGGCAAGGGTACACACCCAGTGAATACTGGGAGAAGCTGAGAGAATTAAGGTTTTCTGCAGATACTTTGAAGAAGCTAGGCCCCCAATCCACAGTCTCCTAAATTCCGGAACTGCTGGCATAATTACACTTCTTTAATAACCAGTCATCAATGCTGCATGATTTACAGGCCTGGTATAACAGGGTTCCTGCTCGCTCCAGCTAACTCTGCCTGCCCCCAGCCCCCATCTCCTGCCACCACTGCCTTTATAAAATGTTGCTTTCCTTGGTCACTCATTTTATTCCTGTTTATCTTTTGGACCACTAGGACTAACATGTTAATTTAATATGCATAACCTGAAGGTTAGGAACACTTTTAAACTCAGAAAAACCTTAAGTAACTTCAGCTATAACCAGAGGTTGTCCTTGGCTTTCATTATTTAGCCTCTGGAAAAGTCTATAAATGACATTAAACAGGCTTCAGATCTTCACCTCTAGAACTAAGAAATTAAACAGTCATTCAGAACACCAATGATTATTAATTTAAAATAAATAAGAAATCAATATCACAATTCTGGATCCAGGCATTTTTTCTTATCTGGAAACATACTGCCAGCCAAAGTACTGTCGCTTTCAAGAGCCACAGCGCCTCTTTGTGGTAATAGTGTGCATTGCACCTCAACAGCGACGGAAACTCCGGGAGGGACAGAATGCTGGCTTCCAGCCAAGAACCCCATTCACCCCCAAATAACTTCTGCTTTAAACCAATAGGCTGTTTCTGCCAAAAAGATGAGCACAGTTAGATTTTATCGTACTGATATTCTGTCTTCAAACTTGGAGAGGATCTCTTTTTCCCTGTGAAACCAGGAAAAGAGCAGACAACAGGGTGGGTGGGTTGAAATTTCCACGGTGAGAAAGTATGGAGCGAGTGGAAGGAATGGGACTCGAGGGGCGGATGAGTCCGCCGATGGCCTGGAAATCAGTTCAGAGATGGGGACTCGCAGGCTGGGCTAGGCGACAGGAACTGCAGAAGAATAAGATTTACCTGATAATAAAAATTATGGGAAATGTCATAGTTTGTATTGTAAGTGAAATCAAAGGCTGCATAGAAACAAACATCTTGCACCCAGAGCAGAGAAATAAAGTGCTGCCGTCAAAAATTCAGAATTCCCAGCTACAATGTGATGCCTTTGGTGGCTGCCTTCCCTCCTCGAGCTGACCCCGCATACTCGCTTGAAAAAAAAAGATTTGTTCCTTCCGACTGTGAGCTGAATGTATGGGATGCGGCCCTCCCAGCACCTCTAAACTCACCTTGCCCTGCCCTCTGAGGGGCTAGGGTGGAGAAGGACAGGCACTGGGCTTGAAACCCCAAGGCTGGGCTCAGTTCCAGCATAAGTGGGGTAGCAAGGAGAGAGGGCATTCATCCCTGATACTCTTTATCGTCCTTAAATTCTCTTTGGGCTGCGCACTGATTGCCTGCACCCCTCCTACAGGTAGCTCCTGCCGCAGCCTCCCCTGGAGGCCGCTGTACACAATTTAACCTGTCCCAATGCTACAGGGAAGCTGGGCCCTGGTTTCCCCATCTGACAAGTGGTGGCCTTACAGAGTCATGTCAAGGGCTAAATCAGATGTAAGGATGGAATTCTTACCTCACTATAACTGTAACGTACAGGTATAGCTGATTGTAATAATGTACTCTAGACATCTAATATGAAAAGATACCTAATATCTTTATTATATAATAAAGCGTGAGATGATGTAGTAATTTCTTCTTAGTTGCTACACTCGGGGGAAAAAAATCTAGAGAAATGAGAAGTCTAAAATTGTGCCGTGGAAAGGTGCCCCTGGAATTAAAGGGTTAAAGTTAAGTGAGTGAGAGAAAGAAGTCTCTCTCTCTCTCTTTTTAGGAGGACTCAGGTCCAGCTCAGTGACCCAGCCCGGGAGACCGGGAATGCCCTGCCTACTCGGGACAGTAGGTGCCCCTGTGAAGGTGGGGTGGCGTCAGACTTGAGGGGCATCCAAGGGTCAAGTCAACCGATATTATACACCAAGGAATTTGCTACTCAAGAGGCATGGGAGGTCAAATACAAGTGGACTCATTTATTAAGACCATAAAGAGGACCAAGAGAAGACAGCCATGTGAAGACGGAGGCAGAGATTGGAACGATGCATCTGCAAGCCAAGGAGCACCCAGGATTGCCAGGAACCACCAGAAGCTGGGAGAGAAGCAAGGAACAGATTCTCCCTCGCAGCCTCCAGGGAGAACCATCTCCGATGATGCTTTGATTTCAAACTTCTGGCCTCCGGAGAAGGGTCCTCCAGCAGCGTTTTGAGTGAGGAACACGACTGTAGAAAGATTATTTCAGGAGCCACGAGTGTCAGGGCTGGCTCTACACTAGATTTTGAAATAGACAGAAATGCGTCCTGTTTACAGGACCATTCCTTTTCCACCCATATTCCTCCCACTAATGTCCACTTGTCCCTCGTGCACAGGCTGAATAGCCTCGGGCTGGCTTTCTCATCTCAAAAGCGAATGGCAAGTCCTTAATTCTAAGATATAAGGTGGTATAGAAATAACTGACTGCAAAACAAACAAACAAGCAAAACAGAATCAGAGACTTGGAAATAAAGAACAAACTGACAGTGACAGGGGGGCGGGGGGCTGGGGATAACAGGAAAAGAAGGGGAAGGGTCAAGTCAAGGAACAGGAATAGAGGACTCATGGGCACAGACAACAGGGAGAAGGGAGGATTAAATGTGGGAGATGGGGGGGTAGGTAAGGCAGAGGAGAGTAATGGGGGGAAAATAGGGACAACTGTAATTGAATAACAATAAAAATGTCTTTAATTTAAAAAAAAAGAAATAACTGCCTGCAGGTTATTCATTCCAAAGTCATTCCTCACAAGTTGGGAGTCTGATCCCTGCCCCCTAACCAGGAATCCACAGACTAGGTGAAAGCTTCACTCCCATCCATCCATTCATTCACTCAGCGCTAGACGGGGTTATGAGGAGCAAACGCAGACCCTGTCCCCCTCCTCATGTGGCTTCCAGTCTCCTGGAGACACGTACTCAGGCAATGAAGCCACACAGATGACGTTTCAGGCATGAGTTGGTTCTGTAAATGGAGGTGGGGGGTCGCCACCTGTGAGGGGATTTCCTGGAAAGGCCTGGCTCTTGGCCTGTATGTAGACACACGTGTGTGTCCTCTCCCAGGTCGATGAGGGCAGGTGAGCGTCCTGTCCTGTTCGGTCTCTGCTAGAATGTCCCAATTGTCGTAGGCTCGAGTCCTTTACATTTCTTACAGGGCAATGATTTTAAGGTGAGCTTTCTGGGACTTCATTATGTTTTACTTCAAAATAAAAATGGGGGCTGGAAAGATGTAAAGGGTAACAAATAATCAGAGGCTCGTGCACTTTGGAGTCAGCGAACCCAGGGGCATTTCGACTTTTCTCGAGTTGATGAGGTCCAGCTGAGAGGCCATAACCCTGTTATGCTATTTCTCGCTAATAAGCCTTTCTCTGTGAAAACCCTCGAAGGAGGGATAATTCTTCCTTTGCTGGGACTTCTTGATTCAGAGAGCTTCTAAAAAGAGTCCTCCAAGATAAATAGTACCTGTATTTAACTTACTAACGAGATGAAAAGTTGTATCAATGCTGATTGTTCCTTTGGGGCCGAGGTGTCATTTCACGCCTTCTCATTCATGGACATTGCCGTTTCCTTCGCATCGTCACGCTTATATAGATTCCGTTCAGTGTGACATGCCCTGGGATCCGGGACTCTAGTTCTGGGTGGCATTGCTAAATCTCTGCTCAGGGTCAAAGTCTGCTGTGTGGTGGGTCTTGCAACATAGTCGGATGTGTTTTGAGTTTGTACTGCCGGTCATAAAAGCTTCAGTGATCCCCGTTCTTATTCTGGGCTTAGAACAGTGCCTGGAAAGTAGGAAGCATTCAGTAGGTGTTTGTTGAATGAATGGGCAAATGGATGCAACAAAAACTCATAAAAGCTCATCCCCTCAACTGTCTCGACAGTATCACAAGCATGACACCAACGGCAGAAACTATAAATCAAAGAGTTGGTGGGTTTGAACACAAAATATTTGGAAATTCTGCCACTAGCTCCAGTTGGTGTGGCTCAGTGGGTTGGGCATTGTCCTGCGGAGCAAAGGGTCAAGGGTGCGACTTGGTCCGGGCACCTGCCTGGGTTGTGGTTTCAGCCCCCATTTGGTCGCACGTTCTCTCACACATTGGCATTTCTCTCCCTCCCTTCCCCTCCTTCTAAAAATAAATAAATAAAATCTTTAAAAAATACAAATAAAAACTCTACCACTAAAGGCATCTTCATTTGGAATAATAAATGGGAGGGGGAAATTGTGTGGTACAATTTTCAGACAAAGTGTTATATCCTTAATACTTAATAAATTTCTGTCAATCAATATAAAAAGATGTGTACCCCAGTAGAAGAAAAACAAATGGCCAATACATGTACTAAAATCATTTAAACCTCATTCATAAAAACGTTGTTTTCCTAGTGAGCTGCCGTTTCTCCCAGTCAGGTTAGCAATGACAACCAACTGTGCAGACAGTCAGTGCTGATGAGGGTGCGGAGACGGAAGCAAAAGGGCTCCCTTCCAGGGGAAGGAGAATTGGGTTTGGCGTGTTCTTGAGGCCAGTTGTACAGTAGGTTCTGAAGCCTTGAAAATGACCCAAAATTTTACTTGTAGAAACTCATTTCAAGGAAATCATAGGAAGTAAGAAAATAGCTATGTTTTTTCTACTGCGGCCACTACAACTTACCATAAATTTAGTGGCTTAACACAATGCAATACAAATGTATTATCTTACAATTCTGGAGGTCAGAAGTCTGAAATGGATCTTGGCTAAA